>JBAMBS010002771.1:0-580000 GCA_037044455.1 Zygothrica quintamaculata | reverse complement strand
TTCGATATTAATATATATATATATATATAATATATTATATATATATATTTATAAATCGATTTCTGCTCAACGTCAATTGCTGACTTTACTCTAGGATTCTTTAGAAACTCTGTAAACATTTGCTATAAAAATAATTTTGCTATATATTTAAAGATATATATATATATATATATGCAATACATAAATGTGTCCTTTATATACATAAATATTTATATTTAGTATATATATGTATAGCATTGCTGTAGCCCAATGCAAGGCGCTTGTTTTGTTATTTTAAAAATTTTTATAGTGCTGCTAATTTGCTGGCAAATCGCAAAAAAAATTTATATAAATATATGCAACTATTATTATAATTTTTTATTTTGCCATTGTTTATGTTGTAGATGTTGCTGTTGTTGTTGTTGTTGTTTTGTAATGTGCTTAACCCATGGTTGGCCCGTTGCTATTTATATATACAGACTCGATTCTCAAGCACTTTGTCTATAAAAATTGCACTTCTGCGAAAAAATAAACACACATTGCGCCAACACAAACAAAACTGAAAGCTGAAGAGTTTCGAACTGCATATGAGAGGAGTAAAGTGTAGGAGTGTGGGGAAGAGTGAAGAAGAAGCAGCAGCAGTTGCAGCAGAAGAACAGTAAAGTATGAAGTAGTGTGAAGAGGACTAGACAAGACAATCTCTAACAACAAACAACTGTTGCAATTCCATTTAACATAATTTTTACTCAACTGTCGATCATATTTTCTGCGTGTGTGTGTGTGTGTGTGTGTGTTTCGACTTATTTACCTAATACCCTGTAATTATGATTAAAGAGAGTTTTATGTTAATTCAATTGAGGTAAACTCAATTGAAGATTTGCAGGGTATTAAATAGTTGTATATATTATTTTGTGCTATAAAACATGCGTATTATTATTATTATTTTTTTTGGTATCCTTAATAATTCCTACAGTTTTTTTTCTTAATGTTTTTTTTATTTGTTTATTTTGCTGTTAGTTTTCTGTTTGTTGTTGTTGCTGCTGTTGCTGCTGCTGCTGCTGTGGCTGTTGCAAGGCGGCGTCAAAAATATTGTCGCATATTTATGAACATGTGTAACAGATAAATCTGAATCTTTTGGGCGCACACGTAAGTGATTTAGTTGTCAGACGAGTGCATTTATCACAGCTGTGTATGAAATGCTACTGGAGATAGGCAGAGTGAGAGAGAGATAGAGAGAGGTGTGGGGTATGCCACCAGGGAGCGCCAGTAATCAAACTAATGAGCTATGCAGCATTTGCCAAAAATAGAATTTAATGGATTTCAAATATGAACAAAATGAACACAAAATAATGAGAAGGAAATAAATGAAAAATAAATAAAAAAATAAAATAACATTTTTTAAAAATAAGAAAAAATACAAAAGAAAAATAAAAAACATTGAAAAATGTATAAAAAATATAAAAAAAAAATAAAAAAATTCTTATATAGGTAAAACCTCAGTTAAAAGTGGCAGGTAAAAGGTAAGCAAATAGCTAAAGCTGAAGCTGAAGGTGTGCGCGGTGGGAGGAAGTTGTTCAATGTTGTCTGCCAAGTGAAGTGATAAAACATTAAGGAATATGCAAGAGAAAAATGGTTAGAATGAAGTTGCAGCAACACCTAAGGGTTGCTAATGGCAGTTGCAAGCAAGATAGCTGCCACAATGCGACAATACCACACGGTGAAGATGCTGTGTGCTGCACTTAATGGCAAATGATAATGATTGATGCTTAAATGCAAGCAGCAAGGGAAAATTTTTTTTTCTTATTTTTTTTTGCATAGAAGAAAGTAACACGCAACAATTGAAATGTGGGAAGGGGGAGGGGGAAGAAATTGGAGTATTGGCAATGGCAATAAGCAATCATTCAATGTGAGCACAATGGAAATGCGGTTGGTTTCGCTTGCATTAGAGAAATTGAAAAGAAACAGCAACGGGGACAAGAGTTGCAGCAAAAACGAAATGATGCGGAAGAGACATACAGCAAATAGGGGAGTAACAAAATGAGAAAGAGAGTGAGAAAGAGGGCAACTGCGAGGCAGCATAATAAAAGTAAGCGAAAGAAGTTGCATTACTCGTTGATATATTATAAATGATTTAGATATGAAAGCCTATATCGATGCTGCAAGGATAACAGGCGCCAAGTGTTGTTGCTGCTATTGTTGTTGTTGTTGTTGACAAAAAATGTAAACAAAAAAGAGAAGAAACCAAAAACAAAAAAAAGGGCAGTCAACAATTTGTAGGCGTTAAAATTGTCATGTCAATATTTTAATGATATCACTTTACACCCTTACAAACTGCCTGCACAGCTCACACCACTGCCAACCCCCCCCCCCCCCCCCCTCTCCATCGCTATGCTAACTCTGGCAACTCTGCAGTTAGTGTGCGTCCCTTCGAGCTGTGTGGGGCCAAAAGTTTCCATTATCCTGCATATACTTTTACTTGCTTGTCTTCTCCACTCTTCACCTTCTCTTCTCTTGTCTTCTCTGCACTTCTCCGCTCTACTTCTCACTTTTCTATTATTTTTGGGGCATTTTCTGACTTGCCAGGCAAATCCCTTGCATATTTTTTTTGTCCTTCTTCTTGTTTTCTTGTTTTTTTTTTATTATTTTGTGCTATGACTCTGCCTCGTCCTGTCTTGTGTCGGCGTGTAAAGAAGAAGTCAAAAGTCCTTTTTTTCTCTGTGTTTTGTTTTTTTTTTGCTTCAGCTGCTGCTGGGACGCTCATTTGTTTGCCTTGTATTTCCTTCTGTTTTCTTTTTTTTATACTGTTTCGTTTTATTTTTTTTCCTGTTTTTTCTGCACTTGTGTTTGGCTAGAAAATTACAAGAAAAGTGCGCTAAACTGGCTGCCTGTGGGTGTTAGTGGGCAGAATGGATGAAAGGAGGGGGGGGGGGGGTGAGGCGTGGCATGGCGCTGTGGGTGTTTTGTTTACTTATGCAAGTGTTTTCTCAATTGTGCGTACGGGCGGTCAGTCGTGCGTCGTCGTCGTCGTCATCGTCGTCATCCTTGTTGGCAGCGTCTGCGGTTGAAACTTTTTTTCTTCTTTTTTTTGGGTAGTCGGCGACTTTATTCTTTTACTCCTTTCTTTTACTTCCTTATTTTCATTGTATAAATTTTTTTTTTATTTTAATTTTTTTTTTTTTACCGCATTTCGTTGGTCGGCAACATTTGTCTAATCTTAACGGTTTTACATTTCATTGCGCTGGGTAATTGTCTGGCCGTGCTTGGGCTAGAGGCTGGCAAGGAGCTGAAGGGGGTGGGCTGTTGCTGGTGGGGCGAGTTTGCTTGGCTGTTCATGGTGTGGTTTTCATAGACAGTTTATTAAGTTAGACCCAAAAAAAACACACAAAAAGGAGAAGGAAGTATAAATAAAGGCAAGTATCCTTTTTACTATAGGAATTTGGCTTAAAGTATTGGCAATAGTTTCATGGAATTTGGCTTAAAGTATTGGTAATAGTTTAGAGTTAATTGGAGTTGTTTCTTACCTCTTTGTCTTTGGCAGCTATTAGTACAGCGGGTTGATTGTTGTTGTTGTTGTTGGTGCTGTTGTTGTTGCTGGTGTTGCGTTTTTTACGCTTCTCGTTGCTGTTGGTGTTGGTGTTGCTGTTGCTGTTGGTGTTGGTATTGGTGTTGGGGTTGCTATTGTTGATGTTATTATTATTGTTGTTATTGGTGCAGTCAACATCCTCAGTGCTATGTGCCACATGTTGCTCATTTACATTATTATCACGCAGTGCAACATGTTGCGTTTCACTGTTGCTGTTGTTCTTTCGACTACAACTATCGCTGTTGTTTATGCTGTTGTTGTTGTTGTTGCTGTTGTTATTGTTGTTGTTTTTGCTAATATTCATGCTAGCTTCATCAACAACATCATGCACATTAGCAACTTCAGCAACATCATCATCATCATCGTCATCATCATCATCATGATGTTGATGACGATCATCAATGGGATGTGTATCGCCAATATTATCAGTTCTCGCCAATGGCTCAACATTGGCAGCAGCAACAGCAACAGCAATACTATTCATATCAGCAATATGCTCAGATTCCAGCTCCATATCATCATCATCTAAATCTCCATCGGCATGTGCCACATTTGATTGCATGGACACATCCTCCTCATCGTCATCCTCATCATCGTCGTTGCAGTTACTGGTTGTTGTTACTGTTGGTTCAGCAACATCGCGTATTGCTTGTTGTTGTGCTGCTGCTGCTGCTGTTAGTTCTGTTGTAGCTGTTGCTGTATTTGTTGCATTCGCTGCTTGTGTATTGGCTGTGGCAGCGGGTGAATGCATTGGCGATTGTTGCTGTTGTTGTTGTTGAGCTGCCGCTGCAGCCGCAGCAGCCGCCGCAGCAGCAGCAGCTGCCGCTTCCATCATCATTGCGTGATTGAAAAACAGCTTGGGATTAAGACAAGGGCCGCCGACGCCGTTCTGCAGACTGCTCTGCAACTGTTGCTGCTGCTCAGCTGTCAGCAACGGCGGCGATGGCGACGGTGTATTTGTATTGGCCAGCAGATTGCCGCCGTTCTGTTGCAGCGTTATGGCCGCTGCAACAATTGAGCTGTTAAGCAATTTATCGCTGTCGCTATCGATATTGCCAGTGGCTTCCTCTTCACCGCTGGACAATGTTGCTGCTGCTGCTGCTGCTGCTAAAGCTGCTGTTGCTGCTGCTTCTGTATTATTATTATCGCTATTGCTGTCACTGTTGCTGCCGGGCGTGCCTGTGGATAGTTGCTCCTTAAGTGTATTCACTTCCTTCTCGGCTAATGTAGCGCGCTGTAAATTGAGAATGAAAGGAAAAAGTTGATTTAAAATTTTGTTACTATCTCTTTTCCACCTCTTCTTCTTCATCTTCTTCTTCTTCAATAGGGTGCCACTGTCAGGCACATATGTTTTTTTTCAGTTGGAGACTGGTGCAAAGCAGTTAAACTATCCCATCATCCATTGTGCTTTAGCCCAGACCCCCACCCCAGCCAAGTCATAAACCTTATGGCAAAAAACCAAAAGGCAACTATCGACCCTCATTAATTTTACTTTTAAAGTCATTACGGGTTAAATTTAGCCAAATTAATACGTTGCCAAACTTTTACACAGCCAACACACACACACACATACCAACATACACACACACATAAAAAAGGCTTAAAAAACATTAGAACTAAATCAGAGAAAGAGAGAGCAGAGGTGTAAATGTATGTCGACGACGGGACAGGCTGTTACTTTGCCGTCTGCAATGCCCATTCATATTAGCAACAGCACCAGCAACAGCAACAGCAACAACAACAAACAACAGCAACAGCAACAAACAACCGACAAATTTATAGTTTATCGTTGGTATCGATAAGCCAACTTGAAATTTTAGTGCTATTAGCATTGACCTTCGAAATGGGGTAGCCTCCGGTCTAAAGGGCTAAGGGCCAAAGCCAGACTTGCTTGAAATCAAATGCCAAATGAGAAGTTATAATAACAACAGCAACAACAGCAGCAGCAATACAACATCAGCAACAGCAGCGACAAAGTTAAAAAACAACCAAAAAATAAAAAAAAAAATAAAGAAAAAGGTTACAAAAATATGCGGTGCAAACTTTTTTGGCAAATTAGTCTGGGCCCAGGACACACACACACACACAGAGAGAACGAGGGAAGAAAAAGAGAGGAGAAGAGAGATGTAGAGCCTAACCCTAACCCTTACCGAAAGCTAAACTCAAACCTCAATGCAAACTTCAAACCTTAACTCGAAATGTAAAAACCATAACCCCAAAAACTCTTAGCTTTACCCTTACCCCTACCCTTACCCCTATGCTTACCAATAGCCCTACCTATAGCTTAGCCCAAACTGAGACCAGACCATAGTCAAGTCCGGCGTACTGTCGTGTCCTGTGCTGTCCTTAGCCAAGCTAAGTAAGCGATTCCTCGACTTTTACTCCAATACATTTGTTGCCAATGACTCTTTGTGGGCAACGTAGAGGTGGGGGTGGGAGACAAGGGGCTAAACTCTTTGGCTTCGATTTACTGTTGATTTGTACTTGTTTTGGCTTTGAGTTTTGTGCAATTTTATTTGTATAAATACCGGAAGTAAATGGCTCTGAGACGTAAAGCCCGTTGTAGTAACAGTTGAGGGGGAAAGCGGCCCTGCAGGGGCGTTGCAGGCAATAAAGAACTTTGAAAATTAGTCGTTGAGCATAGCTCCTATACCTATAACTAAATATAAGATACTTGGTATGAGTTGCAGTTGTTCTTATACAACTTTTTGCTCATATCGATGAGACGACTGTCGACTCTCCCAGCTCTCCCGATTCTCCCGACTCTTCTGATTTTCCCGACTATCGACTGGGCGTACATGCCCCCCAAAAAAGTTAACCAGGAAGTCGTTATAAGGGTCGACTTAAGACTGTATTGCAATGCAATGCAAACAGTTAGTACAAACGGTTAATGCTTGTGGTAGTAATGGTTTAGAAACAGGCTAGAGCTAGACGGGGAAAAAAGGGCTGAAAGAATGAGTGCTACTAGTTGACGATATAAACAGATCAATAAGTAAGATTAGACAGAATATATTAGACAGCTATATAGATATATATGTATAAGATATATGAAAAAAGGTAGCTAAAATAAGCAAAAGGATACAAGGATATGTCCTTAGATTGTAGCATATTGAAGGCAACAAATGCAATGCAAAATTTCAACATTGAATTTGCTTTATAGATATAATGTAATGTTTATTGTTTGTTGTTGCTTGTTGGCTGTTGGTTGTGTTTATCTTTTTTCTTGTAGATGAATGGCCCTTGAGGCATATTTGTCAACATCATCATCATCAGCAAACCAAACGAAACCCATGCTCAAACCCAAAATATAAAGAAGAAACCCGCAGCCAAATGTAACGTAAGCAACGTAAACCCCCGGCGGGCCAACACTCTAGCTCTAGCTCTCTTTATCTATCTAGCTATCTCTTTCTGTTGCTGTGTCTTTTGCAACTTCAACAACAGTCTGTATGTCTCGGGCACAACGAGAATTTATATATATATATATATTTATGATATTTAAAAGCTCTTAAGTACAAACAACAGACAAGCGGCTGTTCGCGTTATTTTAGCAAGAGGTAAATGAAGGCATATTGGTGGGTGTGTGTGTAGGATGGGGAGTGGGTTAGAGGGGGTAGGAGGGTGTGTGTGTGTGTGTATTTGGTTTGGTAAAAAGGAAGCTGCAGTTTTGTCCTTGTCGTTTGCTAGGACTTAAAATGCCAGACCAGACAGCCTTCAAAAAGCGTCCAGGCAGCCTTAGTTCAGGTTGGAGTTGGGCTCTGGGCTGTGGGTTTAATGTGGATATATACACTGTGGCGGGGGGGTGTATGGGGGGAGGTATTGTGATTTTCATGCTGACTGTTTGTGGCAATGTCTGTGGCACGTTGTTGTTGTTGTTATTACTGTTGCTTCTGGCTGTTGCTTTTGGCCTGCTCCATGAGCTGCTTAAGCTTCAAAATTGTTTTCATAATGCCAGCCAGCCGAGTCGATGCTGTTTTTATTTTTCTTTTTTTGCTGACTTTTTGCTAGTAAACAAAAATCGATCAGTGCCCGCACAACTGTATGAAAGAAATGTAAGATAAAGCGGAAGAAGAAGAAAATTATACACCTCTCAAACTGTGCAATGAAACAGTTTTTCCTCAAGCTCGTTGAAATGCAATCCCCGTGAGAAACGCAACATTTGGTCAGTTAAAACTAGTTGCCCGCCTTTTTTATGTGTTTTTGGTCAAACGCATGAAGTTTGGCAACATGGCAAAGAGCAAGAGCGAGAGAGATAGAGAGAGAGAGTAGCAAATCAATTAATGTGAGCAGCCAACTGCTGTTTGATATTGTCTACTGCTCCAACTCCAATTGCCAAGGCAAAAGAAAGCCTTCAACTGACATATACATATATATGTATAGATCTGGATTTGGATCTGGGTTTCGAACCTGAGCTGGTCCTGGGCCGGCACACTCAGCCTTTTGTGGCCCAGTTCGAGCGGCTTAGCAGCAGTTGCCAACCAAATGAGTTAATTAACTAAAATGCGGGTGGCTTTTGCTTGTTTTTTTTTTTGGGGTTTTTTTTTTGTTACTCTAAAGAGAGAGCGGACGGTAGCTTCAGTGCCCCTTTTCAATGGTTCGACGCCCGTGTATGTGTGTGTCTGTATGGGTCCAGTCTGTGTGTGTGGTCAGCTTATGGCAGAAAAGGCTTTAGTATTGAGCACCCTTTTAGCGTTTTTTGGTCAGCTTTCTACCGCTCTCCATCCCTCTCTTTCTCTCTGACTGTTGATGGGTTTGGTACAGTGGGTTTCATTTAATATTTTTGCATGTGCCGGCACCGCCGCCACTTCAAAGGAGCTACCAAAAATAGTCAAAAAAAAAAAAAAAATAAATATATACACACACATACATAAATACACAAAAAAGAGTTAGTTAAAGTGTGGGAAATATGTACAAAAAAAAGATAAAAATAAAAAAAAAAACAAAAGGAAAGCGCGCCAAAAATGTTAAGTGAAATGTTAACAGCGGGGCCAATGTGCGATGCTGTTAACATTTCTATTAGCCAAAAACGAAATATTTCCTTTTTTTCTTGTTGTTGCTGTTGTTGTTGTTGTTGTTAATGGATGGAGTATACATTTACTTCAATTGGTTAACAAACAATAGAATGAGATGGAAGACAGAGCAAAGTTTCAACTGTAGAAACAATTTGTTAAATGAAAAATATTTCGACTTTACTTTAAAATTCTATTAAAATGTTTAATTATATGCAGTCTTAATTAAGTCTTGGCATTAATTTATTTATATTATATATATATATATATATTTTCTTATACTGCTGCTTATTGTTTTGTATTGTGTTGGGTTCAAAGCTTAAAGGTTTCTCTCAAGGATCAGCCTTTGGGCAATTGAGTTCACTTCAGTAATTGTAGCAACTATTGCATGCTTATACAAGTACTTCAATGGCTTACAATGCAGAAATATATATATATATATATATAAGGAAAGAAAAAAACCAAGTCAAATGTGCTTATATATGCTGCCAGTACAAAACACCTCCCCTTCCCCCCCTAATGTGTAATACCTCCTGCTGTATGAGTCGTGCGCGCGGCACATGTCAAAAAGCGCGCACTTTCGTACAGCAACAGCATTCAGCCCTTTGGGCTTTCAGCGTCTATATGTATGTGCATGTGTGTGTATGTGTGTGTGTGTGTGTGTATGTGTGTATTATAATGCATAAATACCCATACTCTTTATGTAGACATGAAGAATTTTTGCATGCGGCATTGTCTCAAGCTGTTTTCTGAAGTGAGTCGAACGGTCGACGTGTTTTTTTTTACTTCTTCTCATTTCGTTGTTGTTGTTGTTGTATTTGTCGCATGGCAGCTGTCAGCCTCTGGCCAAAGAGAGTGAGAGAGACAATGATAGAGAAGTGGGTAGGGGGCAGCACTTTTTGTAATTAGTACGAAAGCAACGTTATGAATTGTGCTTCAAGCTTAGCTCGAGTGCGAGCTGTTCTTGTGCTGCTGCTTCATATTGTTGTTGCTGCTGCTTGTTGCTGTTGTTGTAGGCGGCCGCAACCCCTCAATACCAACAGCAACAGCAATAGCAACAGCAACAGCCACAACTTGAAGCAAGGTTTGAGTAACGTTGCTGCATTGTGTAACGGGACAATAAATCAAAGCAAATCAATGCGACGGCCGTTGGCTTATAAGAAGTAGTAGGAGTTGTTTCAAGTATAGAAGCGAAGGGGGATGGGGGTAAGCATAGGGAAGGGGTAAAAAGAATTGCTTTGCTTTGATTTAGAGGCGGCTGTCAGTTATTGTCCTGACATTTGGTATTGAAACAGAATGAGATACACAGAGACAGAAAGAGAGAGGGAGCAGTCGTTGCGCTGGTTGCCAGTGCCACTTAAACGCCTACATGACATGACATGCCATGGCATGGGGGCATGTGTTAGGGGTAGCAGTAGGCGATGCTTAGCTACCCAAGAAAAATTAAGCCAAAAGCGTTTTCCACAATTACACACACATTAAACAGAAGGCAACAGCAGCAGCAGCAGTCGCAGCAGCAGCAGCAGCAGCAAAAGACTTGTAAAAAAAGTTAAAAGTTTTCTACATGGATAAAGAGAGAGGGGACACAAAACACAACAAGAAAAAAGGGGTTAAATATGCCGGAGCATGTGTGTGTGTGTGTGTGTGTGTGTGTGAGTGCTTATATCAATTGCTTAGCAGATATAAAGAAGAAGCACAAAAAAAAACTGTAGCATGACATTAGGCGCAGACAAAGATGCCACGCTGCTGTCTTGACAGCTATAAATGCAAGAGTAGCATGTGCCATACACATATATGTATACATATTTATGTAAGTATATATATATATATATATATATATGTGTGTGTGTGTGTGTGTGCGTGCTATATATATAAGCCTGTCAATATGGCAAGTGCCTTGCGGCCTGTGGCATGGCGCATTTCAATGAATGCATAGCCTAAGCTCAGGCATAACAAAAGCTTGCTACAATTTGTGTGTGTATGTGTATGAGTATGGGGACAAGTAGAGGTTAAAGGTTATATAAACCAATAGGTATAGCTTAGAACAGTAGCAGCAACTGCAGCAGCAGCCTCGACACAAGCAACAATTGAAATTGCAACAAGCTGCCTGAGAAGCATTTGCTTTCGCTTTGTAATTATATAAGAAAAAAAAATGTTGTACATGTTGCAAGTGTTTATTTATTATTTGCTACTTTGCAACATGCTAAAGCATTGAGTACCGCCCCTGCCAGCAGCCCCCCTCCCCCCTAATACAGTTATCTTCCAGTATTTGCTTGAAGTTTTTTTTCATGTGTTTTTTTTTTTTTGAATTATTTTCGGGAGATGCCTTTGCATTTGCTTTACAATTTCAAACATCATTAGCAACGCACACACATGTAAACACACACACACACACAAACACATAAGCAAAGCAAACAGTAAGCTTACTCCAACACACACACACATACAGTTACATACGCATATATCCCTTTTTGCTAATTATTTATTTAAATATTAAACAAAAAATACCAAAAAAAAGCAAACACACACATAAACGCAATACACACATACAAAGAGCAACAAAGACAAGCTCCAAATGTTGAAGCATGGAGTGAGTAAGAGAGAAAGGGAAGGCAGGCATTAGAAAGAGAGAGAGAGAGAGAGAGCGAGAAAGAAGTAGAGTGCCAGAAAAACTGCAACGAAAAATCCAAAAAAATAAAAAAAAATACACAAAAAGGAAAAAGATAAACAGACACACAGAAAATGTAAAATGTGAAATGTGAAAAGAGTAGCATAAAATCAACACACACACACACATGTACACACACACACACACACACACACACACATGAGAACAAGACGAAAATGATGTATTGATGTTGAGCTGTAAGAGTTGAGCTGGGAAATGGGATGTGGCATGGACTGAGCATGGGTATGTGTGTTGGCTTGTGCAGCAAAGACGCAGCACGCAGCACGCAGCAAAAACAAAAACAAAAAAAAACACAAAATAACAGCAACAGCAACAACAACAACATAAAACAAGTAACAAACGACGACGACGACGATGATGAAACGAAGACACAAAAAAGTACAGTACGAGCAGCAAATATGCAGAGGTGGAGACACAGCCAGAGCAAGTGTGTGTGCGTGTGTGTGTGAGAGAGAGAGAGAGAGAGAGCAAAAGTATGTTAGGTAGCTGTGCGAAAGAGTTGCGTATAGATATATATATATATATATATATATATATCTATATGCAAATACACGTACATAACTGTACATGTCTGTAGCTCTCTGTCTTACAGATTGTATACATACATCTGTATATCTGTGTGTGTGTGTGTTGTGTGTGTCCGTATGTCTGTCTAACTAATATTTTCTAATTTAAAATTCTGTTTCTTTTTTATTGCCTGGCACACACACACACAAACACACATACATACACCCACACACATTTAGGTATAACATAGCTACACTCACACACACACAATGCTTTGCATGTAAATTTATAAAATTCTCTATTTACTTATCAAAAATCAGGCAACGACGAACCATTGAAAAAACAAAGAGTTGTATTTATTATTACCCCTCCTCTTTCTCCGCCTCCTTCTCCTTCTTCTCCTCCTGCTGCTGCTGCCTACAGCCAACCTCACACACTCATAAAAGTCACATCTGCCTTGCCCCTCCTCCCCCCACACCGTCCGCTAGTAGCATAACCATCCATATACTCCGACTCCAAATATTAGCCAATGAAAAACATGAAGTTAAAACTGAAGCAGAAGAAGAAGAAAAAGAAGTAGAAGCAGCAGCAGCAGGAGCTGAGTAAAAAGTAGAAAAAGGATAGCTAAGGAGTTTGAGTAGAAAGGAGTTAAACTGGTAACGGGAAGCTGCTGCTGCTGCTGCTGCTGCTGTGCACGCCCAAATGTATGCTATACAAAATATAAATTAGCTTTGATATGCGAAGCCGCTGGGCTAGCGGATGGGAGTGATGCTGCTGCTTTGACTGGAGGGGGCTGGACTGTAAAAAAGGATTATGTACACGCGTGCGTCATATGTGTGTGCCTGTGTGTGTGAAAAGATGCTGAAAAAAGGATTAATGCGCGCGCCAAGCAAGAAGACAACGACAATGAGTAGGGTGAGATTTTAAAGGGGGTGAGGGGGGATTGGGGCTGGGGCGTATGGGTATGAAAGCCAGCTATATGCTTCGATTTTTAATGCGTCATATGACAAGTGTGTAGATGTATGTGTGTGTGTGTGTGTGTGTGTATGGGTAATTGTCTGTCCCAGTCTGACAAGAGGCAAGCAAAACTCAAAGTTGCCAGTTGGCTGGGTTAAAGGGGGTAAGAGGCGGGGGACAGGGGGGTAGCTGCTGCCGCTTTTTGGGGGCTGTAAAGTGTCAAAGAAAAATGTGTGCGGTGCTTTCTTTTTAAAAGCTACAGTTACACACAGCTGCCGAAGTGTGTGTATGTGTGTGTGTGTTTGCATTAAATTAGACGATTTCTAATTGCTGTCTGTATAAATTTCTGCGAGTGTGAGTATGTGTGGGTGTGTGGGTGTGTGTGTGTGAGCAGGGATTATACATTTGACACATTTGAAGACATCAAGAGAACGCTTAAGATATATATATATATATATGAAATATGATGGAATATGTAGATGAAAGGGTAAACAACTCTTTACACACACATACAAAATTGTCGATCTGCTGTTGCTATCTCTTTCTAATGCAAAATGATCCAATGTAAGCGCGCGCGTTATTCAATACTGATTCCTTATGGCTTATGCTCATTAACAATGATTGCGTATGTGTGTGTGTGCGTCTGTGTGTGGGTCTGTGTATACAACCCTTTGGCATATACACAAAAGAAATAATAATTTTTTGGCTTATCCTTATGATTATATATAACGCATGTAGCATACCTTTTTTTAAGGGGCATATAACTCTACTGACGCCTTGGCACATACCGTAAACACCCGTTTCACCCGATTCACCCGTTTCACCCGTTGACCAATCGTACATCAAAAATTATCGTACACCCAGCGCATTGTATGACCCTTTTTTGTTTTTTTTTTGTTTTTTGTTGTGCTGCCCCATTGTTATAACCCCAATCCCTGCCTCTATCTCCTGCTGCTTACCCCTTTCCCCCCTGCCATCAAATGCCCTTAGGCCACGTTCCATTTCGTACGCTCTTTTGGTCACTTTGTTCCGTAGGCCTTTTTCGGCAACAATTTTTGAAAACACACAACAACAACAACAACAAAAAAGTAAATAATTAAGCATTACACTGACCAAATAGTACTCACACACACACACACACACACACACACACACATAAAAGTGGTAATGGGGGGGTGGAGGGTCAGTTTAAGTCCAGACAAATACAAATAAATATATAACTCATATATGTGGGCAGTTCGGGGCCGTACAAATAATGATTAGAAATCCTTTCTCACATCCATTATATATATATGCATGTGTGTGTGTGTGTGTGTGTGATGTATGTATGTTTGGCTTTTACTTTGTTTTTTATGCTTTGTGTGTGTAATTTTTGACATTTTTATGCGGGCCTCAAACTAAGGCACAAAAAACAAAACAAAAAAATATAAAACATATATATAAAAAGCTTCTCAAAGTTAATGTGCCTAAAGGGGGAAGGGGGGAGGGGAGAGGTAGGCATAAGGGTTGTCAGTATCTACGTGTGTGTGATGTGTGTGTGTGTGTTACATAAATTTGACACTGTAAAATTGTAAAATCTAACAGAAATTAATGATTTCTTTTTAGATGTAGGTACAGTTGTGCACAAAACACATACATAAAAATTATAAAAAAAAGCAAAAATTATACAAAAATCCTATACAAAAACCCTTTTGTATAATTCTCACACACACAAATATATAGCTCATTTTGTAACGGTATTATTATTAATGTGCAAAAGCAACAATTTTAAAATCTTTTGAGTCACTCAACCATATATAACCCTGAGCTATTCATATGATAATATAATATATATTTTTGGGGGCATATTACTAGCAATGCATATGAGAAAGTAGGAGGAAGGAGGTGGGGGAAGGGAGTTAGGAAATTATAATTAAAAATGTATAATGAAAATTCCAACAGGTAAATTTAGTTTGCCGCATTTAGTTACAATGTTTAAATATTATGATTAATGTTAAAATATTTACCAAAAATAAAAAAAGAAGAAGAAGAGGAAGAGGAATCAATAGGAGGTGAGGTATGGGTTATAAAGGTTTTTGCTTGTCTTTTTTACTATCTATCAAATCTTTAATTAAGCCGAAAATTAAGCAATTTATTTTGTTGCCTAGGCTCAAAGCCTAACGGCATGTTGTTGTTGTTGCTGTTGCCATCCTTGAGCATTTTACAATTTCAATCAAAATTTCCAATCAATGTCAATTCATTATGCGCCCAGGCCAGGAGCGTCAAGGAGCGTCAAGCAGCTACAAGGAGCTTCAAGGAGGACAGCAAGGACTTTTGAGTAAGAGTTAAATGCAAAAAGTTTGAGTTAGAGTTAGTGGCATATAGCCACAAAAAGGTGGGCCATTAACCAACAAATACCAAGGCAACACTGTCTGATGGAAGCGCTTCAAAAAAGCAACCCTATAGTGAGAGAGAGAGGGAGAGAGAGAAAGAGAGAGAGAGAACAGATTGAAAATATGCCCGTTGCTGGCATTTTTAATGAAAGCCACGCACAAAAGTTGCGTCAGTCAAGTTTGCCTAATCAAAATCGACAACATTTTATAGTTTTGGCCAGGAAGACGCACAGGCAGGCAGATAGATAGACAGACAAACAGACAGACAGCAAGACAGACAGACAGACAAACAGATAGATAGATAGAAAGACAGGGAAACAGGGAGACGAATGGCTGAATAGACAGTTAGACACAAGCAGAGACAAGTCGTGGCAAATGAATGTGGAATGGGTATATGAAGTAGAAGGAGTAGTAGAAGAAGAAGAACAAGCAGAAGAAGAAGAATGAGTATGGGAGAGGTGAAGGAGATAATGAAGAAGGTGGAGTAACAGCGAATGTGTGTGACAAACAAATATTTGAAAACGTAAATCAGAAATCTTTCACTTTCATTTGGCAATCCTTTTGTGCCCTTTAACTAAGGATATTGTATGGATGTGAGGTATATATATATATATATATATATATATATATATATAAAGCAGATATTGGGCGGAATCTAAGATAGGGGAAAATGGTAAAATGGAAGGGTTTGGATAGGTTAGGTGGCTGACTGACAAAATCGAAAAACATTTCGTGTATTAAAACCGAAACGAATTAATTTAATTAATTACAATCATGTCTTATTAGAGACGTATGAAGATGATGATGATGATGTTGATGATGATGATGATGATAATGTTGTTGTTGTTGTTGTTGTTGTTGATGTTGATGAAGAAGCAAGACGAGTTTTGCTGCTTAAGGCAACAGTTTTGTTAACTTAAAGCGGGCAGCGCTGAAGGGGAGGAAGAGACTTTTGTCTTTAGTCCTTGGCAAAGAGTTGCGAGCGAATTGTATGCCAAATGCTTTTGTTTCAAGTGTTGTCCTGGGCATAACATTGCCTAGATTGGTAGATGGGGGGTGGCGGGATTGGATGGTAGATTGCTTTTGCTTGATTTTGGGGATGGTGAAATGTCAGGGTGAGGTGTGAGGGGTGAAGGGGAGCTAACAGTAATAGCGTATATTTTATGCTCACATCATTTATAAATGCCTGATTTGTTATTTACAAAACGAGACAAGTTGCGGCATTTCGGATTGCATGGGATTTCGGTTTGGGACACACAAAAACTTCACATTCTCATCAATGTATATATATATATAGCATATATATGTATCTGTATATGTGTGTTTGTGTGTGTGTGTTGCCACTTAATTTGAATTTGAGTAATTGCCAAGATGCTGGCGTGTCTTGTGGGCAATAACAGAGCGTTAACAGTGCCACAGCTTAAACAGTCTGACTACACACACACACACATATATACATAGTATATATGTGTGTGCTATATATATATATATATCTATATATAACATGTGTGCTTAACATACATTTGACTAGCTTTAAGTTGCTGGTTTAGAGGCGCAGAAATGCTTGCCGTAAGCTAACAGCAAGCTAACATTTGCTTAACAGTGTGACACACACACACACACGCACAACACTGTTAGCACACACTTTCTCTCTCTTTCTCTTCCTTTTCCCCCTCTCTATCTCTCTCTCTCTCTCTCTCTTTAACTCTTTGTAACTCTAGCATATCTGAGGCATATGAAAAAAATTAAAACAAAACAACAAGAAAAATTCCATTATAAAGTACACTTGGCGAGTGTTTACTGTACTTGTCTTGCAGTTGTATTAGACACGCTGCATACTTCTTTTACACTTTACTTTTCTGCCATTGTTGTTGTTAATTAATTTCTGTAAAAATATTTATTATTATTAGTCCAACGACAGCAATGCACCCAACAACAGAGGGAGCAGCAGCGGCAGCAGCGACAGCGACGCAGACAGTGAGACAAGGGGAGATGGAATGAAGAGTGAAATGTTATGAAATCTGTGCAAGAGAGTGAGATGGCATATTATATAGATTGCATGCCAGCATTTCACATATATATATATATATATATATATATATAACCTCATACCCCATCCTATTCCACACCCCCCAGCCAGCACACTCTACCCCTCTGGCAGGCAGTAGAAACCGCTTAGCTCCATCACCTGCTGCGTTCTCAACGACTTGACTGTCACTAAACGGCTCATCTAACTGCAATGCTTCATAGAAAATACGTTTGTTGTTGTATACACATATATATATATATATATATATAGGTATATATATGTATTGGTATAGATAGACGACTGACTGAATGCCTGCCAGACTTTATTTTTGCAGCAACAATGAACGCTCAGACGGATGCAAATCACAAAATGAAAATCGAAAACTGCATGCTTCTATATATTGTACGATATATCTATATATATGCAGATATCTATATGAATATATATATATGAATATATATATATATATATATATATATATATATGTATAGTTATATATGTGCATATAGATTTGTATCTGGCTTATGGCAACAACAAATTTACACTCCAACAGACGATGATGTCGTCGTTGTCGTTGTCGTTGTCAATGTTGTTGCTGTTGCTGTTGTTCTTGCTGTTGTTGTTGCTGTTGTTGTTGCTGTTGTTATTATTATTGTTGCTGTTGTTGTTGTTGGCGTTCTAGTCAGTCAGTCAGCCGCGTCGGCCGCTGCCCCATAGCATACACTAGACCAGCCTCTCTCTGTCTCTCTGTCTATCACTCTCTCTCTCTCTCTCTCTCTCTGTCTTTCTCTCTATCTCTGTTTCTGTTTCTGTTGCTGTCTCAGCTAGTCAACCCCCGCCCTCCCCGTACTAACCACAACTCACCCTTTGTCAACATATTCAGCGACTATAAAAATAGGCAAATAATTATTTAAGAATTTCTTGATTAATTGGCAGCGTTGTTGTTGTTGCTGCTGCTGTTGTTGCTGTGTTTGTTGGTGCATGCAAATTTTTGCATTGCTGTCGCTGTCGCTGTTGCTGTCGCTGTTGGCAGCAACATTGCCATTTTGGCCAACACTTGATTGCATTTTCAATTGTTTGCCGTTATGCATTTTTGCCAATAATTTACATAAATGGCATCTTCATATAGACAGCGATACATGACAGCAACAATGTTGCTATTGAGTCACTGCAACAGCAGCAGCATCAGCAACAACAGCAACTGCAGTTGGCAATAAATGAAATTAAAATTTGAGTTTTCTGCATAGAATTTGAAGCGAAGAAGCGTATGGAAAATGCCATAGAAAAAGTGTGAAAAAAAGTAAATGAAAATTAAGAGAAATTATACATATCCAATTTACTTTGATAGAATTAATGTTGAAGCTTAATTAAATTAAATTTTTTTCTTTATAATATTCCCCTTAGCAATTCTCTTTTAAGCTAGAAGTTGACTAAGCTGTCAGATTTAGAGGCAAACTCAACGCTCCAGGATATGCTAGGACTACATATATCTATGTAGCAATTAGCATATTTTATAACAATTCTCTGTCTTCTATACATTCCACACCTTTTGCAACAGTTCGTTGTTGTTGTAGTTGTTGTTGCATTGTTGTTGCCGCCCAAACAATTCGCAAGGCAACAGCACAAAGGCTTTGCACTCGTTTTCAGTCGCATACCCTTGTCTCAATTGTGTGTGTGCCTGTGTGTGTGTATTTCTCGTTTATTTTTATCAACTTTAGTTTTAGCACACACACACACACACACACACACACTCGCACTACAGATTCATCTTTGTCGTTCCGCATAAATAACTGTCGCAGTGTTGCTCTGCCTCTCTGTGTCTCCGTCTCTACGTATTTCTGTGTGCGTTTTTCCCCCTTTGCTCGTGTCTGATAAGTCTGTCTATATGTCTGCATGCATGCATTATTTCATTAAAGTATTACAATATTAATTCGATTTTCACTAATTGACAAGAAGAAGAAGAAGCAGCAGCAGCAGCAGCAACGGAGGCAGAGGCAGAGGCAGCCACTCAGTCAGTCAGTCGCAGTACCCACAGACAATTCGTGTCTCCAGTCTTCACATCAACAACAGCCAACACTCTCCCCCTCTCTCTCTTGCTCTAGCTGACTGTCAACTATATTTTTACATGTGTGTGTGTATGTGTGTGTTGATCATCATCATCAGCAGCAGCAGCAGCAGCAGCAACATCAACATCAACAGCAACATCATCAGCCTCATCATTTGTCGTGCAGCTTTTGTTCTTAGTCTCAGACTCGTTTCTTCTTTTTGCTCTTTCTTTCTTTCTTTCTTTAGTATTATACTCTTTTTTGTTTTCCTTTTGCTTAATCTTTATCTATATATACATATATATATATAGTCTTTTCCTCTCTGATATTTGTCTTTCAATCATTTCACTGCACTTGGGTTAGGCCCCAGCAATTTGTTGACCTGATTCCAACTTCTGGCCTCAGGCATCAGGCAGCAGGCATCAAGCTTTAGGCCTTGTCTTTTTGCTTTCAGTAGCTTAACACCTTCTCAACCCCCCACTACATATATAACAGGCAACCGCCCACACGCCCACACACACACACACATACACTGGGCATTTTGCGAAAAGAAAAACAAAAAGCAAAAAATCGCGCGCGCAAAATGAAAATCAACAACGAGATTTTCGCGCGCCGGCAAATGTTGGGGAGCTGCTGCAGACAATGCATATGCGTGTGTGTATGTGTATGTGTGTGTGTGTGTGGTATGAGCAGGGTTGTATATGTGTGTCTGTTGCGGTTTTCATGTTGTGCGTAGTCCATGTGCCCCAGCAAACTGTTGCTAAACAGTTCCCAGTGGGAAGCAAATGCCTGCCAAAGCTGCTGCTCAGTAAGTGCTGATTTCATGTGCTTACTTGGCATTATTGAATATTGAAATAACAGCAAATATAATGTGTGTGTGTACGTGTGCGTTGGAGTTATCATCTATTGCTACCAAAGGGTCCCACTGGGCTGCTGCTGCTGCTGCTGCTGCTGCTGTTGTTGCTGCTGTTTCGGTATTTGCGTTGTTGGCATGTTTGGCATTCTGTTGTTGCTGCTGTTGTTGCTGTTGTTGTTGTTGCTGTTGGTGTTGGTGTTGGTGTTGTTACAGCCTGACCCCAAAGTACAAATCAATTGCATATGTGTGTCTGTGTGTGGCCAGTGAGTGTAGCATCATCAACATCATCATCATCATTATCATCATCATTATCATCATCATCTGCACATCATACACAGCATTGGCCACGTGTGGCTTGGTCAATGCCAGCCAGCCGGCCTTGTCGTCTCCGTGAAAATTGTGTCAATTACAGTGGCCACTGGTTACACTGCCTCCATATATATACTACCCCAAAGGGTAGAAGAAGCTGTAGTAGAAATCATCAACCCCTTACCCCTTACCCTTAGGCCAACCCCAACCCCAACCCCCTTTTTGGCAATGTCAACAACATGCGCAGGTCGCGCCAAAAATGTTGCACGCATTTTGTTGGCCAACAAACAAAACAAAACAAAAAAAAAATTACTTAAATTCCACTCTACATATTACTTTATCTTTTTTCCCTCTCTCTCAATCTCCCTCTCTCTCACTCTCTCTCTCTCTCTATGTTCCTCCCTCTCTCTCCTGACACTCTTTATTTGCCTTTTTAAGTTTCGCATGTGGTTTTCAATGTCATGCGAGCTGCAAGGGCCATTCACTTGTGGCAACAACTAACAGCACTTGCCACAATTTGCAGCAACTGCTGCTAATACTTATCTACTTTATGGGCTTAGTTTTTCCTTCTTTTCCTTTTTCTTCTCTTATAAATATTAGTAATTCTTTTCTTTTATAACTATATTGAGCTTAACTTTAAAATCTTTCTATAACTTTGCATTTAACTGTTAGTTATGGTGTGTGCTTGTGTGTTGTTTGTTGTGTGTAGGCCTGTGCAACATCATGAACTCCAATGCCACACGACAATGCAGCACACACACACACACACACACACACACGCGCGCGCGCGCTCAAATCCATGCCAAAAAGAAAAGCAACAACTTTTCTGTCAACAAAACTGTCGTCAGTTGCAGCAAATAAACCCGCCGCACTGCCTCTCTCATGCCTACACTTGCCACACGTTAATAACCCCACAGAAATTGTTGTTGTTGTGGTTTGCTGTTAGACATCGCGTTTGTTGCCATTTGTCAGCATATCTCTGTATGTGTGTGTGTGCTGCATATGCCAAAGCAGCGTCTAACGGCGCCTTTGCACTAGGCACTAGGCACTAGGCTTTGCGGCTTCTGGTTCCGGCATTGCTGTTGATGCCACATGGCTGTCTGCAGCAGCAATACTATTATCTATATGTGTGTGTGTGTATTAGGCTATGTTTCATAATATACTTCAGTTACTTTGAATCGCTGTGAGTCGCTTTGAGTCGCGTCGCCTTGCATTGCGTCGCCTCTGACCTTCAGCATAAATCAAATCAAAATCGATGCTCCCACGCATTTTGCCTCTTAATGCGGTTGATCAGCGAAACAATAAAACAAAAAATATAAAATACCAAAAAAAAAAAAGAGACCGAAAAAAGAAGAAGCACATAACTAAAACCATAAGCGAGACAAGAGCTTAATTTAATTTCCTTCCAGCACACACACACACACAGAGACACATGCTGAATCGGGGCCATAATGTGAAATTCGATCGAAAGCGAACGACAGCTATAACAACAACAACAACAACTAAAGCAACAACAGCTACAACAACAACAAAGGAATCAGTCAAAGCTCTTTACACTTTTTGCATATCGGTCGGCAACAGGAAATCCATGTTTATGTTTAAATTAATAATAAAAGAGCACATATATATATATATATATATATATATACATACATACATATATATATATATATATATAATTATATATATATATATATATATTTATATATATATATGTATTTATGTTCTGTTCAAGTTGGTTTTGGCTATTGGCATATCAATGAAATTAAATGAGAAATTAAATTGTAAGCAAAGACCAGAGAGCTGCTGCTGCGACTGCTGCTGCTGCTGCTGCTGCTGATGCTGATGCTGGGGCAACAATATTATGCGGGGCATACGACGTGCCATTAATACAATAAATTATATTATGGCTCTTCCTGTTTGCCCGATAAACGAGCTTCGAGCTTCGAGCTGCGACAGAGAATTGAATTGAACGTTTGTCGTTTTGCCTGCTGATCGTTTAGTGCGTGGGTGGGGTGTGTAGGGGAGGGTATGGTATGTTTGGTGTTGCGGAAGAGGGAGGGGTGGTGGTAGTCTAAAGGGGTATTGGGTTATTGCAAAAGCAAGGGTGTAAGTAAGTAAGAGGGAGTTTGAGAGGCAGCTAAAATATAGCGGGAAGGGCATTGCCATAATGAAGTCGATGATGATAATAATGCGTCGTTGTCGTCTTTATTGTTGTTGTTGTTGTCGTCTTTATTGTTGTTGTTGTTGTTGCTGGCAGATCTTATGAGTCTGATTTGTGCAAATAATTGAAATTTGCATATAATGAATGCAGGCGGGAAGGCAGATAGGCAGATAGTCAGTCAGCCTCGGCGAACGGACCAGCAGGCAGGCGGTCGGACGGTCGGGCGGGCTGGCGGGTAGTGTGGGGGCGTAACTAAACCTTAGTTGATGCATATATATATGTGTGTAAGTGTATGTGTGTGTGTGTGCGTGTGTGTATTGCACAGTAGCTGCAATCAGGGTCTCTTTTAGCCAAAGGAAAGGTAGCTGCTCGTGTCTATTGTAAACTGGCACATAAATTACATTTAAGGCGACGCTTGTGACGCCAACAACAAAAATTATTTTTTAAAAAAAAAGCAGTTAAAAGCATTAAATTCATTCACAGAAAATGCAGATAAAAAAGAGCAGAGAAAAGGAAAAGAGGAAGAGTGGAAAAAGCAAAACCTTAAAGACACTTTTGCAGCAGCCTTGAAAATGCTTTAAACTTTTAAAGTCTGATGATCTTGATCATCATATTATCATAACAATCATAATCAACATCATCAGCAACATCATTATGAAGAGCATCATTATCATTTGGTTGTTGCGCCTACTTGGCGTGGGCGTGTTGCTGTCTGCTGTCTCTTCCTCTTGTTGCCAAGGGCTGGCCGCTGTTGTTGCTGTTGCTGTTGTTGCTGCTGCTAATGGCAGTCAGACGAGACAAGTTTTGACATATTTTTTGTTGTGCCTGTGTGTAGCAGAGTGTGTGTGTGTGTGTGTGTCGCATTGATGAGGACATGAATGAAACGCAAATGAATGAATGCACAGGCAAAACCAAAGGCAGAGGCAAAGGCAGAGGCAGTGTCTAAAGCAAAGGCTGAGGCAGTGGCAGTGGCTGTGTTTGTGGCACATGCAACAGGAACCCCGCTTTAGTTATCATTATGAAAACTAAAGCTCAGTACCCAAAACAGACTATAAAGCAGAGACAAACCTCTTTCGATCCTTGACTTGAACAAAAGGAAACAACAAAAAATATAAAAAAAAAACAGCAATGCGAAAGAGAGAGTATTACGGAGAGAGAGAGAGAGAGAAGTAGAAGCAGCAGTAGAAAAAAAAGACTTACGTTTTATATTGAATCTTTAAGCCCGTTGCCCAAATTTGTTTTTTTTTCTTTATGAATATATTTGATATATAATTACCTGCAATGAGAAAGAGAGAGAGAGAGAAGAGAATTTATTAATAATAATATAATTAAGAATAATATACAATAAATAGTATCATAAAACATACTTATAAATATATAAACTTCTTATTTGTAAACAGCAAGAAATAGAAGAAATAAATGAAAGTGAATCAGTTGAATAAATTGAATGCATTCACTTGATTCAAAGTATAAACAAGTCGCTGAGTCATTTCAATAAAATTTAATTCCATTGATACTAGTAAATTTTATACAAGTTGCCAAAGAATTGCATAATCTAAGGTTATATAACAGCTAATATCGTATACAAGTATAACAGAAGCTCCAAAACTCCACTCAAGTCATTGTCCTTCAATTTCTATTGAACTTGTTAAGAAGTTGGACATAATTTATATAAGTATTAGAATAATAAGATCATATACTAAACATAAATACTCTATAGTAATAAAATATAACACTTATAGTGGCATAAAAGTATAACAGAAACTCCCAATCTCAACTTAATTCTTCTTGCTGCTTCGGCCTTATATTTCCATTGAATTTGTTAAGAAGTTGGACATAGTTTGTATTAGTATTTGTAAGATAAGATCATATACTTAACATATATAAGCTATAGGTATAAAATATAACACTTAAAGTGTTATAAAAGTATAACAAAAACTCCCAATCTACACTCAAGTCTTGTTGCTGCTTTGGCCTTATATTTCCATTGAACTTGTTAAGAAGTTGAACATAATTTGTATTAGTTTTAGTAAACTAAGATCATATACTAAACATATAAATGCTAAACTTATATAATATAACAGTTTATACAGTTATAACAGTTATGGTAAAGACTTTAAGCTAAAATTAAATCGAGTTTTATTGCTCATTTTATTTATAAATTCCATTGAATTCAGTTTAAACTTACATATAGAAGTTATAGTATAAAAGTTATAAGTTAAACTGTTATATGTGTTATATATTATAAAGTTTTGATATAGCTGCTTCTTCTATTACTTCTTAGTATTGTTGCTGTTGTTGTTGTTGCTGTTCTTGTTGCTATTGTTGTTGGTTTCAGTAGCAAAGCGGCAAATTTTGGAGCACGAGCACGGGACACGTCGGTAGCTGATTAAAGCGCGTCAAATAACAATTAACAACTGATTCAGATAATCAGTGTACAAAAAATTCTGAACGCGAAAACTTCTACACACACACACATACATATGACTATATATGTGTATGTGTGTGTGTGTGAGCAACATTTGTGATAAACGACAAAAAAAAAAATAAAAAAAAATAAACGAAATCAAATCTAAAGCTCCAAAAAAGAAATAAAAAAATTATTTTTATATGTACATAAAACACTAGCAGCTACTGTCTATGTGTAAGTGTATATAGATATATATGTATATATATCTATATATTTTAGTTAACACCATAGTGCTGTATAGAATAACATACTTCAACAACAACAACAACAACAACATCATCATCATCATCATCATAACATCATCACAATTATAAAAATTAAATGCTTCTTGCTCGGAAATTGTTTCTCATATTTTTTTCTAGCTTTTTCTACGGAAATTTTTATCAATTTCAATTTGAGTAAAAACTGAGAAAAAGATGTGAAACATATACATATATATATATATATATATATATATATATATATATATTGTATATAGTGTATAGTTAAGGATAGAGAACTATTAGTGAAAACTATATAAGTAAAAGGGGTAGAGGGGAGAGCGCAGAGCGAAGAGTAGAGACAAACTCTTGTATAGCCTGTCAGGTGTTTTGAGTGTCATAAATATAAATAAATTGTTGGTAGGCAAAACTTTTATATAAATGTTGAATTCTTTGTTATATTTGTATGTAAGCGTGTGCTTATTTGTGTGTGTGTGTGTGTATGTGTGTCGCAATCAACAAGAGTTTAAATATTGCTAAAGATATTTAAATGCGGAATCTTCATATACAGAATACACAGAGTCGAATGTTTGTTTTAGGTATTGCTATGACAAAAAGAAGAAGAACAAGAACAATAACAACAAGAACAACAATAAGAAGAAGAAGAAGAAGTATAGCTGCCATATTTATATAGAGACGTAATCAAGTCAGTCAAGCAAAGTCAACCAACCAAATAAACCAAAGCTCAGTGATTACTGTCTATTGGCTGGACAGCGGCGTCATCAGCGGGTTGGCATTTCAACAGAAACAGTTACAAATATATAGATAAAGATAAAGATACATTTCCATTTATGGATATTATATACTATACACACACATATATATATATATATATTTTTATATAGATAAGATTTCTTATCTAAACCATATTTCTATATATATATATATATATATATATATATATAAGTGCTTAGTGTTCAAACAAATAGGTGTATAAATAAGCGGATGAACAGAGGGAGAGATAAGCATTCCCCTAACCGAAAAAAATAAAGTATATAGAAGAAAATAGGTAGAAGTCTATAGATAAAGGTAAAGACAATGATATAGATATAGATATAGCTATAGATATAGATGATACTTATAACTGTGTTCTATATAAAGTCACAGTCTATCAGTTAATCGCATACAATTGTCATAAATTGTTTAGTTGTTGACTAAACATGTTGAAAGATTTATGTCTGTCATATAAGAAAAAAAGAAAAAAAAAACGTATAAAGTGGGGGGATCATATAATGATTTGTATGAAATCGGCCATATATATATAGATATATATATATATATATATATGTATAACTGAGTGTGTACTTAAGCTATAGATACGGTTAGACATTGGCGTCAGCTAGTAAGCCATTAAATGCTGATGGATGTGATAAACCTTGAGCTACTTTATATAAATGTATAGAAACAAAACTCTCTAAAACTTGTGCGTAATTGCTGTGTAAAGATTCACATTATATGGCCACTAATTATTCAGTTATATATATATATATATATATAGGCAAAGTACAGATCTGCCTTAAACAGCAGAAAATAAAAGACGAGCAGCAGCCAAAAAATTTTGATTGAGCTCAAAGTTCTTTTGATTCTTAAAGATTATGAAAGTTGCTTAGAAGAAAGCTGTAGAATGTTATAGACGAAGCACAGCTAGAGTGTGTGTAGAATTTCTATGTAGAATTGCCAGAAAGAAAGTAAGCATTTATATATATGTATATGTATATATATATATATATCTATATATATTGGCAATCAACCACAAAAAGAAAAAGAAACCCCTAAAATGCAATCAATTTCTTTGGGCCAACTTTAAGCCAATACAAAATGACAGCTTTCAATACACACACACACACACGCACGCACACACAGAAGCACATATATATATACATACTATCACACACACACACACACCATGTACATAGGGCAAGTGCTGGGCAGAATTTGAGCTCGGGCAATGGCCAGCGCCCAATACCAAAAAACCGAAGCATAAAATAATAAAAAAAAAGAAAAAAAAACTGAAGCAAAGGAATAAGGAGAGAGAAACGCAAGTAAAGGAAAAGTAGGAAGAAATAAATATCTATATTTATATATATATATATATATATATATATCTATGTATATAGCTACATATCTATACACATATATTGAGCGAACGTTTATGTATAGATACTAGCACACACACACACACACACATTTATTTATATATATATATAAAGGAAAATCCCTACAATAAAATGGGGCGGAGCACAAGTGGGAAAAAAAACGATGAGCAACAAAAAAAAGCAAAAAAAAAAGCGAGAAATGAAAAGCAAAAGAAAAATCTGCCAAGTGAAAAGAAATCGGAAACGCAGTCGGCAAAGGGAGAGACATGGCATAAGAGGCAAGTGAGAGGCAGGAGGGCATGAAGATTGGAAAACTGTATGGAAGAAAGCAGCAACAGCAACAGTAGAGGCAGCACCAGCAGCAGCAGCAGCAGCAAATCCTGATGCTCCAAGCATAGCTCTAGCTCTCGATGTATGTCTGTGTGTGTATGTGTGTGTGAGCACTTGAATAAAATCGAATAAGCATAAAAACGCATGCCATAAGATATGTATAAATGTGTGTGTGGCTGTGTGTGTTCTACTCTCTGTCTCTGGCTGTATATAAGCTGAAACTTTTCCTGCTGCTGTTGCGACTCAACTCAAACTCTATATGTATATGCGTATGTGTATGTTTGCGTGTGTGTGTGTGTGTGTATATCCCATATAGAGATACACATGTCTAAGCTGTTGGCATCTCTGGATTTGGGTTGGCTGCGCCTCGAACGCATATTCAATAATGACATAAATAACATGAGACACACACACACACACACACACATACACACAGAAATACATACATATACACACACACACACATACAGTAACCTAAAGGGAGAGTTTGACTGTGTTTTTAGATACGACTCCTGCCTTGTTGAGTGCGCTGCTTAGCACCTAAAAGCATGCTACTATTTTTATACTCACAATTGAGTTTATGTCTCTGTATGTGTGCTTCTGTGTATGTGTGTGTGTGTGTGTGTGTGTACATGTGCATTTCATTACATTTCTTTTCTTGCTTTCTGCGTTTTTTCTCTCTTTTTTCTTTTTTTGTGTTTGGTTTTACATTTCTTCAATGTATTTTTATTTTTTTGCCTCCTTTTCTTTCCTTTCCTTTCCTTTTCTTCTACTTTTTTTTATACAAATGTATATAATATATATTGACGCTTGACGCCTGTCGCCTGCTCGCCTTACTCAGCCCCAAATCCAAACACACACACACACACACACACATACACACATACACTACATAACATCAATGTATTTTCGTCCTACTCAACGCTGGTTGGGCGTAAAACTTGTCAACCTTTGCCCAAACCACCCAAAAAAAGAAAAAAAATCCACCCAATCCAACAAATATAATACTGCTCCCAACTTTTGGCTCCCACCAAACCTATTAACAGTCGACGTCGCCGTAGCCGTCGCTGTCGCTGTCGCAGCCGCCCTTCAATTCAATGCCCCCAAAAACGCAGCAACAACAACAGGCAAAAAAAAAAAAATACAAAAAAAAATAAGAAAAAATATTTATATATAAAAAAAAGGAAGCTAAGCCCGACGAAGGGCGCCCTGAGCGTATGTGTGTGTGTGTGGGTGTGTGTGTGTGTGTGTGTGTGTAAAAGAGAAAGAGTGCAAGACAGAGTAGGGCGGCAGCCACACGACGACACGATATGAAACGCACGAAGCGGCATACCGATCCTTTGCCTTTGCCTTTGCCTTTGCCTTGTGGTTGTTGTTGTTGCTGCTGCTGCTGCTGGGGTGCTAGCGTTTGGCGCTGACGCCAGCGTTGACGCTGACGCTGCTGCCGTTGATGGCTTCCCAATCGAAATCGATGTTGGTATGTATTACGTTTTTTTTATTCTTTTTTTGGCAACCACCACGTGAAGAATATAAAGGACTCTACCCACTTCACACTCTCTCTTTCTCACTCTCTCTTATGCTCCCCTTCCCCCCACCCACCTACCACTTAGTAAACAATAAGAAGAAGAAGAAAAAAATGCTACTTGTCAGCTTTAAGACGACGCGATGCGTTGCGACGCGACGCTTTAAGGCGCTGCTTTCGCCTGCCAAGAAGACGTTGACGTTGCTCTCAGTGGCTGCTGTTGATGTTGTTGTTGCTGTTGCTGTTGTTGTTGTTGTTCTTGTTGTTGTTGCATTGAGCCGAGTGAAAGTGGCGCTAGCGTTTTTATGGCTGTCTGCCTGCTGATTCCCACTGTTCCCCGCTCATTTTTATAAAAATTCAATACATGCGCTCGTTCGGCTGCTGGCAGAGCGAGTGAAGGCAAAACAGGACGACGAACGGCGCCCACAGCAAAAGTAACACACACAGAGAGAGAGAGAGAGAGAGAGAGAGAGAGAGGGAGAGAGCGAGTGAGCGACCCGACGCTAAGCGAAAAAAGGAACATACAAAAAAAAGGAAAAAACAAACCAAGCGAAAAGGCAAAGTAATAATATATATATATATATATATATGTATGTATGTATATAATAAAAAAAAGGAAAAAAGTACGCTCATACACATACACACACACACACATGTATATATATGAAATTGGATTGGATTGGTTTTGGTTTCTGGTGGGGTAAAGTGGCGTCGATGATTATTGGGTGGCTCTTTATGCCTTGTGGAGCGGCGGCGGGCAGCAGGAAGGAAACGAGGCTATTGGTAGGGGTAATATATTGGAGTTTACTCTTGGGGCTGGAGCCAAAGGGGGTGGTTACATATATAACGTTCTTTTTTTGTCTCTTCCTCTTTGCAATACCCATACATATATATATATATATATATATGTATATGTATATATATTGGCAGCCAGTGGGCGCGCGTCAGGTGAATATTTATTTTTTTTTTCTTTCTTTCATTTTTTTCTTTTTCATTTTGTTGCTGTTGCTGTTGTTGTTGTTGTTGTTGTGCTGAGCACATAAAAATTGAGCGTCAATTGAATTCGATTGGACGAACGCGACGCAACGCACGATTGAGCGACGCTCTCAATGCGTGTGTGAGTGTGTGTGTGTCTGTGTATATGTAGGGAGCCAATACGTATTAAAAAAAAAAAATAACAACCGAGGCAGCAACAAGGAAATGCTGTAAACCTTTTATTAAACACATACATAAGCTCACACACACACACACACACACACATACGCATTGAGTAACACTATTGGTGTGTGCTTTATATATATATATATATATATATATATATAGATATGTGTATAGATTGCTTTCAATATTATTGGCAACGCCTTTTTGAACCCAGTAAGCCTAACTGCCATCTGCACCAGCTCCCCACACATACACACACACACACACACACACACACACACACACACGCACACGCACACTGCAGCAGCAGCATATAAAGGCGCAGGCTGTGTGCGTTTTATTGGAACGACTTGTGATTGGTTTTTGGCCATTTTCTCTACGTATTGCTGCCTCTATATGTGTGTGATTGTGTGTGTTTGTGTGTTTGTTTGTGTGTTTGTTTGTGTGTGTCACTATTCTGACCATAATCAAAGCTCAAGTAACGACAGCAGTTAACAAGGCTTTGAGCTCAATTCGATACACTTTCAATTGAAATTTAATTTAGCTACAATTTGCACGCCTTAAAACTAAATCAAAAGCTGATTTAACTAACTTAATTTAAGCAGTTGCTAAGCCCTGATTATATAATATATAGTTTAGTATATAATTTAGTATATAATGCTATACAAAATTTAGTATATATTTTAAGTTTCCTATAGTCATAAGCTTTTACTTACTAAAGATAAGTCTGGCGGCTTATTCTGCATTAAAGCTTGGATTTAAACGGATTATAATAATCTAGCAAATGCTTAGGATTATGCTTAAGAATGTCTATATAGTAAGCATACAATCATATATATATATAATCACATATATATATATATATATATATATAATCATATATATATATATTTGTATAATACCACAAATATTACAGCGAAAAACTTGGCAAAAGAAAAATTTCTTTATTTTCGTAGAATAATTTAATAGTTTATCATTTGATTCTTTTACTCAAGCTAAACACACACACACAGCAGTGATATATACACATGTATATAAGCACATGTTGTGCTCATTGGCGCCGCCTGTAAATCCACATTTCATACCCCCAAAAAAAAAAAACATATCCATCCGCATCCCTATCGGCGCCGTCATCTCTATCCTTTACTCTGATCGACCACTTAACGGTGGGCCATTTTTGGTCGGGGTGTTGGGGGCGGTGGTGCATGTCAATAATCAACGGGCCAAAGCTGCCAATGTGTTCGTTCAGTATTTACACACACACAGGCGCACACGCATACAGAGACACTTACACGTATGTATGGTGAAGCGAACGAATCAGCCAGCACAAGTGGCCGTGTGTGTGTGCGCCAGTCAATAACATCCAATCAGGTTTGTTAAAAATCTATCTATATATGATGTTCATGATGACGGCGACGCAGTCGAAGAGAGAGCGAGAAAGAGTGAGTGAGCGCAAGCAAGACATAGGGAGAGAGTGAGTGAGCAAGAGTGAGAGGGCGAGCGGGAGAGAGCGAGAGTCATATAGAGAGTGTGTGTGTGTGTGTGATAGAGCGAAAGAGCGGGCATCGTTGAATGACTACAGTGACTACAGCAACAACAACAACGAGCCCTGACTTAGCCCAAAAGGAATGGACTCAGCTCAGGCTCAGGCTGAGGCTAAGCTTAGGCTCAGGCTCTGGCTCAGGCTCAGTTCAGGCTGAGTTCAGTTCAGTTGAGCGCTATGTTGCAGGGGCCTGTCGAATCTGCAATGCCGTTAGCTACCCTGCCGCTCAACGCTCCGCCCCGTGCCCACAAGCAAAGCAGTCATTCTGTGTGTGTGTGTGTGTGTGTGTGCGTGCGGCTCTTTCATTCATTTGCTCTGGTTCTACGTATCGAACATACATTGAACAACTAACACACACACACACACATGCACAGAGAGACGTATGTGTCTTATCAGCTGCAAGCAAGCAAAGCCTGCTCTCTCACACTCTCTTTCTCGCTCTCTGTCAATGACACACACACACACACACACACACACACGTATGCTTGCTCTAGAGCGTAACAAAACGCTTGCTCCCTCCCTCACTCAAACGTTGCGACTCAATTCGACTCAACTCAGGCGCGCTCGCTCTCACCAATAATCGCTCGTTGCATATTTCACTCAATGGCTCGTTTTGTATTGAGCTAGAAATTTGAGTGCTTTTTCTTACTCAGCAGCCACTAAATTTTATTACATTCTTTTTTTGTTTTGCTTTCTTCTTATTGTTTGTTGTTGCTGCTGCAGTTTCTTGAGTCAAAGTTGCATTGGCCAAGTGCATGGCGAGCGAGAGCAAGAGCAGAATTTGGCGAGTAGAATTTCTGAGCGTTGCAGGAGACGTCGCCGCATGAGATTGTGTAGAATTTATTTATTTCTTTTTTTTGCTTTGTTTTGGTTTTTTTATTATTGTTGTTGCTGCTGCTGCTGCTGATTGATTTTCCATAATGTGAGCGCGAGCGAGCGAACGTTGAGCCAAGCCCCAAACGCTGTGCGCCTCTCCTATATTGAATGTATATAAATATATATATATATATATACAATAATATATGTATGTGAGTGTTTATGTGAGTATCGAACGCACAGCCAATAGCAAAAATTTCCAATTGCGTGCGATTTTCCAATCAAAATGGCACAGAAAAAAAGAAACGTAAACGACAGCTGCGACGTCGCTGTCGCTGTCGCTGTCAGCGTTAGCAGCAGCAGTAAAGTAATCGCAAAGGGGCGTATGAGCTAGCTACGTATGTGTGCGTGTGAGGGATGCTAACTCACACATACACATATGTACACACACACACATGTATATATATATACATTTATATATATATATAAATATATATAGAAAAAAAAAAGGAAAATAACGGCAACTCCAACTTGCGTCCCCAACACTCAAAAACGAATCGATGCGCACCGACCGTTGAACGAGCAACCGACCAACGACCAGCCCCCTACTCCCTTTTGCCAACATATTCAAACCACACACACACACACACACTCACTCACACATAAACATACAAAGTGGAGCCGAACTGGAGCTGTTACCATCTAGGGCTAGGTAGTTAGTTCGATGGCTAAGAGGGTGCTTGTATGTATGAAATATATTGGTAAGTGGAGGGGGGAGGGGGAGGGGAGTGAAATGTGTATGAGGGTATGGGAGGACGGGGGTCCGAGCGCAGCAACTGCCAGCGCCTTGTGCGCATCTCTGACATATTTCCAATATCATTGGTCGATAAATACCGAAGCAAACGAATCGAAACGAAACGAAATGTACGAAATGGCAGTAACAGGAACATATAGTACCCTACACGCACACACACACACACCACACACACAGAGAGACACACACATAGATTTACACAGACACACATAAGCAAGGACATTGGGGCGCGTCAACATTGGAAATAAAAAAGGTGGAAAAAAACTGCAAAAACAAGCAAAAACTACAACTATTTTAATACCTATACAAGGCACCTATATACACATATACACATATATAAGGAACTATGTGTGCATGTGTGTATTTGTAATTGTATGTGTGTGTGTGTGTGTGTGTGTGTTTAGTTGGACATCATATGCACAAAGCAGCAGTTACTATTGAGAACATAAATGACAAATATAAACTTCATTTGGAATTACTTTTTAAGCGCCTAGAAATAGTTTCAGATAATAGAAAAATATCCCGAGAAATCCTATATATATTATAATATGCACTATATATATATAATTCTGATAAAACTAAAACTTAGACTAGCTTATCCGCAAAGCTTATTTCTTTGTCTTTAGTAGACAAATCGCTAGGAAAATGTAGCTAAACCTTAGGCAATAAGTTAAGCTTTAAGCTGCAAAAGTAGTTAACTGGCAGTTAAACTGTGGGATAAACTGTCGCTTAAGCTTAAAGTTAACTATAAGAGTAAGCTGTTTTATATATTTATATTATATTCATAGTGAAAATCGACTTGAAATGATGATAGGATAACTGATTAACTGTTGGTTTAGAAGTTAATTGAAACGATTATAAATTACACATTAAAATGAACGATATATATTGTAATTGGTTATCGATAAGCGATAAAACACATAGAATCGATTGTTTAAGGCGTTGCAGTAATAAAAACGAAGGTATCGTCCTGCCCCAGAAGTGTTAACCCCTTGGGATAACCACCAGGATAATGTTATGGTATGATGTTTTGGTTTGTGCCAAGTTAGTAGTCGATACGAGTCGAGCTCTGTCGATGTCGTTGTCGTTGTTGTTGTTGTTGTTGTTGTTGTTGTTGTTGTTGCTGCTGTTGTTGTTGTCGGTGTCGACGCACTCAGAGCGTTAAAATATGGTGGCAGTAGCTAGCTCATCCTTGCAGCAATTTAGACCGAACATGATTGTAACTTCGTCGTCGTAATAACGAGCAAAAGTCTGTGGCAGGACGAAGGATGACGATGACGATGTAAATGACGATGACGGCGACGACGACGATGACGACGACGACGACAACGACGACGCCGACAATGTCCTTTCACATTTGTCGTTTTAGCCGAGACGATACCAGTAGCTTTCGCAGCAGCCATAGCAAGCAGCTACTGCCATACCTCCCATAAAAACGGCTAACCCTCCCGCCTCCCAGCCGCCACCTACCACACCATCTCATCCTTGGCCATCTCATTGACGTCCTTCCTCTTTCGGCTGTAGCTCTGTCGCTACTCTCTGTGTATGTTCCTTCACGGAGAGCAGCGAATACATTGGGGCGGTATAGAAGGCAAATAGATAGATATATATGGGCATGGTTGTTGCTCGACTGAGGGGGGTGTTGGGAAGGGAGGCTACACAGAGTAGGGAAATGGGCTGACTGAGGGGTTTCGCTTGTCTGCGACGCTGTCTGCCCCGCAAGGGTACCCAAACTGCTGCCAATTTTTATGCGCTCCCTATTTTTATCCGAGTTTCGTTTCGTTCGGGAGTTTCTGTTTTCTTCTTTTTCTTTTTTTTCTTTTTCTGTTTTTTTTTTCTTCTGTTTCTTTCTCTTTTATATTTGTATGTGTGTGTGTCTTGTATTTCTTTGCCAGCCCCAAAGCGCTCCCTAGTCGACCCCCCTTGGCATATACCCACCTCCTGTGCCTTCTACCAGGCAGTTGCCTATCTCTGATTCTCATTCAGCTGCTGCTTTATTTTATTTCATCTTCACTTTTGGGTTTCGTCTCCTCTTTTTCGTTATTTTTTTTTGCTTTTTTTATTTCTTTATATCTTTTTATTTTTATTTTTATTTTTATTTTATTTTTTTTCTTTCGTTCTTTTTTTTTTTGTATTTTTTATGACCGGCTGCTGTTTCTTTCTGACGCTCGTCGAATGTGTATAGATTTTCTGTATGAAGGGGGGTAGAATGGGAATATAGGTGCAGGAGGGATAGTGGGAGGGCAGAATGATGGGAATATTGAGTGGAATGAGAAGGATGAGCAGCAGTTGACGATGTGCTGAGACTCTCTCTGTGTGTGTGTGTGTTGGTGTTGGAGGCTGTAGGAGGAGCCGTATATTTTCGGTTCAAGGATATTTCTCGATATGTGTAAAAAGCAAAAGAAATGGGGAAATATATACATATATTTATATAAATGTGTGTATGTATATATGTAGGAAAAATACCCAAGCGAAATGGATAAAAAAAAAAGTGAAAGAAAAGACAGGAAAAATGGCGAAAAGCTCTCAAAAGGTGGCAGAAGGAGATTTGATGTTGCGAGGGTTTTTCGCTTAGTGGCACAAGAGAACGAGGGGGGGGGGGGGCGGGTGGAGACTTTAGGGGCCATTGCAAGGAAGCTTTGAGTTGCTCTCAATGTCTGACTATATATGTGTGTGTATGTGTGTGTGTGTGTGTATGATTGGGAGTTGGCCAAAGGGGAGTACCTCCTTTGCTCTTCTTCTCTAGTTCAGTTCTTGATTGCGCGCGTTAGCTGAAATGAAAATCGAGCAACAACAACAACAACAACAACAACAGCAACAACAACAATAACAACAACAAGAAGAGGACGAAAATCGCGGCATATAAGAAAAATTTATTTCTTTTTCAAGCGCGCAGGATTTTTACCATTTGTATATAGTAGAAAGGAGGCGGTCACACACACACACACACACACACACACATACACACACACACACACTCAATGCACATACACATACACGTGCACATATATATATATAGAGAGTCACATGTATAGTAACTGAATTGCGAATGTGAATAGAAACCAACTAGCAATAAATTGCCTTCTATTTAATATATATATATATATCTGCTGCCTTCTATCTCTCTCTTATATATATATATATATGTATTGCTATCTCTTTCGCATTTCTAACTGTAAGATAACTGAAAGTATTTGCTATTTATATAAGTACACTTATAGGATTAACAATCAAATCAAGTCAAGTGCTTACTGAACCAAAAGATTGAACTCTTAACCGGGCTTTAATTTAGCTGCTATAAATATACATATATAAATATATATACACACATACATATACATACATATATGCATATATAGAATATATATATATATATATATATTAACTATTAATAATTCTAAGCTCTAAGTTATTATTCAAAAAGTGTAAACAATTTCAATTTTAGGCAATTCTACAGTAGATTTAAGCTAAGCATAGTTTTATATATATACTAAATGTGTACGTATGTGTATGTGTGTGTGTGTGTGTGTGTGTGTGTGTTGGTTGTTGTTTCTTCTTTGTATTGTATTCATCTATGATCTTAGTTAAACATCCGGTGTTTAACAACTAACGCACAAAGAGACCAAAAAGACAAGTTAAATCATCAGCTTCTACTGCTTTGAGTTTCGGTTTCGCTTTAGTTTATGCTTTGCCCCTACCCCTCCCTCTACCACTATACGCATGCTACAGACAGATGATAATAATCATTAGTTTGATCAATTGGCTAAACCAACAAAAAAAAAAACAAAAAAAAAGAACAGAAAAAAAAAGAAATAGTTAGAGAAGATGTTGAGTTGAGGCAGAAAAAGTGTTGCGTTTAACTGGTAAATCAGTTGAATAGTTAGAGTTAAGCCACAGAGAGCGGACGTGGCGGCGGAAAGCCACTTAATTGAATTCGATTTGTGGCAGCAACAACAACGACAACAACAATAACAACTTCAATGCGACTTTGCCATGTCAATGTAGAACAAACGGAAGTCAAAAATAAATTGAAAGCAATCCAAATCCAAGCCCAAAGTCAAAGCTAAAAAAAAAAAATAAAGCCAAAATCAGTAGGCAGCAGGCAGATGTCAGTAGCTGAGGCTGTGACTGAGACTGTGACTGAGACTGAAGCTGAGGCTATAGCTGTGGCTGCCTCAGAATCTGTTTCAGCGTCAAATCAAAGCAATCAACGCGTTGAAAACAAAAGCAACAGTCACCAGTCAGTTACAGATACAGATATAGCTACAGATTGAGATACATTTTATATCTATGTTGTGTGGGCAGCCACGACTTTGACTTCGACTTCAACAGCAGCGTCAACGTCGTCGTCGTCGTCTCGCTTCCTGTGTTCATCATAAAAAATCAAAGTAATAATGCGTGTACTTGCGTTTGCCACTTTATAGATTTATTAGGCACACATACACACACATACATACACACACACACACACAAACACACACTAATACACACACACACATATATATATACAGACAATTCATGATGCCACCGCCACATGAGATTTTTATGCTCAACGGAAATTCAAATTAAAAATGCCTCCGAAGGGGATCCCGTCTATAGTTGTGGCAACAACGGTAGCCGTCACTAAAGGGCAGGATGCCCGGGGCAAGGGGAAATATAGAGGCAATACTAAGGGTAATAATGGGGAGTTGCAAGGCTATACAAGGAACAAAGGGAGGTGTAGGGAGGGGGAAGCATTGCAAATGATGCGTTTGCCTGTTTTTAATTTGATTTCTCAGTTCAGTTCGGTTCAGTTCAGTTCAGAATTTGCATAACGTTCGGTTCGCAGAAAATATCAAAAAATAAAAACAGATATATATACATATATCTATACATATATACAGACCTATATATGTATATAATTATACATATATATATATACATGAAATCGAAACAAAATAAATGAAAAATAATATAAGATGCGCGGGCGTGCATATAAATCAAATTGTGGACTTAAGAGCAACAGGGGGAAAAAAAAAATATACCGAAAAGAAGAACAAGAATATAAAAAGATGATAAAATGAAAATGAAAATGTACCAAAACACAAAAAAAAAACAATATATAAAATATGTGGCAAGCGTCGCCTAATACCGCTGCTCCCACACTCGTTTTAGTTTTCCCGAGCGCCTGACGCTGCCACTTCCACTTCCTTTTTCAGGGGTTGCACATTGCGCAGACGCAGCCGTTGCAGGCAACTCTCTGTTGTTGTTGTTGTTTGGTTGTTGTTGTGACATGATCATCAACAACATGCAACTTCACACGCTGCGGCATCTATTTTCGTGTGGCTGCAACTGAGAACTAAGGTGCAAAGTGTGTGTTTGGGCTAGGGGCGAGGTGGTAGAGACAAGCCCGGGGGCAGGGTACATTAGCATTTGGTACATTTTGAAGTTCTGTTGCTTCTTTCTTTTTTTTAAGGGACAAATTCTGTTTATAGTTTGCTTTAAGGGTCAAAGGTGTGCGGAATTCCCATGTATCAGTTGCTCTTCCTCTATGAGTGTGTGTGTGTGAGTGTGTGTGTGTGAGAGTGTTTTAAATATAGAAATTTAACTAAAGAATAGTTTAACCAATTGCTACTGTTAAGTATTAAAAGTTATCGATAAACTAGCATAGCTTAAACAATCGATAAACAAATGCTTGTTCTACTTACGCTTAACTCTGCTTACTCTTTGAATACAAGAAAGAGTAAGAGAGATAGATAGATAAAGAAGGGAAAGAGAGAGAGAGAGACATCTAACATACCTGCAAAGAAGAGAAAGATTATTAGTTAATAATTATAGATCAATCGTTAGCAATAAAATAACTGTAAAACTTCAATTAAAATTGTGGCAAATTTTTAAAAACTTTTTCGCAAGATTTTTTTTTTTGGCGTATGCCACACGCGTGCTGCCTTCTATATACATATGTATGCGTGTGTATGTGTGTGTGTGTGTGTGTTTGCTTTGGCATTTGTTGGTTTTAAGCACAGCAAGAAATTAACCCTGTAAGCCACATGCAGCGCTGTATATTAAAACTTAAAGGGTTAACTCTAAAATAGTGGCAGATGCCACTAGACTTTGCAACAAATTTTAAAATTTTCCAATGCGATTATAAAAGTGGGGTTGGAGTAACAGTCGGAGAGAGACCTTGAAGTTGTTATATATTTGGCTTAAAGCTGCCCAACTGTTGCCCCAACAACAACAACAAAAACATAACACAGACTGGTACACAGACTGTCAGCAGTCAGTGTGCAAAATGTTCTAATTAAAGTCGGCAGTAAAAAGGCGGCGCGCAGTCGAAGAATTGTGCCAAAAGGCGATGCCAACGCCAACGCCAACGCCAACAACGTCAACAACGACGACGACAACGACAACAGCAATAGCGACAGTGGCAGTGGCAGTGGCTGTCGCTGTGGCAGCGACGTTAACGTCGGCAGTGAAAAACTAACCTCAGACAACAAACAATAATGGAAAATTCTAAGCAGCTGAGCGAACAGCAGCAACAGCAGCAGCCACAACAGCTGGCCAGGTGGGGGGTGGGGGTGGGGCTCAAGAAAAAGGGGAGAAAACTAGCAAAGAAATTAAATTTAAAGAAAAGCGGGCAAAAGCGACGTCAAGTTTTGTGTAGCATAGCGTCAGGCGCACAAACACAAGCCAAGAAGTAAATTAAGCACACAGCTTGTGGGCGGCAAGGAAAACCCTTACTACCCAACACACACATACTATAACTTTCTCTCTCTCTCTCTCTCTGTGTGTGTGTGTGTGTGTGTGTGTATGTGTATTGCTGGCAGCCTTTTTGTTGGCAGCAAAAGTAGCAAAATTAGTCGCAAAAACTGCCTGCCAAAATGTGGAGAATATAAACTGAGGGTAGAACATAGAGTTAACAGCAAAAGTGCTGTAAATATACACACACACACACACATAGACACACAAACATTGTGGCACATTTTAACATATTTTTCAGGCATTTTGCCTGCTGTCTTAAACTTAGTAGCCAATTGTAGGCGGTGTCTAAATAAAAAAATAAAAAACATAAAGGCAGGCGGCAACTTACGTCCTTGAGCTTCAAAAATGGCGTCTAACTGAGCACTTTTTCTACACTGTCTGTGTGTGAGTGTGTGTGTGGGTATATAAGTGTGTGAGTAAGAGCCTAAAATAAACAGACTTTAACACACAACAAGCAACAGTTTAAATCGCGCTGGCAAAAGCCAAAAACTGTTTTCATAGCACACATTTTGGCTACATAACTGTAGCACATTGTTGGCGTTTGTCTGTCTATCTGTGTGTGTGTGTGTTTGTGTGTGTGTGTGTACATAGTTTAAAGACTTAAATACTAGCTGTTGTTTTGCTGTGAATGAATGAGGCAACTAACTAACACACACACACACACACTTATAGTTAGATAGACGCAGACAGACACACGTTTAATTACGCACGTTTTGTGGCAACGACGACGACGACGACGACGACAGCGACGCAAAATCACAGCAGCAACTTAGGCGTAGTATGTCTGCCTTTGTGTGTGTGTTAGCGTGTGTGTATGTGTCTGTCTGTGTGTGTCTCAAAAAAGCCACAAAACGCATGTGTTGCTGCTGCTGCTGCTGCTGCTGCTGCTGCTGCTGCTGCGTATGTATGCTGCACATGTCCTTGAAAGTTTTTGGCATAGTTTTTGGCAACAAAACGCAGCAACAACAACAGCAGCAACAACCAAAAATGTTAATGTGCCTATTACTGTCTCTATTTCTAACTTTCTCAGTCGCTCTCTCTCTCTCTCTCTGTCTTTCTCTGTATCTGTGTCTGCATTAAAAGGGTTAATGACTTCTTTGCATAGAACTGCTGCAATTGACAGTCTGGCAACGCTTGCAACAAATTAAACACTTGAACTATGCATCTTGACAGCCACTTGAAATCTTACTCTTACCCTCCCTCTACCATTCCCACTCTTTCTCCCATACCTACTCCCACTCTAGCTCTCTCTCTCTCTATCTTTCTCTTAAGCTATGTTTGTTTTTCATATAGGTTGTTGTTGTTGTTGTTCGCTGCTACTGTTGTTGGCTACTTGTTGTATTCCTGGTAAATGCGACCTTCTGGCTTATCAACAGCAACCGATCACCGTTGTATGAGGGCCACAACAACGCGTCCGCATGATATGACACAAATTATGACTTCATAATGGATACGAGCCCATAAAACTCATATAAACTGTTTGCCCCGAGGAGCGACCCTTGGCTGTTTTCTAACATAGAATTCAATAGAAATTTGCTAGCGATAACTAGCTGAACACTCCAAAAACTAAACAAAACTACACACACATACACACACACGCACACACACACACACATGCCAAAAAATTTTAGGCAATTAAAAGTGCGCAAAGTTCTAAGCAAAGGGAGAGAAAGATTCAGCGAGGGAGTGTGGGGAGGGGGGTGAGGGAAACGTTTAGACAACGTTTTTGATATTATTTCATAATTAAAGGATGCCACTACATATATATATATATATATGTGTGTGTATGGGGTATGTGTGTGAGCTTAATGGTAACAGGGAGAGAGAGCGGTGGCGGGAGGCGGGCATTATCAGTGCTTGCCAATTATGATTGGAGCACATTAAGTGGCTGAAACTGGGCAAGTTATGCCTATAAATCTGTAAGTGTGTGTAACTAGGTATGTGTGTGTGTGTGTGAGAGTGTGTGCGTGGGTAACTGATAAATGCCACGAATGTGTTTGATGGCCTATTAAACGTTTAATGTTAGCCAAAATGACTGTGGCAAGGAGCTAATAATTAACGTTATACATTATGCTATAAGCTTATGCAATAGGTGTGAATCTTTATAAACATATATATATATATATATATATATATATATATATATATATATCAAAAGATGTGACCGTATTGCTAAAGGCAGAGACAGCAGTCGCTATAGAAGAAACTCTTCTTTTCTATGACAACAATTGCATTTGCTTAAATATAAAGCTAATTTATGGCCATTATAATATGAATAACTATAGAAATATGTATTATATGTATATTTGTAAATATGTATGTGTATATGTGTGTGTGTATATTTGTAAAGAAATGTGTTGAAACATTTGATTTTCCAGCTTGTCTGTGTTGATCATCAACTGTGCCAAGAGCAACGTTTACAACAATAGATTGTTGAAATGTGAAATTGGCAATAGAAGAAAAAAAGAAAAAAAAATACTAGACAAGACATATATATATATAGTATACTTTGGTATATATAATATAATATATAGTGGGGGATTAACTGTTTCCGAGACAATGAACACCCACATAAGAAAATATACTATAAGCTTATGAGCTGCACATTTGCCAATAGGCAATCGAAAATCCACCGATATCTAGAATTTATGCTATACATATATACATATATATATATGTATTTTAATATATATATATAGTGGGGTAACTAAACACAGAATCCAAAGCAATTCAAAAATGTTGAAGACTTATAAAATTTTATGACAACTTTGCGTTTCTTTTGTTTCGCTTTGTGTCTCATGGCAGATTTTCAATAAATTTTTATTTTCGGCCAACGAGCCAACAAAAAAAAAAATATTATAAAATTAAAATTAACAAAAAAAAAAGAAATATATATAAATTTATATATACATATATATATGTATAAATTTATGTGGTAAAATTTATTTTCTTGGTCGATCGAAATATTGTGAAATCAAAAAAACAAATAAATTAAAAGCCGCACAATATAAGTATACATAAATATATTTATATTATGCATGCCAGTGTGTATATATATGTGTGTGTGTGTGTGTGTGTGAAAAAGCAAATGACACACAATCAAATACACTCAGAACTCGCACACACACACACACACACAATAGCAGCAATGCGCTCTAGTTCCCAGCGCTACCGTTTCGAACACAATGGGGCCTATCCGCCTGCTTTGCGCTGCCCCTCATCGCTCTTCCTCCTCTGTCGGTCATATAGTGCCCACCCCCAACAGCTTTGTGGCATTACCATTCCCTCAATAAAACAAAAAAAAAAAAAACTATGCCAAATTGATACCAGCCATATATATAGTAGGCCAAAAGCATTGAGAACTTGCTATCAAAATTCAAAAATTCAAATTCGAAATTCACATTTATTTTTTTTATGTCAAATTCACATTCTATCGATGTGTCTTGTATATTTTTATCGAACTGTGGGATTTCTTTTAATTCTGATTTTTTTTTATTATTTCTGTTTTTTTCACTTTTTGTTTTTTACTTTTTTCTCATTTTTTTTACGTCTGTCCCTTTGTCTGTTGTTTGTCGCAGAAGTTCAGTTTTTGTCACAGCACATGCACAAAATGCCATCTCTTTTTAATCTACTCCTCTCTCTCTGACACTCTCTATAGATCGCTCCCTCTCTCTCGCTCTCTCACTGTCTGATTCATTCTATAGGTATATTTAGTACAATATAATACCTTTTAATTTAATATGCAGCTGACGTGCGCTCTATGAAGTGGCAGTCAGCGATCGAGCGGGCAATCGACCGATTTCCCCTAGCCCCCAACCCCCAACCCCCTTCCCCCGTACCATTCTACACACACACGCACATACTTTGGCTTCTTTTGTCTCTACTGTACGTTTGTGTGTGTGTGTGTGTGTGTGTTAGGTTGTGTTCGAAAATAAAATAAAATAAATCGAAATGACAGATCATTAAAATTTACAACAACACCAAAAAAGCAAAGCAAATGTCAGACAGACAGCAAGTTGTGGACATTATTTTGTGTGCCCATAGAACCCTCTCTTTCTCTTTACCACAACAACCCTACCACCCGCCACCCGTAGCGTCCCCCTTTTTTTAGAGAAAGAAACCCTCCCCGCTGTACAGCCAACACCCCCGCATATACCCCAAAACAGATAATGTCACCGAGTTATATTTGTCGTTGTCGATCAGTTTTTATGTCGTTCGATATGGCAGAAGCGAAAATTTTTATTAGCCTGCCGTTCCACAATGCCCCCAGTTGCAGTCACCTCACTCTCACTCTCTCTCTCTCTCTCTCTATCTCTCTCTCTCTCTATCTCTCTCTCTCTCTCTCAGTCTCTTTATCTGCCTGTCTGCTGCAGTATCCCCAAATGTATGATGATGATGATGTTGATGTTGATGATGATGGCTGCCAAGCAAGTGCAATTTGTTGTTACGCATATTGAAATTGTGCACATGTGTTAAATTATTGTCATATGCGTATTGTGGCAGTTTTTTGTAGAGTTTTGTGTAGACTTTGTTAAGTCCTTAAAAGCTTAATGCAACTGCATATATAGAGAAAAAGTAGTTTTATGTAACACTTTTTAATATATTTTTTATGACATTTTTGTAAAGTTTTGGAGACTTTGTAGACTTTGTAGACTTTGTATACTTGTATACCAGCTAACATTACACTTTGAATTGCTAGTGAATGAGGGTAATAAATGCAACTGCTGACACATATTTCTAGCTATTTTGGTCGACTTTGTGGTCTGTGTAAACTTTTCAGACTTTGTAGAGTTTTTACATTTATGAGCAAGAAGCAATTTTATGTACATTTTTGACATTTTTCAGCGCATTTCATATGCAATCTTTTTGACAACACTTATACCTAAATTTTGGAGACTTTGTAGAGTTGCCTAGCATGTGTTAAAGCAAAGTTAATATAAGGCAATTACATAGCAACAAATTGTGGACAATTAATGTGTTTCTTAATATTTTTATTGTAGAGATTGTAAACTTTGTAGAGTTTTCTATTATAAATCCCTTAGGCAACTGAGTATATAAGAAATAATTTTATGCAAGAAATTAGAGCACACCTTAAGCATATTTTATAGGCAGTTTTTTTAGACTCTTAAAGTAACATTTCTGACTAACTTTTGTAGACTTTGTAGACTTTATAGAGTTGCATAGTAAATTCCCAGTATGAGCTGATATAACACCAAAAAGTGCAATAGATCTGCGACAATATATGATGTGTGACTCATGAATCACATTTTGTTTATTGTAGACTGTGTAGACATTGTAGAATTTGTTATATTCGAATGAAATACAGTTATTTCTATAGAGCTTTGCATACAAATTAACTCGTTTTAGCACGTATTTATAGATACATTTTTGCCGTACATTATGCAGATGCGCATTTGCTCGCAGATCAACGGAAATCGAGCGATTTTTCCGTGCTGCTCGAACTCATAAATTAATAATGAAAGGCAACTTAAGAGCCACCCGCGTCTTCGTTTCCAAAACAACAAAACACACACACACACAAACACATTAAAATTTATATTAATATATATATGTGTGTGTGTGTGTGTGTGAGTGTTGTTTTAAATTCTTTATTTCTTTCCCCCCTCAAATGAGGGAAAACCAAAAAAAAAAATGCATAATATTTATGCCTATAATTTTTTCTAATATTTTCAACAGCTGACATCGAGTAACACCAAAAACTCACTTACTGTACATTTGTGTGTGTGTGTGTGTATAATTGACACTCAATTATTTGAGGGAAGGGAGTGTATAGAGGGGCATATATAGAGAATATATAGTATATATGCCATAGGCATTACGCGTTGCCATTATCTGAGCTACTTAGCGGCGTTCAACTGCCACTTGTTGGAGGAGGCTAAGGCTAAGGCGGAGGAGGCTGTACAACGCCCGCACACAACCGCCCGCAACCGACAAAAATTGAACTAGCTAATAATACAACAACAACAACAACAACAACAACAGCAACAATAAGAAGCACCACTTGAACCACACACAAAAGATTTCCGCTGACAAAAAAAAAATTATTTTTTTTTAATATATAAAACTAAACGAAACGACAAAACACAAATACAACAACAACAGCAACAACAAACACACACACAAAAAAGAAGACGATAAACAAGTTGAGGCATAGAAGAGTAGTGGGAAGAGAAGGCATTGGATGTAGATGTAGAGTAAAAAGCAACTCAGTCGAAATCTTTTTAGAAGCAACAAGAAAAATTGAAGCGCGATTGATCACATTGATCGCTGGCAGTTGTTGCTGTTGTTGCTGCTGTTGCTGCTGTTGTTGTTGCTGCTTGTTCGAGCAGCTAAACAGCAAAGTATTTAGTAAATGACAAGAGATAGAAAAAGATAAAAGAAAGGTAAAGGCGGGGGGGAGCGCAGCATACAAGAAGAAGGTGGAGGAGGCGGTTATTGCTGCTGGCTATTGTTGTTGCTGCTGTTGCTGTTGTTGCTGTAGGACAAACGATTTTCAAGTTGCCTCAAGTAGCTGTCGCTACTGATCTGTCGTCCATAGCATCTATGCAGCTGATCTATATAATAATTCATAATATGTTTAAGCATCATTTTCGGGTACAAAATGCCATTGAATACATGAGATGAGCGTCAAAGAACTTGTCGTCCATACTTCAAAAAGCAGCGTCAGCAGACAAACAGACAGACAGACAGACAGACAGACAAACAGACAAACAGACAGACAGAGAGACAGACAATTTAAACCAAACCAACATACTACTACATAGTGCCACATAATGATCATAATGATCATGATAATGATGATGAAACAAGTAATGAGCTTGTTGTTCATCAAGTAAAAAGGGAGCCAAAGGAAAATTGTGTGGAAAGCAAAGCGATCCATTTGCTGGGCTTTTTTTTGTGTAGTTCTTCTTTTTTTTCCTTGTGCTTCTCATTTGTTTCTCATTTGTGTGAGAATTTCTTGTGCAGTGTATATATGTATGTAGGCGTTGTTGTGCTTATCTGCAACCCTTTTCCAGCCGATCTATTACGATCTGATCAGTAGCTGCTTGAAGCTCTTTTCTTTTCGTTTATTTTATTTTTTTTGTTAAATTGAAAACTTGAGAACAATTTTTGTTTGAACACTTGAAAGCTCTTCAGCTGCTGACTGATCAATAGCTTGTAATTGCTGATCAAATGCGATATATATATATATATATATATATATATATATCTGTACATATGACATATGCTAAGCCAAAAAGGATCATTATGTATAGCTTGCAGATTATGGCAGATCACTTGAAGGGAGCATCACTGTGACACAGATGAGAAGCCTTGCACTGATCATACTTATAAGATCAATAATGAAGCCAAAACATATATATATATATATATATATATATATATGAGTATTACTTGTCAAGGGGAAAATGAAAATGAGATGGAATAGGTGTGGGGGTAATGGAAATGGAATTGAAGTTGCAGTTGCAGTTCTATACGAAGGAGACATGGGGACTCCACACGAGTTCCGCACAACTTCAATGTTGATATGGTATATTGTTGTTGTTGTTGTTGTTAATGTCCTTAGTAAATGTTGTTGTTTTTTATGTATATACTTAGAGTTGTGCTTGTGCTTGTGCTGTTATATGTTGTTGTTTGTTGTTGTTTGTTGTATGTTTTAGTCAAGCTGCCGCCAAATGCCGTACGGTAATAATTAAAAACATAAAAAGGGGGGAAGAAAATATAAAGAAAAAAAATGCCACAACAACGGGAATGAATATCGGCATGGATATGGGAATGGGCATACTGTCTGACAGAGATAGCAACAGTAATGTGAGATTGATAGAGTGAGAAGGACAGAGAGAGAGAGAGAGAGAGCGGGCGAATCGAGTCAGAAATGAAGTGGATTGAAGTTGTAGCTAAAGGAGCGCAGGCAAGTTCGTTGGCTAGAGCGGGCAGGGCATAGCGTAGGGGTTAGTAGCGTTGGTGTATGGGTAGGGGTAGGGGTAGGGGTTGGGGTTGGGGTTGGGGTTGGGGTTGGTGGTTGGCAGCAATGCATTTTGCCTACTTAATCATTGTCTGAGCGCTGCCAGCGAGCGACTGTGCGTGCAACATGCAGCACATAAGTAAAGCGAGCGGCAACTGTTGCTCTCCGCTCTGTCTCTTGTTTCTTGTCTCTTGCCTCTTACCTCATGCCTTCATGTATCTTGTCTTAGCTCTGTTGCATTGCTACTTGATTTGATTTACGCCTGCCAATGCTTTATGATTGAGTGGGGCAAACACACACACACACACACACATGCATACAGAGATCAAGAGAGAGAGAGAGAGAGAGAGTGAGACACATAGGAACAAAACAGCATACATAAATGTGTTTTTATTTTCAATGCTCCCCCCTCTTCCCCCCTCTTCACTCTTAGCAAAACCGAAACACCGCTGCCACACATAATGCGCTCGCACCCGCTCCCGCTCCCGCTCCCTGTCAATGATCGCGCATATGCCACAGATATATTTAAGATTTATACAGTTTTTCCCTTAATATTTTTTTTCTTTTGCTTTTTGTTTTCTGTTTTTTTTTTTGGTATTTTATTTTTTTTTTATTTTATTTTTTTTTGGTTCCTCTCATTTTAATTTTTTTACGTCTGTTGCGTTGCAATGAGCCGCGGCGATGATTTGCTTTGTAGCATGCAACGGCAATGGCAAAGACAGCAACAGCAACAGCAACAGCAACAGCAGCAGCAGCAGCAGCAGCAACAACAACAACAACACTCGATGTATCCCTAGCTAAAACTATCGACAATATTAACCTCGCCAGCTGTACAGATACAGATACAGATACAGATACAATTACCAGGGCAGAAAAGGGTCGCAAAACAAATACTAAAAAAAAATTCAAAAAAAATATATAAAAAAAATTTTAAAAAAGATTTTCAAATCACACAAAAAAAAGGGCAGAAAATTATATATATATATTTTTTATATATAACTTGGCTAATGGGCATAAAATAAAATTGTGCGCAGCTCATTGAATAAATCAAACTCATTTGCATATAGCCGATAAATTATAGTACCTTTTGACAATTGATAAACTGATAAACTGGCAAACTGAGAAATTGAGAAGCTGAGAAATTGAGAGACTAGCAAAATTGAGAAACTGGCAAACTGATAAACTGGTTGTTTAATTGATAGAAGAGGCATAAAACCAATGCAACCCCAAACCAAAAAAATTAAATTTGGCCGCATGCTGAACTCAACCCTTTTGAAGAAGCAGCAAGAGAGAGAGACAGAGAGAGAGAGGGTGATCAACCACCAGAAAGTTCTGTAGCCCAAAACTGGAATGTCCCCTGGTCAATGATAGACATTATATTGAAGCCCTTTTTACAAAAGATCTGGCAACTTATGGCGCACCAAATTAATCAAGTTGAAAAATCAAGAGACAGACAGCTAGACAGATAGAGAGAAAGAAGTGGGGTGGGGGCTTAAAGATATAGAAACAAGTTTTCTTTTGCAACGAGTACTAGAAGCAATAATAATATATAACAATTACAACAAGAGCTATATAATTTGACACTCTCTGAAGAGCACAAAGCCCAGGTGCATGCCCCAAATGTGTGATACATTTCTGGCCAGCTGCAAATTGGCTTACTTGGCGCAAAAAAAAAAAGAAAAAAAAAACAATGAACTTTTTTTTTACTCCAATGCCAATTTGAAATTAACTTGCAAATTTATAAAAATAAAAAAAAGAAAAAAATTTTATTATATGCTTTAAGCCAAAATCCTTATCTAATAGGCGCTCAATGAAACGGGCTATAACTCGACTTGCAATCGCGATCAAAATTTACATAATGTAAATACAGAATGTGACACTGAATATTACATGAAAATGCCATGGGAATTTTATAGATTATAAATCTGATCTATAGAAGGGTTCTTCCAGGTTTTTTTTTTTAATTTTCTTGTTCTTTTTTCTCTGCTTCCTTTTGTTGGTCTGCTTTGTTGTTTATACGCAAGCGACATGAAACTTTAATTGATGCAAAAGTAAATTATAAATTTTTAGTGTGTGGCGCTATGAGAGAGGCAAATATGTATATATATATGTGTGTGTGTGTGTAATTGAATATGTATAAATATATGTATATATATATGTGTGTGTGTGTGTGTGTGTGTGTGTATGTTGGATAAACATCAATGTTACGGCACATCAAATGTTTCAATAACATGAAATACAAAGCATTATGCATGCTTATAGCGTTTTGCCCGCAAAACCAACAAAAATGCAAAGAAAACAAATACAAAAAAATATAAAAAAAATACAAAAAAAACACAAAAACAAAAATACGAAAACTAAAAAAAAAAAAAATAGAAAACACACACACACAGAGACAGAAACAAAAACAGCAAATCGCAACAAGCACTCAAAGTCAAAGCAAATTATTTTCTAAACTAATTTTCATGTCGTGCCAAAAATAATAAAAACAACATGAGAAAAAAAAAAAAAAACTAAAATAAAATGTGATATGGCAGGGGTATGTGGTGGGGTGTGAGGGTGGGGCTTAGTGAAGGGGTTAGTAGTGTATAATGTGGCCAAGGCGGGGTGTATAGGTTTCATATACATATAAAATAATCAACACTAAATTTTGATAGAAGAGATTTTTCAAGTGGTTCTAAAGCCAACAGCAATGCACATAGTTTTCATATGTGTGTGTGTGTGTGAGTGTGTGTGTGGTACTTGCTAGTTGTAGTAGGTGTATGTGTGTGTGTGTGTGTGTGTGTCTGTATGTAAGCAACCAACAACAACTTAATTAAAACATCAATAAAATATTGTAAAAACATGACAAAAACTCAAAAAGCCGACGACGACTATAAAACTGAGTGCAAATTATTTTCATGCAAAATTTAGAAACAAAAAAATTAACAGAAAATAGCAAAAAAAAATGAAATGAAATGAAATGATATATAAAAAAATATAAAAATATAATAAAAAATAATAAATAAACGAAATGCTATAAAATTGGAATGCAGACAGCAGCAACAAAAAAGGCAAAAGATTTAGTTAGTGACAAGAGGAATGGAGAGAGATAGAGTGGGGGAAAGGGTATGAGGTACAATAAGGGGGTTATAGTCAGTGCAAGATATTTGTGGACGGTGTTGTCTTAATGGGCTGCATATAATCCTTGATCCCCCCACCGAACTGCCAATAATGATGATTCCTTTTTAATGTGCGCTCCTCGGGCGTTGGTCATTACTCAAAAATGTATATAAGAGGGAATCAACGGAGAGGGAGGAAGGGATGGAGGGATGTAGAGGGGAAACAGGGGGATAAAGGAGTATGCTATTGTGGGAGCTTGGGGGGTGTGGTAGAGGAGGGAGGGGGCGAGAGAGAGAGAGAAAGAAAGAGTGGTAGATTTAGTGCCTTGAAACTTTTGCATCGCGTATCGATCACAAAAGTTGCCAATACGCAACAACCGACAACAACAACAACAGCAACAACAACTCTAGCAACAACAACAATAACGTTGACCAAGGGAGAAGCACACCAAAACTCATCATCATCAACTCGGACTCTGACTTTGACTTTGACTTGAAGTTGAAGCTGAAGCTAAAGCTATAGCTGGACATAAAGTTGGTTGCTTGTCTTTAGTTTTGTGTACACGTTTCTCTTCTCTTCTTCACTTTATTATTATTATTTACTCTTTTTGTTGTTGTTGTTAGTGTGTGTGTGTGTGTGTGTGTGTGTGTGTATATTGTATGTTTCAATGCTTCTCCACTTTTTAAAGGGGCGTGCACAAAATGATATTTTATTCAATATCCTCTGTACAGGCTGAGGGCAGCAGTTGAGTGGCTTAAACCGATTTGTCCTTTTCAGCCGGCTGGAAAAACTGTGCTGGAAATCAAATTGATGGCCACATAGTGTGAATGTGTGAGAGCGAGAGAGAAACACACGCATGCATCAAATGAGAGCAAGCGAGAGAGGGAGAGAAAGAGAAAAAAAAAGAGATGAACCCCTGAAATTAAAAACTCATAAGATATCGACTGATATATTGAGCTGCACAAATTACTGACAACTGAAGATGAAAGACGAACAGACGTCATCGTCATCGTCGTCGTCGTCGTCGCCGTCGTCGTCGTCATCGTCAGCAGCGTCGTTTGTCTGCGTTTTGTGGCCTTAAGATCTTCAAGTCTACGAATTGGTATAAAACGGGAACGGGCGGTCAGCTAAAAAGATTTTCAAGACAGGTTTGCAGTTGCACACACACACACGCACATGCACACCAACACACTAAAATACACACACACACACACACACACATACACACAGATATGTATATGGCATGCATATAAAAAGACAATTAGTCGTTATTAAGTTGTACACACAAAAGCCATTGAATCTCCTTTTCATTTCATATATAGTATAAGTAAGTATTTATATATATATATATATACACACATACCTATATATATCTGTATGTGTATGTGTGTATATATATGTATAAGTGTCTCTGCTCTGTAGTTTTGGTTTAAGGCTTTTGTGCTTACTGAAAATTAGCCTTTTCGGTGTGGGCCTTTTAACAGTTGAAGATGTAAAAATAATGACAAATAACCCACACTTACACACATACACACACAAAATAGATATATATATATACATTTATATATACATATATATATAGAGAGAGAGCTTAGGCTTATATATTTAGAGCTAAAGATGCGATCGAATTGTTATAAATTATCATAGAATTTTTTTTTAGATCATATTTCTATATAGATTGAAAGCTTCAATTAGTGCAAAGCAGCGCAGCGTAGAGCAGCGTCAAGCAGCGCTGCTATTAATAATTAATGACAGTTTGTGTCTATCTAACCGGAAAACCAACAAAAAAATAGAAGAAAAAAAACAACAGCAACAACAAAAATAATGTTAATAATCATCATAATAATAATAATAATAATCATAATAAAAATTGATCAAGAGTCAGGCAAGTTATCGCTCTTATATACACACACACACACAAAGAAATATAAACAAATATATATATATAAATATATATGCATATATATATATATAGACAGTATATATAGACAGTTCATGAACTCAATTTTTAATAATAATTTTTGTTCAAATGATTTTTTATTTCACATTATTAGCGGCAAGCCAAAGTTTTTACTCCCCAATAACTATGCTCTCCCCCCCCCTCTTCTCCACCTACCCCCACTGCACACCCATAGCAAACACACACACACACACACAGACTGATATATTTATATAGCTGCACAACCCGGTCAAACCCCGCCTTACGCTGCTGTCACCGCCCACGCCTTGACTTTTTTCACAGTTTAATTGTTCGATTTTCAGTTTTTGTGTCGCTTTTCGTTGTGTCGCTTTTGCTGCCGTCGCCTGTTAAAGATACAAATACTATTTTTTTTTTTGTTTTAATTTTTATATGCTGTTGTTGTTGTTGCTATTACTGCGAGAAGCTGCGTGGTTTTAATTTCCGTGCTGACAAATTAATTTAATTATATTAACATATCTCCAGCGATCGAGCGATCGAGCGATTGACTCGCACATTCAAACGTTTCGTTATAGAGGGAAAAAAAAGAAACATTTTGTTTCTGTTTTGGTTTTAATTTTGTTTCAGTTCGATTCAGATATATAACTAAGTATATATATGTGTGTATATTTGTTTGTATTAGTGGGTGGGTGGTTTATGCTATATACTGATTTTTAACCCTTGGGCTGACTCATTAGCTGTCCATTCCCATTCCCATTGCCATTGTCATTGCCCAGTAAATTGCACTTAAAACGCTAAAAATTATATGACACACGCCGCTGATCTGTATCCGTATCTTTTTGTATATATCTTTCTGTATATCTGTATCATGGCATATAACTATATATCTCTCTCTCTATGTGTGTGTGTGTGTGTGTGTGTGTGTGTGTGTGTATCTAACAGCTTAGAGACTACAACCCTCTACTGCTGCTGCTGCTGCTGCTGTTACTCCTGATGCTCTTTTCGGCATATGCAAATGGCCTGCTTGAACTAATAAACCAAAGACCGCCATATTTGAAATAAACTTTTAAACTATCAAACGCCGGTGGTGCCGGTGCCAATGCCAATGCCAGTGGCAGTGGTAATATTGGTGGTGGTGGTGGTGATGGTAGTGGTGCTTATGCTTATACTTCTGCTGCTGCTGCTGCTGCTGCTGCTGGTGATGGTGGTGACTAGCTCATAAGGAACCGAACCGGTTTCAATTTGATTAATGCCGCGAGTACCCCAATAAAATCAAAAAAAAAATAATCAAAAATAAAAAGAAAAATAGGAAGTAAATTTTAATTTCAAATAATTGTGAAAAAAAAAAGGTGGCAACTACTGCAGTATGAGAATGATACCCTAACAATCCCGAGTTGCTTGAAACTAGAAATTGCCCGAAATGATTGAAATTTTGATAAGTGCAAATGGAGTGCATATATTATGCATATATTTAACTGTTATTTACTGACAATACTAGTCTTCTTCTTCTACAATTTGTTATAATAATTTAGGCAAAGAAGCTAACAAATATGCTGCACAATCAGATACCCTGCAAAAAGAAGAAGCTCTATAGAAGTGAAGTTCTAAGCAAGTTGCATACGAAATTTATTTAATTATTATTATTATTTTTATATATTTTGGTATATTTTTAACTGTTATTTTATTCTATTTCTGCACTTCTTCTTCTTCTTCTTCTTCTTACTTTTCTTTAGTTTATTACCAATTTTTGGTTCGCAACTCAGCGAAAACTCAATGACAATTTTTGCTTAGCCAAAATAAAAATGATTTTTTTCTCTTTTTTTTTTTGTTTTTTTACTTCTACTCTATTTGTGCTGTTTTCTTCTTCTTCTTCTTTATTAATAATTATATATTTTAGCATGTTAATAGGTCAAGTTTATAGCTTAAATTGCAACTGGGTTTTAATTCTTTTAATATATATATATTTTTTTTATTTATTTATATTTTATTTACTTTTTGCAATCGAAAATACGGAAATAAAATTTTCATGTTTTTTTTTTGGAGTTTTTTTTATATTTCTGCGCTACTTTTATATTGAATAATACATAAATATACATATACATATATATACATATATATGTATGCATATATATATATGTTATATATGTTATTTGGCTTAAATAATATATGTTAATCTGGCAGTTTGCGGATGGCTTTGCAAATTGGTGCCAATTTTAATGGCGCGTGTACTTGATAGACAGACAGACAGAGACAGAAAGACAGAAAGAGAGAGAGAGAGAGAGAGAGAGTGAGCAAGAGACATATATATATATATAGAGAGAGAGAGAGAATAACTTCTATAAATGAAATGAATATTCACTTTTGAATACTATAAAATGAATACAAGACAAGCAGACAGTGTGTATTGAGGAGTTTGGCTTGTGGTTGAGGTTGGGTGTGAGCTTGGGGGGGGGAGGGTACACTAAGAATAAAAAATAAAAAAAAATAAAGTCGAACAATTTGGACAGGTGTAGATTTTATTTAACTTGGTTTTTTGTTTGTTCCGTCTTTTAATTTTTTTTTTGGCTATTTTGTTATTGTGTTTAATTTTTATTTGTTGTCTCTTAGTCTGTTTAACTGTCTGTTTGTCTCTGTGTGTGTGTGTGTGTGTGTGTGTGTATTGCTGTTTTTTTTTTTTTTTTTTAATTATTTAATAAACTTCTATTTTTGGCCTTACAAATTAAAATGTTTAATTTTGGTTCTGTCTAGCTATCTCATTCGCGCTGTCTTTCGCACACTCTCTCTGTCTTTCTCTTTTGGATTATTGCTGTTATTTATGATTACACAATTTGCTTTAACATTGGCTTGTATCGTACTACACACAGTTGTACGATGATATGTCAATGATATTTATTGCCCAGATTTCGACCTATTTTTGGCAACTTGTTGCCTCTTATCGCTGATAAGCTCAACTATCATCAGATCATCATAATTATCATTATCGTTGGCATATAATACAAACGGATGAGATCACTTTATGGCAACTTCAACTTCAACTTCAATTTCAACTTCAGACTTCAAGCTTCAAGCTTCAACTTCCACTTCAAATTTGATTTTAACTTAAGCTATAGATTTGTGGCTTAAATCGAACTGTGTCTAATTACCAAAAGATTTTGTATGATTCAAATTTGAAAAACGAATCAATTTTTTGTATTGAATGAATGATGGCTAAAAATGTATACAATTACTTAGATACAAATAGAATTTTGCCAACTTTAGTTAGTTGCTTGCTTTTGGCTTAACTTAATACCCTGTGGCTAACTGCAAACGGGTATATTAAGTTATTAAACTTAATTTGCTTTTAAATGTCTTATAAGAGAAACAGAAATCAATAAGAATAAATGAAAATTTCAACTTATTTTATATAGTTTTCTATATGATATTTTTGTAGATATATTGTATATATATGTATAGGGGTATTTTGTTGTCGAGTCAACTCTTAGTTAAGCATCTTTTACTTGTTATTTGTATTTTACTTTATATATTTTTTCACTCGCCTCCCATTAATAACAAATCAAATGCTCGTTAAGAACGCGCTTCGCTCTAAAATTCTGCGAATCGATGCCCACAAAAATGAAAAAAGAAACGAGCCAAAAAAACAAAAAAATAAAAACACAAAAACACAAACTCAAAACAAAAACAACAACAAAAGAAAAATGATTTAAAAAAAAACAATTCAAATCTTTTTGAATACTCTTTAGAAGTAAGAAGATTTTTTGGATACAACAAAATTGAAAACAAATTTTTCTGGCAGAAGACAAATAAAGAAAAAAAAAATTAAATGAAATGAAATGAAAACTGAAAAAATGCTGTCAAAAATAAATAATTGCTTAATAATAGTTACAAAATAAAAAAAAAAAAAAAGTCGATATATCATTATTATTATATAATACTATAAACCTTATATATAACTTAATCTTCTGTAGAAAAAATATTTTTGCATAATTTTTTTTTTTTTTTCTAGTGTATTTAATGTGTTGCTTCTATGTTTGTTAAATAGTTTGTTGTCTATTGTATGTTGCTTATTTGCTATTTGCTATTTACTATTTGTTTATCTTTATACACTATACAGATCATTTCCTTGTGTTGCGTTCCTTAACGGGGCGTGGCAGGCCAATTGGTTTTGCTTGTTTTAGTTTTATTGATTGCCTCGCTGGCTGCACTTTGCACTAATTGCACTCTGGCCATGGAATGCCAATCCGAAAGAGATATCTTTCTATATTATGATCTTTATTAATACACTAATAATACTAGATGCACATATGTATATATATATATACATACACATGCATTTATATAAATGTTTGTATTTGTATTGAATTTCATGCAAGCATGCAAAAAATTGCCGACGGCAAAACTTAGCAAAATGCTGCTGCAAAAACATCACAAACACAACATATATATTTATATATATATAAAATAGATATATATATATATATATATATGTTAATGTTGACTTTTATATATATATATATATGTTGTGATATGTTAACTGACTACCAAAGAATACTCCGTCAATGTAAATCAATTGCAATTCCAGTTTCTAAGAAATTTTATTTTTCTATGCGCTTTTTTTTTTGTTTGTTGTTTTTGTTGTTGCATTCTGCGAATGATTTGGCTCTTATTCTTTTTTTTATTTTTTTTTTAATATTGCAAGATTATCCCTATTTATTTGAAGCTTTAAAAAATTTTATATACTTGCAGCTGGTATTTTTTTTTTTTTTCTAATTCTTAAAAGACAGAATTTTGTTCGATTCCAATTAGAATGCAGACAAACTGCAATTAATTTTCATGCACGCCATAGCTATCTATATATGAAGAGATGAATATAGATATAGATGTAGTTATAGATAGATACATATATATATATATATATATATATATATATGGTATGTCTGGGTCTGTGACTGTAGACTGCAACTGGAGCTACTTGTTGTTGTTGTTGTTGTTTTGGAAGAGTTTTTCAAAAGAGTTTTGGCATAAGGCCAAAATTTGTCGTCTGGCTGCTGTTGTTACTATGTGAGCTTCATTATTATCTTAATAATAATCATAATACACATGCTAATGATGATGATAACTTTAGTTGTACTATATAGAGACAGAGAGAGAGAGAGAGCGTGTGTACAACAAAGTTTAAAAACTATGCTGATCTTTGGTTCAACGATCAGCCTAAAGATCGACAAATGTTTGCAAATTCTCATAGAACCGCAACTTGTTGCCATTTTTCTCAAAACAATTTGCCAGCAATTCAAGCCTAAAATCGTTCAGCTATTAGTAGTTATTGTTATATGTTATTGTTGCTGTTGTTGCTGTTGTTGTTGTTGTTATTTGTTGTTGCATTTTGTAAACAAATTTTCAGAAATCAATAAAAACAATTGGCACAGACACGCAAACTCAATTAGTTGCAACTCAATTACAAACACACACAACAACAACAGCAGCAGAAAAAAATAATAAAAAAAAAAATTGCAACAAAAAAAAAATAAATATTGAAATAAAAATAAACAGAAAATTGCATTGCATATCATATTCATATTGTTATTTGTTTTGAGTTAAGTGTGGGAGTTTTTTTTTTTATTTAAATATATATTTTCATTTGCTGGGAAACTTAAGGAAATGATGTCACAAATACTTAAGAAAGTATTTCAAAGGGAAAACCAATATAAAAATAATAATAATAAATATTATTAACTATTTTTATAGCTGTATTAAAAATTTTCTACAAAAGCTACAAATAATGTGTTTTTCTTTTAAGTTCAAATTAATTTTTAATATTTGTTTAAAACGTTTGAAAGAAAGCTGGAAAAATTAACGATTTTTTCTTGCATTCAAAGGAAATAAAAAGAAAAAATCTCAATAAAAGAAATATTAAACTAAAATTATTTACTTTTTTAAATATTTTCTTCATTTTCTACTGACTACAAATTATTTTAATCAATTAATTAGTATAAATCTATTCATTTTATTTTGAATTTAAATCAAAGCAATTTATTTTTATCTTGAATTGAAATAATATTTCTTTAATATAAAATTAAATTAAGAAATAATATTAAATTAATTAAGAAATTTTAAAATGAAACACATTAAAAGAATTTATTAAACTTTCAGAAAAAATTATAAAAACTTAATTTTTTTATTTTGAAACATTTATTATTATTATTTTTTTTAAACCTCTTTTCTATATTAGGAACTTTTCGCCTTCAATTTGAATTTTGTTTTTGTTGCCATAATTTTGTGACATATTTTTATGTGTCGAAAATTAAATGAAATTTAATTTGAACAACAATTAAATTTTAATTTATTGTCTCTGTTAAAGTTTTTTTTTTTTTTTAGAATTTTATTAACTTGCTAATTATTTAATTATATAAATCACTTGAGCTTGCAACACACACATATAAAGAAACAGATCGAATCGCATATAAAGAAAATTTTGAACTAATTTTATTTGTATTTAAAATTAAATTAATTTTATATTGTCCCAATTGTAATTAATTATAGATTAAACTGCATTTACCTGTTGCCAAAATTGTGCCAATAAATAAATTTGCTCCTTTTTGAAAAACCAATCGTTGATTGATTGAACAGCCGTCAGATCCATATCGGCTGTCCCAGCGGCTTGTGGCAATGTTGGCTGCATTCGTGGGCTGTGTCTTTGGATTTGTCGCTTCTTTTTAAGTTGTTGTCTTTTGGTTTGTTTGTTTGTTGTTTGTTTTTTTGTTTGTTGTCGATTGTTGTTGATTGTTGTTGATGTTATAAGTTATATGTATGCTGATTGTTATTTAATGTTGGTGGTATTTCTTCTGCTGCTGCTGCTGCTGCTGTATTTGCGGCATTCTCTGTTGCATATGTTGCATTTGTTGCGTTTGTTGCATTGCATTAAAAACAGCCAAAATTAATAAATGTTTTCAGCTGTTTTGTTTTTTAATTTATTACTCCAGTTGTTGTTTCTCTTTTTTCTTTAATCTTTTTAGTTAATTCTTGTGTTAGTTTTAGTTTAAGTTACTTGTGGCATAGAGAGATTAACACAGAGCGACAGAGAGAGAAACAGAGAGAGTGACAGAGAGAGCGAGAGACCAACACACACATATACATATACACTTGCACATAAACATAAACAGAGACACACACACACACACAAACACAGACACACACAAACACAGTTGCACTTAAGACACACGCACTTTTGATTCCTCTTCCTATCTATTGCTTTTTCTTCTTCTTCTTGTTGTTGTTGTTAAAAATTCTTCTGCTTTTTCTTATTTGTTTTGTTTATTTCTTTTTTATTTATTTTTTTTTTTATTATTTTTGCTAATTTTTGTTTTACGTTTGTTTTGTTTTAGCTTTTCTTTTCGTGCTCAAAAAAATTCATTAAATTTTTCACTTTTTTTTTGCTTCTGTTTCTTTGTGCCAATTTCTTTTTGTTGTTGTTGCTGCTGTTGCTGCTGTTAATAGATCTGCATTTGTATGCAACAATTATGAGTTAACATTGATTTGTAACGGTAACACACGCACACACACACACATAAACACAATTTATAAAACACGAAAATACATTGATATAAACAAATAATTTGTATTTGTTTATTTTGTTGTTGTTGTTGTTGCAATTGTTGTCAATGTATTTGTTGTTGTTGCTGTTGTTGTTGTTGATTGACTTGCAACAATTGCGACGGCATTGAAAATTGTTGCCATTTGTATGAAAAGTTAATGCCGATCAGAGAATTCTGATTGGATAATTAATTTGACAGCTTTTTTATTTGGCCAAAAGCCGCGCTTCAAAGCCATTTGTTGATGTTGTTAACTCTTTGTTGTTGTCGCTGTTGTTGGCGTTGCTGATTGTTGTTGTGATTCTTGTTGTTTCTTTGTTGCTATTCACTATTGTTGTTAACACTTGACACACGCGCACAATTTCCTTTTGCATATTTTGTATAAAATATTTAATAACATTTTCTTTTAATTTTTTTTCTTGACTTTTTATTATTATTTATTTTGTGTTGCTTTTCTTGTTGTTGTTGCTGTTGTTGTTGTTGTTGTATGTTTCAAAACAATTGACAAAAAAAATTCCCAAAAAAAAAATGTATAAATTTATTTTATAAGCAACTAAAAAACAGTTAAATCTGTGCTGATTGCATTTGTTGTTTTCTTTTTGTTGTTGCTGTTGCTGGTGTTTTGTTGTTTGTTTATAAATGATTTACTCGATTTGTAACTGTTTCGTTAAGTGTTGTTGCTGTTGCGGCTGTGGCTGATGATGATTCGTGATTTGCTATTTGCTATTCGCTATTCGTTCGACTCCATAAAGCGGAGACACATCTGAGTTACAACAGTCAACAGTCAGTCCACAGACAACACACACACTCATACACTGGCGGCGGCACACACAGGCGACGTTGCCAGTCACGAATTCAGTTGATGACTGAACAACATTGAACAAGTCGCAGCGTCGACAACCCCGAAAAAAAAGTAACACACACACGCACGCACACAGACAGGGCGCGCGCTACGTTTGTCGGCAATGCAAACGAACACGAACCGAAACGAACACTTAACGAACGTTCCTGCCGTTGCTATTACACTCGAGAGAGTCATACCTTAATGTATGAGAGAGTGAGAGCGCCTCACAGCGCTAGAGAGAGAGAGAGAAAAATAAAAAAAAATACACCAAGAGAGTGCAAGAGTGTGAGAGAGTCACTCAATTGGTGACTGCCTGCACGCTTTTGAATCTTTCAATAGCTTTTTGATTTTCGCTTCTTTTGCTTTTGGGGCTGAGCATTTTTGTGCGCCGTCGCCGTCGTTCATAGCGCTGAGCGCTCACATACGAATCCGAAATTACAACTTGTGCGCTCAGCTTTGGGTTCTGTTTACTTTTTGCTTGATTTTTTTTTCTGCTTTGCTGTTGCTGTTGTTGTTCTTGTGTTTTTTTTGTGCTTTGCCTTGCCTTCTGATAACTGCTGTCAGTTGCATGTATTGAAATTCATTCATTCAAACCAACGTTCCGTTTGTCTTGCCCTCTCGCTCTCACTCGCACTATAGCATTCAATTCAATTGCTCTTTCTAACGCATTACATATGTGGCTGTGGCTTGGCATTCAATTTGTAGCTGCGACGTTAACGTCTCTGCTGCTATTGCTACTGCTACTACTATTGCTGCTGCTGCTGTTTGTGTGTGTGTGTGTGTGTGTGTGTGTCGGTGTGTGCGGCTCTGTCGCCTTTTTTCTGATTGGGAAAAACTTATAGGAAAATGTTGAGCTCAAATTTTTGCCCATTCGGCTCATATAGTTCTTTTTTTGTTTGTTTGTTTATTGAGCCTCAGATTGAGTGCTATTGCTGTATGTCAGATAGAGAGAGAGAGAGAGAGACAGAGAGAGAGAGCGTATGAGCCAAAAGTAAGGGGAAATGCTTCTTGGCTATTGCCGACTTACGATTACTTTTTGTTTTCTATGTTTTTTTTTTATTATATTATTTTTTTCGTCTTATTTATGAATTGAGTTGCCGTTTCTTATTCTTTTTGGTTAATTTTTGTGGTATCTTTTTTTTCTTTCTTTTTTTTTTGTTTGTTTGCTGTTGCTCTCCTTGTATTATTTATTTCTCTTGTTTCTTTTGTTTTGTTGCTAACATATGGTATGCATAGAAGGTGGAAGAGTGTGTAGAAGGCAGCAGAGAGGGGAGCTTCAAGTAGAGCGACGTCTTCCTTAAGGATTTCGTTTGGGTAGCTCAAATTATTATCGCGTCTGCTTTGTTGCTATTCCCATAGTGTTCTCTGTGTGTGTGTGTGTGTGTGTGTGTGTGTGTGTGTGTGTGTGTGTAAAGCTTCTTCTTCTTCTTCTGCTTGTTCCTCTTGCTTAGTGGCTTTAAGTGGCCTGCCAAAGGTCAAGCTGCTGTTCGCCTTAAACAGCGTCAAGGCGCCTGCATATTTTTGGCAGCTTGTGAAACATGGCTAAAAACAAAGGTTTCTCAGTTACCTTTAAGGCCAACAAACAACAAATGCAACACAACATATTGTTTATTAATATAGAATAATGTTATTTGGGTTTCTATTGCCCATTTTCTATTCTATTTGATATTATTGATCATTTTACTTCTCTAAGTTTTTCCCTCTTTCAAATGTTAATTTCCTGGAAAAGTTCAGTTATTTATTAAGCTAAAAGATCAAAGTATATATTCTATATATGATATATATTATATATATTATATACATATATATAGAAGATGTATATAATTATATGCTTTATAGGATCAAAGTCTTTGGAATTCTTCGGGCAAAAGCGCTTCCTATTCGATGCTCTTAATTACAGCACTGGCCATACAAATGGGACAATTAGCTTGAAATTTTTGTCAGTTATTTTATTTAATTTCTTTCCTTCTGCTTAAATAACAGTTAATTGCTTTCTATTTAAAGTATATTGAAATAGTTTTTCGCTAGGAAATTATTAATCTAAGTTTTCTCTGTCGATTTATTTAAGGAGTAATTCCCATATATTTATATAGATATAGATATATATTATTCTTTTATTTTTTTGGTATTTGAAGACATCGAGCTACGCCCTAACACAAGTTGCACTCATTTCCAACTTTACCCCGCCTTCCCCAGTAGCCACCCATCAAGCCACCCATCAAGCTCACACCTATCAAAGACCGTTAAAGCCGCTGCTCGGTTCGACTTGCACATAAAGAAAAAAAGTTCAAATTTTATCGAAGCTCCAAGTGCAATGCAGCAGGAGCCGAGCAGAGACGTTAACTTCGACGACGACGACGACGACGACGACGATGGCAACCTTAACCCAGCACTAAATGGGCGTGTTGTGGGTGGCAGAAGTGGGTAGTGGGGTCAACGCGCACCTAATGCAAAACAGAGAGTCAGCAGTAGCAATAGTAGTAGCAACAACAGCAGCAACAGCAGCAGCAGCAGCCGTAGTCGCTGACGTTAAATGCGTTGCAGCGTACGAGAGACGCGTCGTGCACTGGCTGAGCCGAGAGGCCCAAGCAGCCACCGAGCGAACAGAAGATGAGGCTGTGAGTGAGTGAGGGGCAGGCGGGCAGACGGATAGCCACCTACACGATGACTTCGGAACCTCTGCTCGGGTTGACGTTGACGCTGACGTTGCTGCTGCTGCTGCTGCTGCTGCTGCTGCTGCTGCTGCCGAAACTCATTTCATTTCATTTCATTGCTGTTAGATTTTTTTTTTGTCTCAACGCTTTGGTTTTTCTTGCTTTCAGCCAACCATTTCTTTTACATTTGGTCATGTGTGTGGGGACTTTGTCTATACATATATATGTGTATAAATGCATGTGTGTGTGTAAGTGTGTGTGTGTGTTTGATTGCCAGGCGAAAAAGCTTTCTTTCTTTCGTTCCTTCTCATTTGTGCACATAAGAGTCAAATGCTGATTGACAATCGATGGATGAATGGCTGAGTTGAGTTGAGTAACGGAACATTTTACTCAAACCGATTGGCAGCACCAACAGCTACAGCGGTAACGGAGAAATGGCAATGCCACAGCAAGTTGCTGGCTGCTAAATGCAAGCGGCAAAGAAAACAAACAAGTGTTTGTTACACCAACACCAACACCAACAGCAACAGCAACAGCAATAGCAATAGCAATAGCAATAGCAACATGCATACTCATGCTCAACATTCTCACTCACACTCAGACTCATACTTAAGGCAAATAAACTAAACAAAAACAGAAAATACTCAGTTTAAAGTAAATCACTCAAGAGCTAACACTCAATGCTTAGAGCAGTGAACACAGTTCGTTTGCTCACTCGTTCGCTACGCACTCGACGCATAGGAGAAGTTTGAGTTGCAGTTGCAATCGAGCGCAGGGGCTTGTTCGAATGATGTTCGAAATGTTTTCGAATTGAGTGGAAACTTGTATAAACAATACAATTTGTAGGTAACAAATCCTTTAGATCTAATTGAATATATCTATGCATATATATATATATATGTATATATATTTGAGCAGTAAATAAACTAATTAATAATACAATTTATTCTCATTATTATTAATTAGTAATTAAATAATTAAAATAAATTAATGCTACAATATAAAAAAATACTAAATTCCTTTGAACTTTTAACAAAACTGTAAGAAACTGCTCTTAGCTCTTCTAAGCCAGATCAGTTTCTAATTGAGCATAAAATCAAACAAAAATATTGTTAAAATAATTTTAACTTTTTAAAGATTTGCATTGAGTAAGGGAAACATCCTTAAATATCCTTATATTATGGGGAGATCATAAAGTAAAATCGAATTGAAATAAAAATATGAAATGAAATTAATTTAGATGCATTTAAAGATTATAAAATAAATTTAAGAATTCTCTTTAAAGTGACAGATAAAATAGTAAAAGTAATATTAAAATATATAAAGTATTTAATTTAAAATATATATTTGTGATTTTATTAATAGTTAATTAGAGTTTAATATATAATTTAATTATGGTAAAATAAAGTCCTTCTGAATCTTTTCGATCAAGCAACAAGCAATGGAAATTTATATTTAAAAGTTAAAGATTTAAAATATAAAATAAAATAAAAATAATTTAAAATTAAATAAATAAATATACTCACTCAACGCTGCTTGCCGGTGTGGGTGGGCAGGGGGTAGGGAGTAATAAGAAAAAAGAAACAAACAAAAAAAAAATATAAAATAAAGTTGCTCGCACACGTGTGACGTGAACGTTGCTCAATTTTCGATAATTCGCATAATAAAAAGCAAAGGCAAAGCTGAAACATACACAGAGGCACGCATACAATCGTAAAGGCACACATACAGGCGCAAGTGTCACACGGCAGCAGCACCAGCAACAGCAACAGCAACAGCAACAGCACCAGCAGCAGAAGCAGCAGCAGCATCAGGGAAAAGAAGCAAAACACACAGAAAAAATATAACATTTAAGCCCCGCCCCATTTGATTGGCGAGCCAAAGCAGACGACGACGACGACGACGACGACGACGACAACAACGACAACGACAACGACAACGACGATGACGACGACGACGTCAATGGACACACACGTGAGGCATGTGTGCGTGTTCGTTTTCATATATGTGTCTGTGTGTGCTCGTTGCGCTGCGCAGGTAGCAGCGGGCAGAGGGCAGCGGCAGAGGCAGAAGCAGCGCCAACATCATTCATCGAACGAAGACAACGACAACGACAACGATGGCAGCAGAAGCAGCAGCGACAGTCGCAGCATCGCAGCGCCAACAAATTTCCTCTGCTGTTGTTGTAATAAGTTAAGAAAGGCAAAAAAAAAAAAAAATACCAACAGCAGCAACAGCAGCAGCAGCAGCAATGGGCAGCAGTGGCATTTTATTTTATGGCAGCTCGCTCGCTCGCACCAAACGCCATTGAATTGAGCTTAAGTTGGCGCTCCGTCTCTCTGTATGTAGTACATATATGTACATGTATGTGTGTGTGTGTGTGTGTGTGTGTGTGTGTGTAGTGTCTCTCCAACGCCATGCATGTGTGTCTGTGTTGGCTTTTTTTTTCAACAGCTTTTGGCTTTGATTTCTTTTGCCTTTAAGTGTGTGTGTTGTGTGTTATTTTTTTTTTGTTTTTATGTTTTATTTCTTTTCGCTTCTTTTTGGCTTTTACTTACTCTCTGCCAATGTCTCTGGGCCGCTCTCCGCTGCGCACGCGCTCAGCCACCATAGCTTGGCCTGTGACTATGACTCTGACTCTGACTCTGACTCTGACTCTGACTCTGACTCTGATTCTGAGTCTGAGTCGAAGACTGAGACTGAAACTGAAACTGAGACAGACTGAAGCTGTGTCTCTGAGCGTAGCTCATTGCTAGCATTGAGTGCGGCGCTTAATTTGTGCTCAGCTTTATTTTATTTATTTATTATTACTTTTTTTTCATTTTTTTTTTTTCTTTTTGCTTCTCTCATTTGTCTTTTTATTTTATTTTTTCTACTTTTGCTGCTATTGCTGCTGTACGAAGTGACGGCGGGCCGACTTTCGACTGCCCGGCACCGAGTGCATAGGTGTAAAAGAGCGCGCGCTATGCAGGTGCCGATGCGTAGTCGTCGTCGTCGTCATCATCGTCATCGTCATCGTCATCGGCGTCGTTGTCGTTGTCGTTGGTGTCGTTTGTTGCTGTCGCCTGTGTTTAGCTGCCTATTGCTATTGCTGCTGCTGCTTTTGTTTTTGTTGTTGCCTTTGATTGAAATTATGATTTTTTATTATTAGTTGTGCGTGTGTGTGTGTGTGGGTTGAATCAAGTGTGAGTGAGTCGACTCGACTCGAGTCGTTTGTAAGCCGGTGTGCGTGTGTGTCTTTGTGTGTGTTGGCCTAACTGTTAAAGTGTCATATTAGTGTTGTTTTTTGGTTGGTTGATTCGATGTCGGCTCTCTGTCTCTGTGTGTGTATGTGTGTGTATATATATATATGTGTGTGCATGCAGCAAATTGATTTGATTTGTGTGGCATTTTTGCGTTGCTTGATGAGCCGGCAACAACAATAGCAACAACAATAAAAAACAATTAACAATTACATTCAAACGGTTCGTAATTAAGTTATAACTATTAAAAATGTTTGCAAGTTATTTTAATGATCGTTACATACACATGCACACAACAAGCAATCGATAACATCGATAATACACACACACATATATATATATATATATAAATATATATATGTATATATATTCGTATATTAAGCTAGCATTAACTTTAGTTAAAGTTAATTTAATTGCCTATAACAATTAATTGTTATTGAAAAAATCATTGAAAAATCTCACATAATAGAGGAAATTATTTATAAAAAATATATAAACATTATTTGCTTTTCATTTCATTGAACTATGACCTAATAATATCTTTAATTTTAATTATAAAGCTGAAGTAAAAATGTACAAATATATAAAAATATTAGGCATAATTTCTACAACTACAAATTGTAGTTATCGATAAGTGTAGTAATCGATAGCTTGATGCATAATTAAGCAACTGAAGCTTTGATCTCTTCCATGACATTTTTTTGCGCTTCAATTGCCTCTTGCAGCATTTCTTAGCTCCTAATTTCAGACTTAGATTTTAGCTTAGAGTTAAGGTTATATATATATAAGATTATAGATTCTAAAGAACTCCTATGAATTCCTCATATTTAGTTTGTGAAGTATATAAACTAAGTTTAACCCTTTATAGCGCAGTGTTGCAGATCTGCAACATACCGTTAAGAAGCCATTTTCTTCCAGTGTGTATTGACAAATATTAAAAAAATAATTAATTGCTGTTTAGAAATAATTATTTTATTAAAAAAAAGTATTGATCACTCTTAATTATGTCAAAGAACCCAAACATAATTATTTTTCCCGTGACTTGTATAAATTCTAAAAACTTGAATTTTTGTGCAGTTTCATATTCTTAAAAATAAAAGTATTAAAAAAATTTGTTTAATTGAAACTATTGGAAATTATTAACAGGTATATATTTTATTTTTTATATATTGTCGAATTTTGGTAATTGATTCATTAGAGCTCGAGAAAATCAGCAGTTTAGCTGTGTTGCACACGCAGTTTTTCTTGAAAAACAAAACATGGTGAAACCGACAAAAAATAAGAGTTGTATTTTTTATTTTCAATTTTATACCAAATAAAAAATATATTTGAAAATCAGAGTTCTTGCGATTTAAAGGGTTAAGCAATTACCTAACTAAACTTAGTTTAGTTCTTAGCCCTTTTGAAGGCATTTCATTTTCATAGAAATTGATTACCATTTCAGTTCTCGCTCTCTTCCAATAAAAAATCTTTCTTTATGTTAGTATATATATCACTGTTTATTTCTTAAAGGATAACTGTAAAAATGTTGTAAGCTGCTTTTATCTAATATATAAATTTTCTGTCTAAACTATTTGCTTTGCAATATCCAACATTTTCTTAGGGTTTTCCTATAGCTTCGTTCATTTGTCTTCACAAATCAATTTATATTTTTTTAGTTTAGGCAATTTTTGTTAAGGTTGGCAACGCAATTGCAGCTTGTGGTAACTCAACAAAAAGCTATTCAAAATTGCCAAAAAATACTTTCACCTGCTGCTGACATTTCCACACACACACACACACACTACATACACACACACATACACGCCCCTTTAATGCGTTAATTACCGTTAATTAGACGTAAACATGAGAGCAAAATAAAAACCAAATAGTAATACACACATACGCACACACACACACACAGACACACACTCAATCACACAGCAAATAAATTTTCACTTTCCCTTTCACAACAACAACAACAAAAACCTTCCAAAAATAAAGTAAAAAAATGCTAAAAAAAACAAAAAAAAAAAAACAAAACGCAACACCAAAAAGATTGACAGCAATTACAACAGCAGTCGCTGAGGTCGCCGCAGGACATCCACAGGCAATGAGGAATCCTGGCAGCAGCAGCAGCCTTTTGACCTTTGCCGAAAAACGACGGCAGCAACAGCAACAGCAGCAACAGCAGCAACAACAACAACAACACCATAAAATTGCATAACAACAGCAACAACAAAAGCAACAGTTGAAAAACTCACACGCGCAACAACTTTTGTTGCTTTTGTTGTTGTTGTCGCTGTTGCTACTACCGTTACAATATTTGCATTGTTTTGCAATAAACGCGTGATAATTGCAAATACACATACACACACATACACGCACACGCACACATACATATAGTAAGCGAGAGAGAGAGAGAGAGAGATGTGTAAGGCAAAAGGTGTTGGCAATGGCAGGCGCCAAGTGCAAGGAGTCCTCTGAAGCCAGGCGAAGGGTTGCGAGGCGGCAACTAGGAACGAGGACAATGTGCAGGCAGCCGAAGGGTTAAGGGTTGTTGGACGACTGAGTGTCTGCTTGATGGGGTGGTGCTGGTGGGGGGAAGAGGAGGCTCAGCTTGTAGTGCTGCTGTTGGTTAGGGTTGCGGCCAGCACTTAGTGCGTGTGTTGCCAATTGTTACTGTTGTTGTTGTTGTTGTTGTTGGTCGTGTTGTTGTCTTTTTTTTTCTGCACTGGCAAAAAAATGAAGGAAACATTTTTGCTTTTGTTGCTGCTGTTGTTGTTGGTGTTGCTAATGTTGTTGTTGCGGTGCAAATTTGCACAGCGCAATGGGATAGAAGCCTGGACAGAGGCAGGGGCAGGGGAAAAAGGGTATGGCTAGGGTGTGCACAAAGCAACAGGCTATCATTTGATGCGTGTGTATGTGTGTGTGTGTGTGTGTGAGTGTGTATTTTTGTATGTCAGTAATTGCGTAATAGATAAATGATTGGAGTTTAGAGCTGTTTACATGGCCACAGGCCAAAATGCAACTGAAAAGGGTAACAACAATGCATTGAAAAGTTGAGGGAGAAACAAAAGGTAAACTAGAGATAGAGAGACAGAGGGAGTGTGAGAGAAAGTGCATGAAAGTGGGAGAATTGAAGCAAAAGTATTTGGGGGTTTTCAAAGGTGTTAAATAGCTGCAACTTTTATCTAATAAAAACAAAGCAAAACGAGGGGAAATTCTTATCAAAGTTCACACGTTCTGATAAAACTTTAGTTTATAATGAATAGCTTTATCCAGCATAATAACTGATTCAATATGATATCTATATAGCATGAATATAACCTACAATAATACTATATTTTCTCTATATATATAACTGTGATCTATTATAATGATCTTTTATATAATTTTCCTCACAATCTAATCATCAAGAGTAGAGAATTTCATGTTGAACTTTGTTCGAGTTACTTTGCATAGGGTTGCCATCACTTCTAAGCGGAAATTAATTGTTTGTACTAACTGTTTCAGCCTTAAGCTGAAATTATTGTAAATTCATGTAGATCTGGGTGAATGAATTGCTTGGGAATAAAAGATTTGGTAGAAATTAGTTGGAAATTGCGGAGAATGTGAGAAAAAAACAAATGAAAAAAACAAAACAATGTAAACTGGTTTTTCAGAGCAGCAGAAAAGGGGCCAAGGGAAGTTTGAGAGGGTATAATAAAGGGATGTAGAAGGGGATAAGTTAAAGAAGTATAGAAAAGCATAAAGAAGGATATATCTTAGAGAAAAGTTAAGCAGAAAGAAATTTAATATATAGGTTACATATAGGAGTAGTTGTAGAAGAGAATATAGAAGGGGATATAAGAGGAAAAATAGCCAGGGAAAATAGAAAGGGATATAGAAGGGGATATATAAGGGAATATAGAGGAGGATAGAGATGGGGTTATAGTAGGGGATATAGAAGGGGGTATAGAAGAGGATATAGTAAGGGATAAAGAAGAGGATATAGAAGCGGGTATAGAAGGAAATTTCGAAGAAAATATAGGAAGGAATATAGAAAGAGATATAGAAGGGAATATAGAAGGTGATATAGATTGGGTTATAGTAGGGGATATAAAGGCGATTTAGAAGTGGATATAGAAAGGGATGTAGAATGGAATTTGGAAAAAACTGTTGAAAGCGAAGTAGTAAGGATATAGAAAAGGATATAGAAGAGATATGAAAGGAGATACAGAAATGGAAATCAAATGAGACTTTGAAAGGAATAAAATGACATATAGAAGAAACTATAGAGGGCGATATATACGGTAGAGTAAAGGGTGCTAAAGAAGGGAATTAAGAAGGTGATATAGAAGTGGTTATAAAAGGGGATATAGACGCGAATATAACAGAGAATATAGAAGTGGATATAGACGAGAATATTGACGGAGATATAGAAGATATAAAGAAGATAAAAGAAGTAATAAAGAAAGATATACAGAAGCTTTTAATATAAAGAGTAGAGAAGGGAAAATTTGGTATACGAATATATATTATGGTTTTCCGAGATGTTTTTTTTGGGCTATAAGTGTTTCAGGGTTACCCTATATAGCAGTCAACAGTTGCATAGCATGATCGTTAACGGATCCTACTCTGGCCACTTGCAGACGATGTGCAGCTGCGCCTGCTGCTTACAGTGAGGGTTGAGGATATATGAGAGTTTCTCAATAGCCAAAGGACAATTAAACACCTTTGCTCATTACGTTACCTTAAAAAAGAAATAAAACTAAAAGAGAGCGAGTGTAAAAGGGAGAGAGGGTTGTCATTGTCCTGCCGGCTGGCAAGGCTCGTGCTCATTTGCATATTGCAGCAGGATCAATGTTAATGTTAATGCCAATGCCAAAAAGGAAACCGAGCACTGGGTGCCGTCCCACTTTTCACTTCCCAAATGCCAAGGCGAAGGCGATGCAAACTGAGAAATAATTCTTTTAGTTTCTTTTGCGTAAATTATTATAATCAAGTCTGGCCCAGAGAGGGGAGGTACCGACTACTATATACAATATACAATATACAATATATACTTATATATATATATATATATGGATTGTTGAGCAGCTGTCGTTGATGTTGTTAATGAAACTTGGCAACGTTGCCAAGACGATGATGTTGATGATAATAATGATGTGTTGATCTGATGAGCTCGTGTAAGAGAGAATTTGTTTTTTTTTTTTTTGGAGAAGAAGCTTAGATTTCGCTTTGATAAACATCCTTTAACGGCTGGGTAAGCGCCGGACTTGTTGCAAGTTGCAAGTTATGCATTTGCCACTTTAATTGGAATTCAACAGATACATTTCAGTTGCATTTCAATTGTTGGCGTTCTAATTACGCGATACCTGAAAATATACATACAAATATATATATATATATATATATATATATATATATGTTTGCTATTAGATATCCATGCCATGAAGGCAACACAATAGCCAGATACAGATACTCAGATACTCAGATACAGATACTCAAATACTATAGAGATTTTTATGGGCTTTATAGCCAATGCTCAGAGCTGCTGCAGCACGTCAACAGACGTCAGTTTGCAGCATTTGACTTAGTTTTGTTTTTGGTTTTAGTTTTTGGTTTTATATATTTTTTTTTTAATTTTTATTGTGATTTGAAATTTGGTTTTAAATTACCGTTGAAGCATTCGTTTTGATCGTGTGTTTTTTTTCTTTCTCAAATTGTAAGCAGAAACAAGCGCGTGATCCATTGGACAATGTACAACGGACAATGGATAATGCCTTATATAAATATATATATATATATATATATTTGTATTTTAGATTTAGCATTTTGCATTTGCATTTCAATTAAAGTGAGATAGATATACAGAGACACAGAGAGAGATAGAGAGTAAAATTTGCATAGAAAACTCATAGCTCATCATCAGCTCAAGTATCGAATCTCGCCTGCCTGCTGAGGTAGCGATTGTTGATAGGGGTTATAACGGCACTCAGAGCATAGAGATTTATGTTTGTTGCATATGCCACAGTGATAGCTATACAATTACCAATAACAGATACATTTACATCAACAACTAAACACATACATATATATATATATATATATATGTATATAGGTAAAGTTAAAGTAGAAATCGCATAATGCTTATTTATCCATTTTGAATTGCAATTACAATGCTTATGTCCTGCGGGAGCAGAAGCTAAAATACCAAATGTTTACTTTTGCCAACTAGTTTTGACCTTTTATAATTGCACCACCAACACCACCAATAGGTCACAAATCTATAATACTCTATCAAATACAATAGGTATATCAACTATCTGCAAACGAAAGAAACTTTACTTTCCTTTCTTAGACAGAATTCTATTGAGTTTATGTTGGAAGGACTATATTCTGAGCTTTATGGCATAAATTTTCTCTTAAATTAATAGAGTTAACTTAAGAGTTTGCTCTGCTCTTTGTAGTTGTAATTGCCATTTGAATCATAGCTCCTTGAAGTAAAAGTCATCAGGCAATCCTTGCATTGCTTATCTTTCTTAGTACTAAAACTCTTCAACTTAACATCGAATGCTTGGCACAATAGTTGCTCTAAAGGATAAAGGAAACATAACTAGATTTATATTGAATCTAAATCTGTGTAAAGTAAACTTTTCTTTGATTATTCAAAATTCAATAGAGCCCAAAGATTGGCGCTAAAAAAGTAGTTTTCCTAGCAGCACATTGCCTCCATTTTCAGGCAATATATAAATGTTATGATGATGGAAAATGTTAAGAGTTTTGCCTTAGAGTAAGTTAAGTATTTGCAGTGTATCTGTAGTGCGGTGTGAGTTGAACTTAAAGTTATGAATCTTGTGCCTGTCATATGCAAATTTTGCTACTTGGCCTGATCAACATATGAAAACCGCCCTCGTTACCAGGGCCAAAGCAAGCTGTTAGATTTTTTTTCTTCAGTTTTTCAGTTTTTCATTTTTTGCTTTAATCATTTTTGATTTTTATTTTTGATTTTGTTTTTATTGCCTGTTGTTGTTGTTGTTGCTGTTGTTAGTATTGTTGTTAGGTCTATTCTTTAGAGACTTGGCGAAGATGTTCCCACAACTTTCTAAGTATATAAAGGGGGAGAGTAAGAGAGGGAGTAGAGCAGACAAGGAAGAGGCAAAGTTGGAAAATTGTTATGGCTGAACTATAATTTCTGGGGCAGTGGTTGTGACTTGCTTGACAGCGTTTGAGCGTTGTATATAGTATAGCGTATAGGGTATAGGGTTAAGGGGGGTATGGTGGGTGGGGCAATGGGCGTATTGCAGCGTTATATGTTAGTAGGCAAAATGTAAACTGTGTCGTTTGCTACGCATTGACACGCTGCTGCATGCCAAAAAGATACAAACGTATCTAATAGATACATGTGAAAATCACGCATTTGACAACGCTGGGAAAGTCAATGAATTGTACTATTGGCGCTCGCATGTGCATCCATGAGATACAATATAATAATAATAAAGCAACAACAGTGCTACGTGCTATGACAATGGCCAGTGATGTTATGTATCCCCTGCCACCACTCACCGCTCACTATGTTCTCTCTCTCTCTCTCTCTGTCTCTCTCTATCTCTGTCTTTGTCTAAGCAACTGCTACTTGGGCATTCTTTGTGTTCTGGTCTATTAAGCAATGCTCTATGCCGCGTATCTTAAAGATACAAGTTAACTAATAATTAGCTTTGCTAGCAGAAATTGCAGCCTCTTTTTTATTTTTATTTTTTTTGAATGTTACGAAATGTAACTGTATATGTCTATCATATATATATGTGTGTGTGTGTGTGTGTTTGTTGTTGTTTGCCTGAGAAAAAATTGTTGCTTTGCATTGAATTCGATTGTTTGGCTATAACTACTATATAGCCAAACTACCAACTTTATATATATATATATATATATGTATAAAGCTATATATATATATATGTATATATAGTCACGAATGCCCCTCCTTGTCGCCAAACTTTCAAACTTTATTGTTTTCAATTTCGTTTTTCGTTATTTTGTCGTTGTTGTTTCTTTCGTATATTTCGTATATTTCGTTTTCATTTTCGTTTATGGTTGCTTTGTACTTTGAATTGTTTCTTTTTTTTGAGTTTTGAGTTTTGTTTTTGGCATTTATTGCCGGCCTGTGATTTTTTTTCGTTATATATATAATATATATATGTATATGTATATGTGTATGTATGTATATTTATATGTTTATATATATACAATTTTGTTCATAGTTATTATGAGTATCTGAAGTCAACTTTTGGCCCCATACTCGCAGCTCTATTAAATTACACGTTTGGCAATCGCTTGTATATTTTTTTCTTCTATTTTTTTGTATTTATTTTTTTTTTATATTTTTTTTGTATTTATATTTCTTTTATTTATGTATTTTTTTTTTGTTTTTATTTTTTTTTTGTTTCATTTTTTTTTTTTAATTTTTTTTTTTAGCTGCAATTTTCGGTAGCGTTGTATACATATAATGGACCACAATTTTATTGACATTATTTTAATTAGCAGTTTGTTCAAGTCAAGTCTGAGACATATTCATATTATATATACATGTATATACTGTATATATATGTATATACTATATAACAGATTTAAGTCGCATTGTTTTCTTACCATATATATATGTATATATGTATACATATATAACATATATTTACAGACATCATACGCAAGTCACTAATTGAGGTTAATGGGGTTTTTCTTGAAATCGTTCAAGCCAAGTTTTTGTTATTGTTTTTGCTATTGTTATTGTTATTGTTAACAATAATAATAATGATATGGCCATAGTCACAAGGCTCCAACCATAGCCACAGCCACAGCTACAGCCAGAGTTAGAGTCAGAGCCAGAGCTAGAGTATAATTTGTTTCAAGTTAGACTTTGATATAGCCAAAAATACATTAGAAATAATAATAATAATTGCAATTATATTCATATATATTTATATATATATATTGTTGTTTTTAATATTTATTTATTAACATAATTATTTTTAATTTTATTTTTTTTCTCTCTTCTTTTTCAACATTTGCGAAAAATATTTTGCATATTTTTCTGTTGAAAAAAAAAATAATATAAAAATAAATAAATGCAAATCGCATTTTGTTATATTTTTGCATTATGTAACGGAAAGTAACAACATTTTGTTACACTGTGAAAAATGCAGATGTGAGAATGGAGGTTACACAGTTAAACACCAAAAGGAGATGCAATATAAGCTGCAGAGTGGGAGAAAGAGAGAGAGTAGCAAATTGAATTGATTTGATTTGTGTATCAAGAGAAGGGGGAATGGATCTGTGGTATATATAGCGCATATATATGTATATATAGGACCAGCAAGGACATAAAAAAGGATATATTTAGAAGCTGTTCATATGAAAGATTTTGAGGTTGAAATGGATTAGGTTTTCCTTCTTCGAAGCAGAAGAGAAAACAAAAACACACACACAAAAAAATAAAAAACAAAAACCGAAAAGCATTAAAAAACTATTTGCCAGTTGTTTTTCCATTTTTTGTCTTCTTTTTTTTTTAAATTAATATTATTTTTTTTTGGTTTTTTTTTTTAGACAGTGTCTGTAGTCGCTGGCAGGAGCCGCCTGCCTACTTCAGGCAACGCATCATTAATTTGCATTAATTCCGAATCAAGAAATGTGCGCAACGCTTTTCATTTGGTTTCCCTGAATCGAATTACAACAATTGAGCATATGTGTGACAGGCAGTGGAAGAGGAAGAGGAAGAGGAAGAGTAACAGCAACAGAAACAGGAACTGAAACTGGTATGAGCAGAGGAGTTTGAGCAAAAAAGGATATGAAAGGAGCACGTCTTGTCAGGCGTTGCCTAATGACATTTTTGAGGTTGACAGCAAAGGGTTTTGCTTTAACAATTCTTTTTCTTGTTCTGAAAACGCATATGACATTTGTTTATTTGCATCATTTACCTTATATGTATATGTATTATATATATATATATATTTGTTATATATGTAACATATAGTGTGGTTGCTTGAAATTGGAGCGAGTCACAGACGCTGCAAAGTATGCTACGTATGAGAGTAAAGGATTATTAATGATGCTGCTGACAAGTGAAGTGGCAAAGTCGCAGCCTGCCAAAAACTCAGTCTCAAAGAAAAAAAAAGAGAACAACCAACAACAACAACAATAACAAACAGTCACTTTGAGTCACATATTCCCAGCTAGAGGCAGCGTCTACTGTTTTTGCTTTGCTCTGTTTGCATGTGATTTATTGGCATTTGAGGCATTTAACGTGCGTTGCCTCTCTCTCTCTCTCTGCCTCTCTCTCTCTCACACTGTGCCTACTCTTTCTACTCTCACTCTTTCCCTCTTCGTTTTCTTCCCCTTTTCTCTACACTACCTGAAGGAGATTAGCATAAACCAAAGTCATTTCATTTGGCTACACAATTTGTAATATTGATTAATGCGTTGAGTGGTACAACAAGTGCGTGAGGCAGCCAATATGTAGGTGCCTATGCCCCAAAATGTTACAAAACAAAGAAACAAGAAAAAAATATATAATAACAACAAGTCAATGCCATTCCCATGCAACAGATACAAAACTAATGCGCACCCCAATGCAGTTCATTGTCTGTATATGTGTGTATCTTTGCCTTTGCCCCCTTTTGTGGCACATTTGCATATGTATTACATACATAGAGCGCACTATTCAGTGGCAGGCAGTCAGACAGGCAGGCAGGCAGGCAATGCGGCAGGCAACGCGTGAGAAGTGCCGTGTCCTTGAAGCGCTCGATAATATCACATTATGCACAGGCCCTGCACAGCCCCTGCAACTCGCCTACCAATGCATTAGTGCCTCGTATCACACTCATTCGCACTCATATTCCTAACGTTTCCCATTGGATTCGGCTCTTAGGGGCTGCTTATGCAGACCTACGCATCGGCATGGACATCGATAGGGGGGCAGGCAACAAGTGCGTAGCGTTGTGCAACGCTGCTTGCAACGCAAAAGTAAAACCGAAACAAAATATACCAAACCTTTAGCATATCCTGTGCAAGGACTGACAATATGCCATATAGAATATGTATGATAAAAAAAGGATCTGCCTACAATATCCTTAATAAATAAATCAAATTTTACTTTAAACTCAAAACAGATTTCGACTTATGATCCTTGCTCTTCTCCTGCTTGTTGCAATCTCATTTATAGCATATAAGTTTAGAGTCCTTAAGCGAATAAGGATACCCGCTAGGTAAAGTCCTTGTTCGGGGGTATTGCAAAAACAAATAGCGACAGGTTCAACATGCTCATTATTAACTACTAAATAACAGTGGCAAATAGTCTCGGAATCAGAGTGAGAGTTGTTGCTGTTCTTGTTGCTGTGGTTGGAGTTGAAGTTGAAGTTGCTAGCAACTGTTGCAAACGGACGGCATATGCAACATGCTTCAACATTTGTATCTCATAGATAGATACGCAGCGGCAACACACGTAGGCCAGTTAACAGTAAGGTGTGTGTATGTGTGTGTGTGTGTGTGTGTGTGTGGTGCTTTCCTATCGTATACCATAGATGTGGTGTGCTGTGGCATGGTGGTGCAATGAATTGTTAGCTCGACTAACGGTGCATTTTACTATGCAGCGCGCAAAACTTTTTGCCAAACAGCAACAACGCCAACAACAACAACAGCAACAACAACAACAACGACAACAACAACAACAACAACGATGACGACGACCTTTTCAAGCCCGAAGCGACTCGTTTTATCAGCTCTTGGTAAATCTGCAGCATTTTGATGCCTCCCTCCCTACTGCCTTTTGCCTTCTAACCAACTTGTTGTGCCACAACAACAATAACAACAACAACTACTACTAGTACTACTACGATTACTACTACTGACTGCCCCTGCAATGGTTGCACTTTGCATTTTGCCATTGCACTTGCTGTTGGAAATTAATTTTCGTGCAACAGCCGCAGCTCTAGAACAATAGACAAACAGTTGCCGCGGCCAACGACTACAATTTGTAGATAAGTCTTCAACTCCACCACCCCCAACTCTCCCTCCCACATACCACTACAGAAGTATGTACTGGTCCCAGAAACCAAACCAATGCATAGTTTTTGGGGCGTATTAGTACTTGTGTCTACACACACACACACACACACACACTTATACACAAGTACTCAATAAAACCAAATGCAAAATTCACACACGTTTTTAATGTGCGCGTGCTCGTTGCTTGTGGCTTTTGTTTTTTGCTCTTTGCATTTGTTTTTTTTTTATTTTTTCTATTTTTTTAATATTTTTTCTATTTGCTTCTTTTAGTTGTTATTCCTTTTCTTTTATTATAATTTTTTTTCTCTTTCTTTTATTATAATTTTTGTTTCTTGCTTTCTGTTTTGGGTTAGCCAAATAAATGGCAAACTTTTTACATGAGGTTACCAGAGGTTGCCACAGGTCTTGCCATAATCATGCTCGATCTTCATCTTAACCTCAATCTATGTTGTTACTAGCCTAACTGTAAAGTTGTCTTATGTCTTGGCTACAGCAATTTTCCATGTTTTTCTTGTGGGTGGAGTCGTTTTGCCTAATGAAAATGTTGATAGAGAGCAACCTCCATATAGTTTTAGCAATTTAAATAGTTGAATTAGATTGAAAAGGAAATCGAATAAGATTATAATATATATATAATATTTATTTATCAAATATTTATGCATATATATTCTGTATAAAAAGCAATTTTTATATTGTAGGAAAACCAATTTTTTCCATATTAATTCGAAGCCTTCTTAAAATACTTTTAAATAAGTTAAAAACTCTTCTTAAATTTGCCTTATGCTTCACAGGATGTGGAATAGCATAGGATATACTATATTCTCTGCTTTGTAAAGTTTTCCTAATATCAATTATAATATCTTCTGAACAATTCTTATAAATTTCTCTGAATAGAGCAAAAGTTGTTGTTGTATCCTTGTATATTGATTTTGGCAGTGTTTTTGTTTTCATTTTTTAGATTGTCAAAAAGAAAAAGGAAATTGAATTGATTTTCATTTTAATCAAAATCATAATAAAGGATCTTTGTACAGCTTTGTATACAGTTACAAATGTCTAGAAGATCAGCTGCCATTGACTAAGGATTAACATATGAAAACGAGTTGATGAAACTGCTCCAAAACAAGACTCGCCCATTTACATTATAATTTTCAATAGATTAACAATTTTTGCATTTTTAAATGGAATGAGATCAATCAATAGACATTGGTTGGGTTAAGGTTTGATTCAGTTTGCATGTATGTATGTAAATGATGAGAGTTAAGATCCTGAAATACCAGTGATCACAACCTCAATCCTAAATCCTGTCAGTGTGTTATTGAGATTTTTGAGTTATGAAAAGTAACTCAGTTCGCCCAGTGCCTGCATTTATAATTATGAGAAAAATCGCTGGCCAGGCGATGTATATAATAAATTTCATACATACATATATATATATATCGAAAGGGCACACACACACATATGTATATATAAATCTAAGACACATCTGCACCCATTAGGCCAATGCTGCAGCTTTGCATGAATTTTTCATTTCATTTGAAATGAACGAAAATAATGAAAATAAATAATATCCGTTGCATTGATATGTAAATTTTTTTGTGATCGGCAACGGCAAGGTGAAGACGCATACGGAAATACGTATTGAAAGCAAAAGCGAATTATAAGGTAAGGTTAAGGCAAGGTATATTAAGGTTAAGGTGAGGCAAAGTAAATGGAAATCAACCCTCTGACAATTCAGATTATGATTATGCAAATGTCGAACAGTAGACTGGCGGCTGCAAGATCCTCAAATCATCAGATTGTCGCAACCTCCGATACCTTTGATATATACTTACATGCCTATACACATACATACTTACATACCTACATACATACATACATATATATATATATATAGGAAAAGGGGTAGTTTCAGTGAACTAAAAGGGTTCCTTTTTCTTTAGTCCAAATTTGCCAAAAATCGATTCGATTGTTCCCTTTGTGCGTTTTGGCAACATTTGAAGTGGCATTTGCGGTAATTGATAGGAGTTTTTCCTATACAAAATCCCAATGCGAATTCCAATCACAATTATTGCCATCGATTTGCCATTCAACGATCGATTACAGTTACTGTAATAAAAAAAAGAAAAAAACAAAAAAAAGGGTTTGTTATCCTTTTTTCGCCCATTGTCCAATGTCAGCGATTTGTGCGAAAATTTGCCAGGCAAAAGAATGCAAAGTTGGCTAAACAACTAGATTGTAATGCACTTTTCTTGCTTTCTCTTTTCTCATTCTCCGTATTATACTTAATGTTTGTTGCTACTAATTTTAACTGTCTTTTCTTCTATCAAAGGGGTGAAAGTTTCGCCTACTTTCAAGGGATATCATTTTGCATTGCACGTGCTTGAAATGGAGAAAGGATCAGCAGTGCTTCAATTACTACACTTTTCGTTTTCCTCTCTGTTTTCTTCGTCCTTTATAATTACATTGTTTGCAACTTTGAGCTACTCGAATCAACTGGAGATCATTTACCATAAAGGATATTTTGCAATTTGACCAGAAATTAAATTATTTTAATCAGATTATCATCTTAAGTATTTAGTTAATTTTTTTTTTTTTTTTTTTTATTAGAATTAAATTAAATATATACAAAATATACAAATTTAATATTAGTTTAACGAGCACTAGCTGGATCTGCCTTCGGCTCAAAAATTTTTTTTTTTTTTTTTTAATTTTGTACTTCTTTTTTTTCTGAGTTTTATATTATTATTAGTTAATTGTTATCTGAAGAGTTTTCAAAGGTTTATTTGTAATCTATATTATTTTATTAAATAAATAAAAAATGTATAAAATTTACCAATATTTAAAATAATTTCTGGAGAACTTAATATAATTTATATTATTTATTTTATTTATATTATTTATTTTTGACATTTTATTTATTTTTGAAATTTTATTAATATTATTTATTTTATTTATTTTTGAAATTTTATTTATTTTTGAAATTTTATTTATTTTATTTATTTTTGAAATTTTATTTATTTTATTTATTTTTGAAATTTTATTTATTTTATTTATTTTTGAAATTTTATTTATTTTATCTATTTTATTTATTTTTGAAATTTTATTTATTTTATTTATTTTTGAAATTTTATTTATTTTATTTATTTTTGAAATTTTATTTATTTTATTTATTTTTGCAATTTTATTTTTTTTTATTTATTTTATTTATTTTTAAAATTGAATTTATTTAATTTATTTTAGACATTGCCGTGTTGCTTTATAAAGTCCTACTGGTATTTATGTTTATATGATATAAAACTGGAATTTATGAACAAAAATATACATATTAACTTAAGAGTATATTCTATATACATTCTTAAAACGACAATTCGATAAGCTTATTTGATTCAACCCCAAGTCGTTGGTCAAAACTATGCACAAAAAAAACAGCCACCAAGTTACTTATTTAGCTGCCACACTTGACCACTCCAAGTTAGTCGAGGACTATTACACACACACATACACAAACACACACCTATGCTCATATAAAATGCTAATTTATAACTAAAACCGATCTATTAACTTGAATGTAAAAATAAACGCGAGCAACCCTCGTGAACAAAATTCATGGGCAGTTGCCACTTTTGACTTAGTTCAACTCCACTGAGACAGAAAACAGAGTAAGAAAGAGAGAGTGGGAAAGGCTATTGGCGGGCTATTTGGTTATTTGGCCATTTGAGCCTATACTTGTGTATATTGTATATGCCACCATTGGGTGTCATTTGATTAGCATAATGCAACTATAAACGTGCTATAGCTTATTTTTACCAATAGCGAGCCTATCGCGTTAGGTGTGAGTAGCGCTCTGGTGGGATGGTACTAGGGTGTGGGGGGTGCGGGGTTTTAGCCGACTCGCTTCAGTTGGCCCGCTGTCGTTGACATTGCCTGATATACACATTAAGGGTATTTTATTAGTGTAAATGTTGACGTTCGGTTATTTGTTTAAGCCATGAACTGGTCGGTCTACTGGCTAGTTGACTGTATAGCTGGATAGCTAGTTGGATGGTTGGCTAGCTGGTTGGCTGGCCAGGTGAAAATGCCAATAGAAATTGAAATAGGTATGAAAAAGAGCATGGAAATAGAAATGAAAGTGGATATGGATATGAAATTTTGCTACTCAAAATAGCTCTCTATGTAACAAAAGTCACATAAAGAACTGTAATTTGAATATTTATTACATTATTAGCTTACGTTCTGTTTAACATTTTTAGTTATTTTTTTTTTCGTTTTTGTTTTTGTTTTTGGTTTTGCCATTTGTTTCATTTTCTACATACGTTTTGGTTATGGCATTAACTTTCATTAATGTAATGCAAATGCCCCAAAAAAAAAAAAAAAATGTAGTTTTCATTTCATTTTCAATCCCTTGTAGACATGGCCCTGCCCATTGAGTTTTATTGAGCCTCTGTATATTGGGCGATAATTATTAAGGTCTAAAGAGAGATAACTTCGTTGTTAATTACGGCGTCCAGGGCTTGGCTTTATGGTAGCTTAAAAACTACTCCAACTTCATATGCTTCATACTTTAACTCCGACTGGCTTATCATATCTTTTGCATCTTTATCATCTTTATGTCAGCTGCTTGTGTCTCTTGTTGCTGTTGCTGTTGCTGTTGTTGTTGTTGTTGTTGTTATGTTTTGTCATCAGATCATTTGTTGTGCGTCTTCTAGTGAAATTTATTGGCTGCTCGGCAACTCGACTGCTTGTTTGCCAGCTACGTGATCACCCATAAAGGTGTAATAATTTTTATTAAGTTCACTTTGCTGCTGCTGCTGCTGCTTCATTCTCACTCTCTCAGTTTCAGATCCATTGCCTTTCCCCCTCTCATTCCCTATGCCTTATGACTTATGCGTGCGCTGCATTTCTACAGATGACGATGAGAATCTTTACGCAGAATTTCTGTATTACTGAATATCCGACTTTAACTTCAATTTCAACTTTAGCTTCATTTCATGTTGCTGTTGCTGCTGCTGCTGCTGTTGATGCTTCAATGTTGTATAAGCTTTGGCGCTGAAACCAGCTCGATATATAAGCCAAGTTAAGACATGTAGGCACGTGTCGGCATCTCGTTGCCATTGTCATCAACTCCTCCGATCCGTACAATTGTTTGGCTATCGATTGGACTACATGGGCTTATACAAGTTGCGATCAACGTGTAGCCGATAAGGCCAACTTGCTCAACATTTCCTTTATAACCAGCACAAATTTTATGTTTATTACCTAGACCTAATATATGACATCAAAATACATGTTGCAGTAGTAGGCAAATTGTATACCTTCAAAATGAATCAAACCAATTTTTGTATACTTCAAGCAGCTGTCGACGAGTCAGACACAACTTTTCTAGGCAAATCTTAGGCTTAATTTTTATTTAATTTTAATTTATTTTACCAATTCACGTATCCTGCACTTAATTCAGTTAATCGCTATAAAATGACTGTAAAATACCAACAGCAACAAGAACAACTACAACAACAACAACAACAACAAGCACAACAATCAAAAAGCAACAGCAACAAATAATAGCGATAATAACAAGAATTGAGTACATAAGCAACGCACCGTTAGTTTAACCCCAATTTAACACTTTTAAGCAACACCACCCCCGCACACCCAGGGGTTGCTTGTTATCACCTTTCAATAATAAAATGCACATGACCAATTGGTAGTAACAATGCATGGAGTTGGCCAAGCCATACGAAGCCAAGCCAAGGCAAGTTAACTCAAGTCAAGTCAAGTTAAACGAGCGCTAGAAAAATGACTTCAATTAACTCTTCGGTTGACCAGTGACTAACCAAAATGGTTGGCAGCTTGGACAGGACACGCACAACATGGTCACAGGTCAGCACAAAAGGGGGGGGGGGGGGTTTGAAGGGGTTGATCGCATCAAGGGTTGACACACGCTACTAAATCGAATCCAGTAGGTGGGCGCCATCTAGCGGCCACTAAACAACTACTAAGGGATACCAAACTAAACTCACATTCAATGTTAGTTAGTTAGTATGTGTGTGTGTGTGTGTGTGTGTGTGTGTTTGCTCCCTGAGCTGTAAGCTGAATGTGAGGGCTTATCGATTCGCATAAATTAATTTTCATTTAAAACGAATACGAATGTGAATACAACGAATAAAGTCAACGACGGCTGTGTGGCATTTTTATACTACTACCAACAACAACAAATAGTAACGATAATGGGCAGGTACATAACTACATATATATATATATATATATATATATATGTATATATTTATGTATATGTGTGTATATAGAATATGTGTTTGCATATAGCGCCAATATATGACGAAAGCACCGTTGCCTCTGCTTCTGCCGCTGCCTCAGCCGTCGCGCATTGCATGTGAAAACTCATTCGTTACCTTTGTGAAAAAGGCCAAATTTTGTGGCGACGGGCAACGAGAACGACAGCGAAGCTGCTGGCACAGTGGGCGTCAGAGTAAAAATCTTGACTCAAGTGATCACTTATTTAATACTGCAACAGTTGATGTAACAGTTGATGTTACATTTGTGCATCTAAACCTAATAATCTTTATTGTGCCTTTCCTGTGCTTGTTTTGGGGTCCTGCACATAGTTCCACCTACAACACTTACTAAATGAGTTAGAAATATTATTATTATATCTAATATTATTATTTATAAATCAAAATTATGAATGACTTAAGGCCCTTAATCAAATGTGATGATCCTGCATAGAAATATGAGCAAAGCAGCAAAACTTTATGCAATTTCTAATAATAATTTATTATTTTTAATTGTTCAACATATTCTATAATTTTATTTATAATAATACATAATTTATGCATCAATCTTTAATTGTTGCTCTATAATTTTTTTGCTCACAATTACGCTAAATTTAACCACTGTTTGGCGCTGGGCAACGGCATGTGAAACGCATACAATTCGTATGCAAAGCTACACAGACACTCATGGGACATATGTACATACATGCAAATACATATGTATGTATGTATATCTCAATATATATATATATATACATATATATAGATATGCTGATATACTTATATATATATATATATATATATATATATATATACGTTCGTATGTATAACTTTGTATATGGTATAAACTTGACTAAAAGGACTCGAGGGAGATATTAATCTAGTTTTTTTTTTAGTTTTCTTCTTCTTTCTACTACTTTAGGTACGCGCCAGCGAACAGCCAAAGCCAAAGCCAAAAACGTTTCATTCGTTTCGTTCATTATTATTACCAACTATTCGCGGTTGTTGTTGTTGTTGTTGCTTTAACCTGATACCGAAACCGAAAACTGAACGGCACCAAAACTTACACACACACACACACACACACACACACACACACATATATACATATGAAAGCAGCCGTCGTCATTTTCACGAGTTTTCAGCTGCTTTTCATTTTCATAGCAAGGCTCTTCTTGGTTTTGCCTTTTGCTTTGCTCCTTTCAACCAGCTCTTAACTTTTATTGTTAACATGCAATTCATTTATTAATAATATTCATATGTCAGTGCAGCATATGCATGTGTGCGTGTGTGTGTGTGTGAATATATATATATATATATATATATAAACGTGCTACTCTTACACCACCATCTAAGCTCAAACCCTCACATTCCCTTTCATACAATCACTTTATATGGCACCCAAACTCCATCTCTTTCTTTCTCTTTCGCACTCTCTCAACATAAAGGAGTGCGAGTTTGAGGTTAGCCGTTGTCCACTTTTTGAAGCCTTAGAAGCGCAATCTTATATACATTTATATATATTCATAAATAGGACTTCTAATTGATATAAGGACAACCATTGCCAACTTTTGTGTTCGCTAACCAAAATGTGTATTAACCATAATATAAGACATTTTCCCATTTAAGCGGAAAATGCTAAGCTCAAGTGAACTTTTCGATGAAATAAAAGCAGATCAATAAGCTAATATAAATTTGGTTACTAAAAGTTATTAGAAATCGACTTGAAATTCAATTGAAAATATGCAAAAATGATGCAACCAAAAACAACTCACGATTAGTCATAGCTTGGCCAAGTTTAATAGGGCTTAATTTAACAATTATTTAATATTATATATATATATTATACTCTAAAATTTTAAAATTAATCATAAAGCTGAAGAGGTTGAAAAATAAACTTAATTGAGTAGGTTTGCAAAATATTTATACTTTATTTGTTGAATTTCTATAAACCTAAACTGATTTTGTTAAAGGATTGTTAACTGATTTGATATGCAATGCTATTTATTATTTTATTATATTAGGTAATTGAATATACATTCTAATTAAATTATAAATATTTTAATTATTTTATTATATTTTCTTTTTATTTTTAAAAAATACTTAAAGAGTTTCAATTAATATTATATTAAACAGAACAGAAAAAGCCTAGTACTTAGTTATAGAAGATTACGAATATGATTTAATTAAAAATTATTAGCTTCTTAATAATAGTTATAATAATCATAATAATGTATCATTAATAATGATTCATTATCAGAAAAGAATAATAATATAATAATATTAATAGCAATTGTTTATATGTTTTAAAAATAAATAAATATATATCAAAATTAAGAGCCAGAAAACAGAATGAAAATGCATTGTTTAAGTTTTAATATAGTTTCATATGTTTGCTGTAAAATGGGTAAAAGATAGAGAAGTTGCTTATTTCTACATGTTGTTAAAGGTATTCCTTGTGACGTTGTATGGTATTTCTCTGTGCTCCTTGATCTACAAGAGAAAGATCCCAAGCTGATGGAATTGATCTTCCAATTGATGCATTTGCTTCTTATAAAATTATGAGATTTCCTCAAAGGCGCCATTATCCTCAGGAAAAAGCTGAGATTGACTGCCACTCATTTTGACCAACTCTGATCCCATTGGGTACAAACAAAAGTTTTGGTCAATTGTATTAAAATATTAAATCTAGATATTTTTTTTTTAAGCCAAACTTACATTAAATTACTAACTGTTTTATGTTAGTTTTAATAAATGACTTTAAGTTGCTTTAACTTTTCTTAACCAAGAAAATAATAATTCTTTAGATATTCAAACTAAGGCATAAAACATGAACTTTTAACTTACATATGTGAAAGTTTAAATTCCAAAAAAAAAAACACTAATTTTATTAAGATCTGATTTGAGTATATAATTTAGATGCTAATATATAAACTAATATTTGTTTTATATGCTCTAAATAGTTCATTGAATTTTATTTGGAGTTCAACCAACATTTCTATAGAATTTCACAGCTAATAAATATTGTTAAGGGAATTTTATTTTAATGGAAAATAATTTCGTAAGGAATTTTGAAGAAAAGTTCAAGTTTTTTATTATAGTAATTCCCAAAAGGGTTTTTAATAGCTTGATTGACATTAAAAAAGAAAAAGAACAAAATAAGACTTAAAGCTAAGAACAGTTAAAAGAAAATAATGTCAAATCGGGTGTTGCCATAAAAAGCAATTCCTATGAAATGCATATGGAAGAATTGAGTAAAGGAAAGGCAAAGAAAATGCTGTCATAATATTTGGCATGATATGTTAAGGTTTTTGGTTATAGTTTTTTATTATTATTATTATTTTTTCATTTTTTTTTTGGTTTGTCTTACAGTTTTTTCAGTTCAGTTTTTCGGTCAGTCCACCTCTCGCGCGGTGTGTGAACAATTATTATATTTTGTAATAAACGTGTACACAAGTTTAATTAACTTCACACGTTATATATGCAATGGCCCCAAAAAAAACCAAAAGAAAAAAAAATATAACGCATGGCCCTATACATAGTATCCCTCTTACCCCCCCCCCCCCCCCATACAACATCATACAAACCAACAGTCAGCTGGCAGCCCGTTGATCTGGCCATTGCTGTGAACGCGGTGTTTCAACTATTGTTGTCCCACTTCAACACACACACAACATTAATAATTTAACGAGTTTAATTTGAAAAACCTTTAAAGGTAATTAACGTATATTTTTGGCAGTTTTATTGCATGTTTTGTTGTTGTTGTTGTTGCTGTTGTTGCTGCCACCGAATGTTTTCTTATTTTTATTTCCATTTTTATATTATTTTCTTGTTGTTGTTTTCTTGCATTGGTTGAGTAATATAACAAGTACAAAACACACACACAGACATTACACACACACACACACACACACACACACACACATAGTATGTATATAAACTAGTATATAAGATTCATATTTGTTTTTTTTATTCCATGTTGCCAAGCGTTAGTCAGTCAGTTAGCCAGCTTGGAGAGTATTTAAAAAATTACTTAATTGTTGTCATAAACTGTTGACGGCGACGAAGTTGAAGTTAAAGTTAAAGTGTCTAAGCTCAGTTAGTACACTCGCTGCTAAAAGTTAAGCAACATGCAAAGGGCAAACATGCAAAAAACAATATAAAATATATATATAGAAATATATCAAAAAAGTAAAGAGAAGGAATTAATATATAATATATATACTTATTTTAAATAAAGCCTTCATGTATTTAAAACTTAATTTAGTACTGAGTTTTAAGTCTCTTCCAAATGAAAATGAATTTATTAAAAGAAAGTTGCTTTGGTGGATAAATACTTTTACAGCTGACTGTAGCTTTTATGTTAAACGCTGTAGTTCAAATCTCAGGCGCACAGAGAAAGAGGCAAAAAAATAATACAAAAAAAATATATATTAAAAAAAAACCAAAAATAAAATATCAAAGCAACAACAACAATAACAACAACAACACTAAACTTGACAGCTAACAAAACAGTAATCATAATAATAACTGAAAACTGGTTGTTAATAATAATATTTTATTATTATTGCATTACTTGGTAATGATTAATTTGAAAGCTTGCTTCAGTTTCACACACACACACACACACACACACACAGTTAGACAGTGTGTGTAAATGAGATGTCACTAATATCACAAATATCACTTATAAAGGTACTAGTTCGTCTCTAACTAGTAAATACCTTTGTCTTTTCTATAAAGGTAAAAGAATAGTTTACTATTAGAAGCAAATGTATGTAACAGGCCGAAGGAAGCAACTCCGTATATATGAATATGTATATATATTCTTGAGAAACAATATTTTCTAAGTCGATATAGCACAGATCGCCTGCTGTCACTTCTTCTGGCCCTCCGCTCCTGCCACTTGTACAGGGTGGCCCATCTAGCGTTCGCTTTTTGAACTATCGATAATTTTGACTTTAACATTTCGAATGTCATTGTCAATATGTTAGATATTTAGTAAAAGGTTTGCGGTCTACGAAATGGCTAAAAAAAAATTTTTGAAAAATATATACTCGTTGTTTTTTATAGCGATTTTAAAACGCAAATCTTTCGTGGACCACCCTATATGAAGACCTGTCTCTCAGCGACTAGGAGAAATAGAATTAACAAATTTAGCGTGTAGGTTCTTGGTTGTTGAATGCACAGTAAATAATCGATTTAATTTATATTTAACACACTTAAGATATATACTATTCTTAATCTATATACTAAATTTCATTAAGATTGATTAATAAACATGGAAGTTATTCCAGCACGAACTAAACCAGTCTGTTGCAATGTGTCTGTGTGTTTGTGTGTATGCAGAATGTGTGTGTGTAAATAGAGGTAAAGGAAGCTCTGTAGCCAGTTTTAGCATTCGATCTTCGACTTCATTTCTAAACTTTGCTAAATCATTATGTGTCTTCGAATACTTAGGATACAGTCGAATAGGCAATTCTAAGAGAAACTTAGTATAGTTCTCAGATACTTTGCTTATAAGTGGTAAATATGGTAAATATATACTAATATTATATTTTATATTTTATAAATGTAATATATTCTAAATATTTAATACATAAAGAAGTTAATATCAACGCAGGAATTGTATTTTCTTTTTTGGCTAATAATTTGTGTCTTGTGTTGGAAGAGCGCCTAGAAAGTGCTTCTGGAAGGACGTTCAAAATCTGGTTAATATTTAATATAATTCAATATAAATCCGAAAAATTACTTTTTCACTTGATAATACGTTATATTGCTCCAAATCTGAACTGTGTTTAATTTTTATCGATTCAATCAATCAGGCTTACAATTACTTCGCTGCTTGAATTTTCGTATTGGATTAACCTATTGGAAACGCTTGAGGAATACAATGCTGAAATGAACTAGTTTATTTGTTTAAAAGTACTGATAATATCATATATATGATTCATTAGTTCTGCTGCACAAATTGTCCTGTAATTTCAATTAGTTTTGCTTTTTCTTTAAGAGAGAAAGAGAGAGAGAGAGAGAGAGGAATGCGGGATTCAGTTTTTCGTTTTAATTTTTGTGTCTTTTATGTATTTATTAAGATATTTTTGTGCTTTCTTTTGCTCAATTCTGTGGGTTGCCGTTGTAGTGAGGGGGGGGGGAGGGTTGTTTGTTTGGCACTTTGAATTGCATCATAAATTCAATTCAAATAAAGTTAAATTCACATTAACTTACTCATCCAGCTACGAGACTGATCTTAATTGAAAGTTTTCTGATCTTGCCTTTCAAAATCATCGCATTTATTCGACACAATTTAGTATTGTTTTTTCTTTCATTATTTTTTTCATTTTTATTTTTTTTCATTTTTATTTTTTTGCTTCTGTTCTGTGCCTTTCGTTATGTTTTGTTTTTTTTTTTTTATTTTGCTCAATTCTGTTTGTTTTGCGTTTTAATCAGGAAGTTTTTAATTGCGTCGTATATTTTAACTGGCAGCTAACCATATCATCAAGAATATGTCCACCCTTCCTTTCCATACACCCCGCCGTCTCTTCACAATCATCGTATATATGCATAACAATCTAACTAAACACGAAAACCCGAACTCAACCCAATCTGCTATACTCCGCCCCCCACTCTCTCTCTCTCTCTCTGTCTATGTGGCGTCATTTAATTGAATTATTTCGAACGGCAGCAACAACAACAACAGCAACAAAAATGGATACAAAATGCGTCAAGAAATCAAAAGATTTTTTTTTTGCTTTTTTTTGTATTTTCTGTATTTATTTTGTTTTTTTTTTTGGTTTTTTTTTGCCCGTCGTGTATATAATTAATTTTTAATTTGACTCGAAGAAATTGGGTAATAAAAATTGTAAATTGTAGCAGCAGCCCAAGACCCCCCCCCTCCACCCCACCAGCTCAGCCCAGTTTGTGCCATTGACTAGCCCCTGGTCAGCCACAAGGCAAGGAAAGCCACAGCAAAAAAAATGAAAAGTGTATAAAAAGAAACGCGCAGAGTGTAAGACATTGTGGAAGGGGGAGGGGAAAGCAGTACACAAACAGTTGCCGTCTTTGTTTGATTTGCTTTTTGCACCCTTTGCCATTGGCGCCCTGCATTATTGCGCTCTTTCTCTCTCACTATCTCTCTCTCTCTCTCTCTTTCTATGGCTTTGTCTCTTTCACACACACACACACACACACACACACACACACACACACACACACACACATACATGCATACACACACAGTAGCTACGTCTCTTTTGTTCAATGTTCAATGTTTAATTTTAATTTTTTCTTTTCGATTTCTTTTCCTTTACATTTTTCCTTTTGTTGTTGCTTTGAATTATTAAAACAAAAAAGAAAAGTAAACATCGTTTTTTTTTTTAACAAGCTTTTGCCCAGCGAAACCCTATCAACCTTCCCCCATCCCCTGCTCAACCATCAATCCACTGCTATCAAAAGCCATTGGGCCACCGCCAGCTGCCGCTGTCCAGCACGCAAAAATTATTATAATTTCCTTCTGGCTGTTACCCGTTTTGGTCTTAACTTTTTTTTCACTTATATATATATATAATTTTTTTTTGGTTTTTTTTGTTTTTGTTTTTCATTCTTGTATCCCATTTGGCTCGTCCCGTTTACGCCTTTAACTTTGGCTGGGTAATCGCCTTCGATATGCTATGACGTCGACATTAACGTTGCCGTTGACTTTGCCGCTGACTTCGTCTTAAACTTCGACGGAAACGGAAACGTAGCCGAATTGCGACGCCCTGCAGCCGTCAACGCTCCCCATACTCCATACCGCATAGCCCATACTCCATACCCAATACCCCCTTCCAACCCAATCCCCCACTGCTTTAGTCCTTGGCGAGCTGTTGTTATTTTTCTGGTGTAACAATAAAATTTTTGTATCCTTTTTTTCTTTGGTTATTTTTTTTGGTAAGCAGCCCGAGACGTATACCAAATCAAAGGCTGCAATATGCCACCCAACACTGATGACGCCGTCTTCCTTCGACACGCTTCTACTCTCTCACTCTACCCCCAACTCTGCTCCCATCAGCTAAGCCGCATCCAAACACTCTCATTGTTGTTGTTGTTGTTGCTGCCGCGTGTTTTTATTTTCATAAACTTTCAATAATTTTTTACTTCTGCCCATTGGCTGTGGCGCTACATAGCAAAGTGTAGAGCATTTTACTTTACTTTACCATAGATCCTATTTACTTCAATTGAATTGTAAAGGACACCCTTCAAAGGATACCCATAGAAATCATTGCCCTAATCAAACACTTGAGACCGATGGGCTGCCGCTTGCTGCATTGATTTGACCTGAAAAGTGATTGAAAATAAAAGCTTAAAATAAAAATAATAATTTAATTTTATAATATTTAATATATATCTTAAAAGATCTTACTAAGCTAATAGATTTCAATACAATCCAAGTAAAAATTATTTTTCCTTAACTTCCCCAGTTTTGTGGATTCTTTGGCTTATTGAGAAAGCGAATGTAGCGTCCAGGGTTGTCGCCTATGCTTATGCATATTTATATGAAAAACTTGTCTAAGAATTTTTTGTTACTTACATTTCGCATTTTTTTCCTTATTAATTTTGGTGCAATTTTTCGCCCCTTTCGCTGGCATTCGTAGCAGTTTTTCCGGCCTCAAACCAAGTGACGCCATTGTGTTGCCTTTTGCTGTGATTGTTGTTGTTGTTGTTGCTGCTGTTGTTGTTGTTGTTGTTGTTGTTGTTGTTGTGGTTGTTGGTCTTGTTTATTGCTGTTGCTGCCTGCAGCTTATCGTAATTCATTTGACGTTGTTTTCTTACTTTTTTTTGACTCCTTTCTTTAGCCTTTGTTTTGGATCTTTCGCTTTCTTTGCATAACTCAAAAGGCGGCCTGCATTAATTTTTATATTGAATCCTTTTATAGAGTGGACGAACTGAATATTTCTTACCGTTTGCCGACAGATGTTATAATTTTGTATATATTTTAACTGGCGTTGTCTGCAACATCGACAACTATTCAGATCGGAAGAAGAGGGTTGGGGCACTAAGATATCCCCATCTTAAGATTGGATTGCATTGCGTGTTGGTTCTGTTTATATATATTTATTGTATATATTTATATATATATATATATCTTTCCGCTACTGGTTCTTCTTTAATTGTTAGTTAAATGTCATTCGAAATACAATAAAAAAGAAAAAAAAATAAAAAAAATTCAACTTAGTTCCCAACGAACAGAAAACACAAAACAAAACTTGCAACTGAGAAAATGTTCAAATTTAATTACAAATGATGCAATATTAAGCTAAGCTTAGCTTATGTATCTTTCTCTTTTCGTTTACTTTGATTCTTTCTGCTATAGTCTTCTTCTTTCTTCTTTTAGGCATTGAACAGATCACAAAACTTTTGCGGCTGCGGAAGTTAACAAAACGAAATGTAAACCAAACGACGACAAACGTAGAAAGAGGCAAAAGAGAGAAGTTGTTAAACATGCAACAAATAAATGAAAATTTCAAGAGAAAAAATAAAGAAAATATAAATAAATAAATAAATAAAAGAAAACAAAATTAAATAAGATTGAATAAAGTGAAGAAAACACGACGGAAACAACAACACAACATCTACAGCAATGAGCAACAACATGAAAATCAACTAAGAATGCTTCAAAAGCGAGTCTGCTCGACGTAAAGAAACCCTCTATATATATGAGAGCTATGCAGACACCATCATAAATCATATCATATATATATATATTACCGATCTTAAATATAGTAAAGCTGCAAATGAAAGTTCTTTCACACATACTTATCTGGCTGCTACATACAGACTCTTAGTGCGTGTATACCCTGCTCATAGTTGAATAGGGTATTTAGTTAGACAAAAGTAACATTCACCACATTATCTCAAGACATCGAGTATGATACTATCCCACTCCAATCTATGGCTATACGTGTATGATATAGCATTTCATTGCAGACCCTCGAGCACTTTTAATTGTAGTAAAAATGGAGTAATGATGGGCAGCATTGGATGGCAGACAGCAGACAGCAGCAGCAGCAACAGCAACAGTTGTTGTTGCTGTTTGTTGTTGTTGTATTTGTAGTAGTGCCACTTGAGTTTCAGTTTTGGCTTTCGGAAGTTTGAAATTTTTACTTAGTACGAGTATTATATACTATTATTGTTATTATATTTTTAGTTGCTGCTGCTGCTGCGGCGGCATTAAACAAACAGAAAGTTGCACGCTTCGATAGTGTTGTGTTGCCTGAGGGGGGGTCTAGTGTTCAAGGGAGGCGTATGGGTAATATTTTTATCGAGCATGGTTAAAGGTAGCTTAAAGCCACCTTTCTACGCAACCACATCCGGCATTTGTGTTAGTGTTAGATTTTCGCTCCCACACATGAAAAATGCCTTCAACTTTGTATTTGACCAAGACACTAGTGATGGAGAGAGAGAGGGGGGGGGGAAGAAGGAGATTGTGCACTTTAAAGTTCAGTGGGTCAATTTCTTGCTCCGTTAGCTTTATACTGTTTTGATTTTGGGCTGAATATAAGATCCTTTCTATATAATAAATTTCACTATAATTTCATAGCTGATCGACTGTAAATATAATACAAATTTTGTCTCTTTATTTTAGCTATTGCATTGGCTTTTACTCATTCTCCTTTCACATAACTTGGCATTTTCTTGCTGTATATATTGTGGTTCTATTTTAGAACATAAAGGTGTATAAAAACTTGCATTAAGTGGAGTTTGCTCGAATCGTAGACAACTGTTGCCCAACCTTAAAAGAATGCTATTATTCAGACTGAAATCTGCACAAAAGATTCCATGAACTTTATATAGAAATTGGATATATAATAAATATTTATATAACACAGAAATTCTATATATGCCTCTAGCCGAATATTGTTAAAATATTATTAATAATAATGTTGCGTATTTGGCCTCAATAAATGCATTTCTATACTTGAAATAACCTTTTGGAATTTTAGTATGGGAACACCACGAACTTTTTACCACACCGAATATATGAATTATAAATCCCAACTTAAGCACAGACTTTGCTATAAATATAAATGAAAATTGGATATAAAGGGAAATTTGATATACTCTGCTAATAAGGGAAGTATGCACTTGCTATAGAGTATGACCAAAACCAACAATAAACTCAACTTTGATCACAGACTTTGAGCATAAAATTGAATATCTTACCTGATATAAGAATCAGGCTATGTATAAGTATAGATTAAGCCTACCTATTAGGCTACCTTACAGTGGTTTTCGAGTACTGTAGGGTATAGTATAGAGCACCCTCGACTTGTATACATTTAGTTGCTTTAATAAAATTCGCATGTCGTCGAATTTGACACACGCCTGTCAGACGCTGGAAATTACTTTTTTTTTGGTGTTGTTGTTGTGCCTCAGTTTTATTAGTTGTTTCTTATGGAAAATTTTTATTCGTGTTGCTGGGCTAACATTTTTTTCGCTTAATTCCTTTCTCCTTCCCCTTACATTTAGTATAATATATTTTTTTTTGTTTTTGGTTATATATATTTATTTATTTTTATTTTTTTTTTTGCTACTTTCCGTCAGCAACTTGCTAAGAGCTGGAGGGTAACACTGGCTGGCTAGATGGCTGGATGGCTGGCCACCGGAACAAGAGCTGGGTGCTGGATACCGGGGTATGAGTGTGTATTATATATTGAACAGGAGTGCGAGGGCGGGGCAGGAGATACAGGGTACGACTATGACTTGGTCTTAAGTCCATCAATCATCAGTCACATTTAGAGCAGCGCAGCAAGCGTCGCTGCCAGCGTTGCGCACTCAACGTAACATTCAAATCAATCAAAATACGAATAGGCAGCAGCGACAACGACAACGGCAACGACTTCTAACTGTTAAAACGAATTGGCAGCCCACCCACCCAAGCGAATGCTACTGCCCATTCCATTTTATGCAAAACAAAAGAACAACACAAAAAAAAAATAAAAATATATATATGTATATATATATATGTATATATATCTGTATATATGTAACAAAACGTATAAATAATTTTTCATCGAATATGTAGAATTATATACTCGTACGAGTCCTCACTGTAGCGCAAAATGTGGTGCATGCTGATGAAGTTGTTCAGGCTCAATCTTGCCCTTCCCTCTCTTTCTCTCTCTCTCTCTCTCTCTCTCTCTCTCGCACTCTATGTATTACTCTTACTTATTCTGGCCCTACTTATTGTGTTTTCTGGGCTGCTGGTGTGAGTATATGATGAATAATATGCAGCAGAGTCTTCGCTTCTACGGGGGCTAGTGAGGGAGTAATGTTCATATGGCGTGCGTTACGTGTAACAACAGGCACGAACATTACTAGTCCTGCAAGGACACATATGGCATTAAGTTTACTCTATGTTCGATAATAATAATATTTCAGCATCTTTTTTTTTCTATACATTTCATATAAAGTTGTCAAAGGCAAGATCTTCATTTATTATTTTTGTTGTAAATTATTAGTTTTAAAATAAAAAAAGATACGAAAAAAAAATAAAAAAATATTTATAAAAATTTACTTATTTATATATAATATTAGGTCTATTATTAAATTTATAAAAATATTCTTAAAAATTTCTCTTTAACGGAGCTATTACTTTGCTTGTTTAATTTTCCTGCAAAATAACAACAACTTTTACAATTTAATTAATTTTGTTTTAGTTTATATTTATAAAAAAACTGACCCAAATTAAATTTTTTCATTATTGTTATTATTTTTTATTATTTATTATTTATTAAGTAGACTTTTACTAATTAATCTTCCATCCCTTAATAATCGCCGTATTATGCTCGGAATTATGTTCCTACATAAATTGCTTTTAGGATTTTAGATTTTCGCGTAACTTTAACCCAATGTCCCTTAACATATGTACCACTAATTATTTATTTCATGGTACTTTTAGGATACTATGCTCTGACTATAACAAGCTCTACAAAGTTATCAGTGCGGAATTATTCTTAGAAACTAACAAAAATTCAATCCTTAACTTTCTAACTAATAGTACTGTACTTGTACGAATTATCCAAAAGTAAATTTAAAATAAAAAATCTTATATAAACTTTTTAAAATATTTTAATTTTAATTTGAATATGTATCTTACGATCCATTTATTTTTGGTCGACTTCTCTTAGTTAACTTTAAATAAATAAATAAATAAACAAATAAATAAAAAAAAATAAATAAATAGTACCATTTTTTTAAGGCTTGCTTATTATTAAAATTACATACTTACATTATATTATTATATTTTAATTTTAATATTTTTTGTTTCTCATTAATCAGTCTAACTGAAAAGATGAAATATCTTTCGCTTTGCTGGTCCTTAACTCTTTGCAAATTTTCGACTTTGACAATTTGGTTTTTGTCTTGGATATTGCCTTTGCTTCAAAATGGAGTATATATAATTTCATAAAATGTTTATACATTAAAAAAAAATAATGCTTAAATTGTACCAAAGAAACTAAATATCTTATGGCTTTGGCTTTGCTTTTGATTTTGGATTTGCTTTAAACTCTGCTTTTGATTCTTCTTTTGTCTGTGCTTTAACTTTCTACATATGGTAAATTATGTAGCCAAATGCAGGACAGTATTTGACACTGCGGGTAAAGATACCTTCTTAAATCTGGGTGTACAACATAATCCTTCTTTTAACCAATAATATGTGGTACCCCGTATAAACCCTAGGCAAACGTTCACTTTTGTAAAGCAAATCCAGAATCTTTTCTCCAAATGTCATAACAGCGTAAAGTAAAACAGCTACTATTATACTAATTTGATGATATTGCAGTTTTAGAGCAATAATACATCGCAAACTTATCCAAATCCTTCGAAACAATTCATTGCGGTAGATAGTTCATTGTCCATTATTTGGGCTCAACTCGACTCTGTTCTGCGACCTGAAAGTTGATACTTTACCAGAGCAGATCTTAAGTCGTACAATTTGCTACTTCCGCAGATTAAGGAAACACATTAACAAGTTGGCTTGCAGTCTGCCATTTAGTTGGACAATTAGACGATCTCTAAGATGATCAATAAGGGTGCTCTTCTTCACCGACCAACAACTGTCACCTGAAAATTCTCTATTATACTCTCTTCTTGCGACCATTTTATGAGAGCTTTATATACTGTAATGGTTCACAGAGAAACGACACGATTTCCAAATAAAATAATACAAATATATATTGAAAAAATGCAAAGAATTTGATGATATTAGAACAATATTAAATTTTGATAATATACCAAAAAAAAAAAAGGAAATAAAGTGAAATGTATATATGCCTTGAGATATTAATCAAAATCCATATTAAAGTTTAATATATTTTGTATAATTTTATATGCTACTAAAATCATGTATTATTGAATATATAAGTTCGATCTTATAGAATCTAGTAGGCCATGTTAAATGTATATGAATTTAAATTTGTTTAGATTTAGTCTTTATTCTTACTTAGGCTTTCTCCTATAACTTACTACAACTCTGTGCTAAGTTCTTTTTGTTTTTTTTTGTTTTTCTTATTTTATTTTAAACTGGGCAAAATTAAAGTGATTAACTAGTGTAGAGACTAATATAATAATTATAAATTATACGCAATATTTATAAAGAATATATAAAAAAATATATAAAGTCTGACATTAAAAGATTAAATCACCTTGTTAATTGCTTATATTATAATGGAGCTTAATAAGATTATAAGTAATTACATTGGACTGCGTCAACTCTGTAGGGTTAGAACACGTCTATCAGTTTGTGCATTTAGTTCACAGCACAAGGAGAGGGAGGAGGATGATTCCCCGATAACAAAGACGGCAACATCATCGGCCTCAGCACAGTTAGCCAAAGCTTCCGATGTTGATACAGTACTGGAGTCACCGGAACCAGTGCAGCGTCAAGTTAATCTGGAGAATGTTCGTTCTAAAATTAATGAACTGGATCAACGTAAATTACGTCACAAGGAATATGCTCAAATGTTGAAGCAATTGATTGTTAAGCCACAGAATTTTCAATTGGAAACGAAATTACCATTTAAGCAAATATTCCCTGAAAATAATATGCGTCAGTCCCTTAGAAGTTGCTCCAGTATAGAGGAGGTACTTCAATTAACTGATAATCCACAAAAGTTGGCCAATGAGTTAATCAAGTTATGTTGGGAATTGGCCACGGAGAAGCGCAAAAATGATGTGGTACTCGAAAGCTATTTGGAGCTTAAACAAGAAATGTTGAACTCCAAGGAGAAAACAGAATAATATACATATCTATATAGATATATATTTATATATATATACATGTCTATATATGTATATATGTATGTGTATATATATGTGTATGCATAAATATTAATTCATTTTACGGAATGCAATGGGGATGAGCTAGTGTAACATAATTGAAAAATGTGGCAGCTCTGTACATTGCATTTTACTGAACTTGTAAAATGTAATATTGTTTTTGGTGCTTTGATTTGTGGCTTGTATGCATTGTAATGTTATAGTTATTATATATATGTACATTTTCTTAATGCTTGGATAATAAATTAATACGGAAGTGTGCTTTAATCTTGTATAATTTCGAATACTATTTAACTGCCCCTCGCATATATATAGCAGAAGTAGCAGCAGAAGCAGCAGCAGCAGCAACAGATTTCATTTCATGTCTAAAAATATATATATGATCGCATATAAATTATAATTGAAAATATTCACAAATTATACATAAAACGTAAATGTGAATGCAACTAGCTACAACTGATAACAAGTTCATAGTAATTTCCACTCTATATATAGACTAAAAGATACCCTGTAAGTTAACTGCAAATTGCAAACTATTTGCAATTGCTTTAACCTAACAAAATGGAAACTTAAAATTTTGCACACATTTTTGCTTCAAATATTACTTTATATAAATATATACTCTATACTACATAAAGAGAGTATGAAATGTATAGTAGATAGAAGTTGCTATAAAAAATCTGTTTGCAGATATCCCCAGCCCCCTGCCAAAGTTGCAGCATTTTGTTTTGCCTCTGCCTCTCGCAAATGTCTGCTGTCTTAGGCTGGATCTGTTTTGCGGCCTGGCGTACTGTTGATGACTTGATTTGAAATTTGAAATGATATTTTAAGAAACTAATGCCGCCATAGCTCGACGACAGACTCGATGCACTGTTACACATACGTATAATATACCGCAGCCCCAACCCCTTCCCTCTGCTCCATCTTTAGCCTCTTTAGATGCTGCGGCCCCCTTGTAGGCATGTTAAATGTCATTTAATAGTTGACAGTTGCACTTGCTGTTTGTTGCTGTTGTTGTTGTGATTATTGCAGTTCATTATTTTGTTATTTTTTTTCTTTTCTTTTCTTATTTTTCAATTTTGTATTTGAAATTTTATTTTTTTCATTTTTTTTTTTTTTGTACAAGTATCTAGAAAAATTTATGTGTAGGTGGTTTTAAATTTATGTCGTTGCTGTCGCCGACGCCAAAACAAGTCGCGAAAAATTCTTTTGAATTTGCTTCGTTTTTCTTTAATAAAACTAAATTTTATTGCTTACACTAAAACTGCGTTGCATACACGTTTGCTGATCACGATAATAATAATAATAATAATAATAATAATAATAATGATGATGATGTTCTGGCTATTGATAATGATGATGATGCTGATGATGTCTATATGATACAGCCACAGATTATGATGTTATACTAATCACATTGCTTATTGATGACATCCTGTAAATTGCTTAAAGGCCAACCCCCAAGGCTAGTAAACTAAATTTATCTAAGCTAAACTATATATTATATATAGTCTAAGCTTAAACTATACAATATATATATATATATATAAACTTGATTGATCAAACTGGCTTGCAACCTGCCTGTGACAGGCAGACTGTGGCATGACTTTTAGAAAGAAATATCTTTATGAATTGTAACTAACAGTAAATGATCTATTTAAAGATAGTCAATGTATTAGGTAAGCAGTTAGTTGTATTTAAGTCTTATTGTTGTTCGTGTTCATCATGTGCTTTACTGATCTGGCGCATAGAAATGACTTGGCAGTTATTCGCGCCGATCTTTGACTCATATTTTTTTTTTGGCATTTGCTTTTCTTTGGGAGTCTTTAGAAAGTTTCTGTGTTGTTTTTTATTGTTGTTTATTTTTGGCAAATCATAAATGCGACTATCAAAAATGGCGCCACCAACGCTAAACAACAATAATAACAACAACAACAACAAAAACAACACTACTAACAACTACCAACACCATCACATCATATGGTCATGGATCACAGCACACGGCAGAGTTCGGCTCAGTTGAGTTGACTTGACTTGACTTGACTTAAGTTTGAGTTGAATTAAGTTGGTTTTGGTTGGTGTTTGGTTTGGTTTGCTTCAGTTTGACTTTAAATTTAAATATGCCATCGTACAGTTGCCTCGAATTTGGATAAGCTGACTCAGTCATCCAGTCATCTAGTCATTCACTCATTCACTCATTCACTCAATCATTCAGTTAGTCATTCAGTCAGCGAAGCGAACAGAGCCTAGTATTACCTCGTCGCCCTCTTTATACGCATTTAACGCGCACGAGTCTGGAGTTATAGATATATATGTATATATAGTATATTTATTTATATATATATAAATATTTTTTTTTTCTTTTGGGTCTTATCTAGGTGCTTGTGGTGAGGTTCTCAAGTGGCTGCCACATTCCACCTGCTTTTGGGCACAAATTGTGCGCCATTTTGGAATTTCGTTTTCTGGACGAATGCCTCTAATATGAATTAACAAAAAATAAAAAAAAAATTAAATAAATAAAAATAAAAAATACATAAAAATTTGAAATTTGAAATTTTATGCTTATTGTTAAGCTTGGCTTAGGGTTTATATATATACATATATATATATATATTTTTTTTTTGTATTTAGCTAATTAGCGTAGCTCATGGGAAACACATGGGGAAATGCTCTTGATACCAAAGCGTTTCCACCCGCAGCCCATAACCTGAATTTCTTTTGAAGCATTTATAATGCAAAGTTGCCTATTCAAATTATATATCTATTTTTCTTTTTTCTTTTTTTTTGTAATATTCAGTTAATTTTTTTTCATTTTCTGTTGTTGTTGCTTGCATAAATTAAATACTTTTTTTTTGTGTACAGCAACAGCAAAATATTTAGCCCTAAAGTCAAGCAACAAGTCGTTTGCGTAAGAGCTGCAATTTTTAAAAAAATTCTACATAAATTACGGATAATTTTCTATATATATAATTAGTATATATATTTAGTATAATTTATTGTTAATATGAGAAAAAAGGATCTGCCAAGCTTATGGCTGTATATGGCTATATATTAGCTGATGCTACAGATGTACCCCATTGAATTAGGTGTAGCGCATAGTCAAAGTTATTAAAGCGTAAATTCGAGACTATTATGATTATGTAGATATATATCAATATATATATATATATATGTATGTATTATATAGCTATGCGTATATTGTTTTAAGCTTTAGGTTCACACTATAAAATAAAATTAGTAGCAACTGTTGTTGTTGCTGCTGGGTGTTGCTGTTGTTGTTAGGTGTTATGTTCGCATTAAGCTTATTGTTGGTTTTTTTTGGGGTTTTTTTTTGGTTCGTCAGTTGGGTTCAATGACTAATTTATGAAAGTTAGCCTGACTTGAATATTATTGAGTTTACACCGGAAATTCATGTTAACCACCCAAAAAAAAAAAGAAAAAATAAATGAAAAAAAAAATATTTAAAACGAAATCTAAAACCTTCTACAGGTAATGTGCAACGCTTGAGGGATTCACAGGCAAATAGTCAAAATTCAATTGAAAGTTATCAAAATATATACATACATATATATACATATATATTTGAAGAAGTTGCAACTTCTTTGTTGGATCTAAGGTTGCCGACAAGGATATTTCCTGTTTCATTTAAAAATTGTTTATCTGCGGTCGGTTGCTCAAATGAATTTCGTATTGACATGTGAAATTTCGCACTCACTTGTTGCACGTTGCACGTTGCAGGTTGTATTAGCTGTTTGCCAACTTGTTTGTTTGCGGCTAACCAGGATTCTAATCAGCTTGTGTCAATGAGAGGCGTGTGCCGACAAAAGCCATATACCTAGCATATCCTGTGCTCTATTCAGCTCTCTCTCTCTTTCTCTCTTATATCAATACCACACACACTCGCTTGCTCTCTCCCTCTCCTCTGTCTCTCTCTTTGTAGCTATCACTGCCCTAATCTGTGTGGCAATTTAACGCCTCTAATTGAGCCATAATGCCCCAAAACAAAAATGTATATATATATATATATATATATATATATATATATCAGCGTCTCCATTTGCGACATTTCTTTGGCATTTGCCGACCGCAGCGTTGCGACTAAATCAATTTTTATGTCGCACTCTGCAGTTAATGTGTAGCGCCAGTCGCTGACAGCAACAGTATTGAGTGGGGTAATGGGAGGGGGTGAGGTAGTGAATAAGGAATATAACTCAGATATGTTTGTTGTGCTGTATCTGTTGTGTTTGTTGTGTCCGGCGAGATGCGCCACTTACATTAAATATGCATCAAGAATTGATGATGATGCATTTTTAACGATTCGAGTAGAAGATTTTATGTCATGCATTTGACAAGATTCGACAGCGTCGTCTGACGTATTGCCCGATGATCCATGATCCAGCAATATTAACTTGTCTCTTCTTAACAATTTTGTTATTTATATTACAGTTGTTATTGTTGTTGGTGTTGTTATTGTTGTTGGTGTTGTTGTTGTTGTTGCTTAAGGCTCAATTTGATTTTGATGGCATTTTGATAAATTCGCCCTTTGGTGGCTGTTGCTTTTAACCAATTCGATTGTTAAAGGGTTTTTATTTTATGTGAGTTTGTCAATGAGAACGCCTACAACAACACACACACACGCATATAGTAGTAGTAGTAGTGCTGTAGTACATGTCAACGCCGCCTGGTGGCGCTGTGGCTCACACGCTGCGCGTTAGCATGGACAGTTTGTAATTATTTGTATATATATTTTTTTTGTGGCCAAATTGAATTGAATTAAATTGTGTATGTAAAGAAGAAGCAATTGTATAAGAAGCAGAGGCACAAATAGTAGCAACAAAAGACATACACACTCACACACACACACACACAAATATATAGAGGAAGAAGAAGCCAAAGCAGCGCACAAATGAACAACGAACTTTTTGGCTACAGTTGAGCGATTCTTGGGTGTCGTTGTCGTTGACTTGTTGTTGTTGTTCTTCTTGTTGTGCTCATCGTCACTAGCCAGTGACGCCGCGGCTCACTTGCACCTGCACAATAACGACGGCGACGGCGACGACGACGGCGACAGCGACGATGACGCTCCAGAGCAGCGCCGAGACAAAGTCGTCTTAGTAGTTGTCGTCGTTGTTGTTGACGTCGTCGCCTAAGTATCTTCCCCAGTTGTTTAGTGTTGCTGTTGTTGCCATGCCCAACTTCACTTCCATACCATACCATACCACATACTCTATCATACCACATACAAAACCATCGTATCCATCTATCCACTGGCAAACACCAACATCCAACAGCCAACAGCCAACAACCAAGAGCCAAGAGCCATCAGCCATCAGCCATCACCATTCGTGGCCACTGTCACTGTCAAGCGTAATCATAATTTATTGTAATTATTTTGTATTATTTTTTAAAATTGTTTTAATGAGTCGTCGCCATCGTCGACTTTTTCATAGTTGTTGTCTTCGTCGTTGTCTTCGTTGTTGTCTGTGATCGTTTTGGATTTTTACCTGATTTTTCACCAACACCAACACCAACACCAAACAGCAACAATAACTATTACAACGTTGTTCAGTTAATTTTTTGTTGTTGCCGCAGTCACCTCGATCTACCAGTAATTACATTATAGATACCTCTATGTATTTCCATGTTATGATTACCGTTGTTTGCCACCAACAACACCAATAACAACAGCAATAATAATGACACTTTTCTGGCATTTTGTCAAACGAAATTTCATAATCGGAAGTGTTACTTAGGTTGTGCGTGTATATGGTGTGTGTGTGTGTATGTGTGTCTTTATTCGTCTGCTATTACTGAGTGTTTTTAATGAGCCTCAATTATTGAAATTTCTCAAATGCAGCGATGCTATAAGAAATTAACTTCCTTACAAGTTTTTGCTTTAAAGTCACAATTTATCATAAGATTTATTGTACATAAATATATAAAGAAAGTTATAGAAAGATAATGAATAGATAACTACTAATTGTAAATTAACTGCCTAAGTAGAATTCACAGCAAACTCAATTGTTGATTTTAAGGTTCTTTTAGGTTCTTTTCTGTCTAACCTGCAACAAATCTCAAATGAGAAAATCTAAAGGAAAGATTGTTTTTCTCATGAAGAGAGGAAATTTTTTTCATTTTATATTAACTAACATGAACTTTGATACTATATACCTTATACTTATGTATATAGTGTATCACATTGCATAACAATTGTTGCTTTCAGTTGCTGATGTTGTCGCATTGCTCAAATGCTTTGACATTGCTGCATTTTGTGGCACCTGTTGATCTTGTGCAAATATCAAATAAGTTTTACATAGAACAATAAGATCCCTTACAAAATCTACAGCACACACACACACATACATATTGTTTTTTTTATTTGTTGATAACATTTATTTATGTTTTAGTTTTTGTTTGAATTTTATCAGGCGATGCGTTTTGTGTGTGTATTTTGTGTGTTGTTACAGATTTGAGGCTTTGATGCGTTCTGTTTGTGTGTGTGTGGGTGTGAGTCTGAGTATAACGATAAGATAAAGATATATGCATATACATATATATATTTGTGCATTGAGGAAGCGGCACACACACACACACACCCACACACACATGCATATTGCCACAGCTTCAGATTGAGCTAGTGGCATTGGATGCCAAAGTCATGAGGCTAAATTTCTAAGAATATGTTTTGATTTCGTTTTAAAGACGCTCAGTAAGTTGATCATATAACAAATAACAAATATATATATATATATATATATATATATATATCTACTATACAATCATATTGTTTACTTGCTCTTATCAAAGGCATTTGTACAGTCTGTCAAAAGGCCCCTAAAATAAGTCATAAGATTTTTTATATAGCCAAAGTCAATAAGATTGCCAGTTGCAGCATCATTAACTGCTTAAAACAATATATAAATATAAATATATATATATATATAGATCTGAAACTGTAACTGTATTAGTATGTGTATTTATATCTCTAGGTGTATCTGTATCCGTTTTTTGTATCTGTTTCTATATCTTTTATCTATAGCTTTATATGCTTGCTTTGTCTATCAGCAGTCACTTTTGACATTCCACTTATAACTTTTCTACTCTACTTCTGAGACAACTCTGTTATAATGCCTAACTTTATACTAACATTCAAATACCCTTTCCGCATTATATACATTTATTTTTTGCTTTAGAAGTTGCCAATTTGTTGCAGTTTTGCTTTGCTTTTGTTGCAAAACAAGCGCCATGAACTTTTTACCACAGCCCATTAGGCATATATATTTCTAATCAATTTCTTCGCTTTTAATGCATAAATTTTGTCTATTATTATATTATTATTGTAGAGTATTTTGTAGTCTTATACTTTTCATTATTCATTGTTTCCCTTATGATTGTCGCCATCGTCGTGCTTGGCTCATTATTTTTATGGCTCTTTGTGCCCAGCGCTTCTATCAAAAGTGATCTAAATCTATTGACTGAACTCCCAGAGTAGGTAGCCCACTCTTTCTCCCCACGACTCCTCCTCTCTCAAACTCTCGCTGTCTCTGCTGTTATTGTAACTGGTGTTTGGTGGTGCTGTTCTTCTAGTATTTAGTCTAGTGGTGCTAGTGGTGGTTCTGTGTGTGGCACCTGAGAACCTGGAAACAAGCGAATGGCTTGTTATAATTATTATGACGCTTTTTGCTGCCGCATTTCTGACTAACTATTTATGCTGGTAGCAGCAGCAGTAATACAGCAGCAACAACAACAACAATAGCAACATTCACTTATATTTTTATTGCTATTCATGCATAATGCCAAAAAGATAAATAACAAATAAATTTCTTACTTCGACTTTAGTATATACACTGAGACTTTACTTCAACACAAACTTCTCTCTCTCTCTTCTGCTTAACTCTTTGTGGTAATTATTAATAAATGCTGCTGCTGCTGTTGCTTTGACTTTCCTCTCTATATATGTTCTACTGTTTCGTCTTCTTCTGCTCTCTAATAATATTCACGCTTCGCTTAACATTGAAGAAAACTTAAAGACTGCGACTCAAACTGAAACTAGAACTAAAACTAAAACCAAGACAGAGACTAAGACTGAGACTGAGACTGAAACTGAGACATTGAATAGGCCTGAGCCTGTGCCTTGTCTTGGGCCATGCCCTAAACATTGCCAGCTAAAACTAACAACCAACAACAGCAACAACAACAAGAACAACAACAACAAGAACAACCAACAACCAACAACCAATTGTCTTTTGGCATATTTTCAAGTTGAACGCTCGTTGTTATTTCTTTCTCTCTCTCGCTCTTTGTGCTTCCTTCTACCATTTCTAGAGATTCTCTAGTGCGATTAAGCGAAAAACGAAACAGTCTCATAAAAAATATCGCTGTGGCTCAGCGCATATATATATATATATATATATATATATATATATATACATATGTGTGTCTGTATGTGTGGATAACAATCAAAGCTCAGCATACATACATAAAAGTAAGTAAAAAAAAAAATGGTGGCTGTTATTGCGTTGTCGTTAGACTTGGGCTCAGATCTAAGAGCAAATTGAAGCTGAAGTTGAAGTTGAAATTGAAGTCGCTTTGAGTTCAATGGCAAATTGAGCTGTGGATTGCATGTGGAACTTGTTGTTGTTGCGTGATTTAAGCTGTGCTTTAACTTATTTATCACATTGTTCGATCATTGCATATGTGGATTGCAACTGAATGCTGATTGACATGCAGCACAATTTATATATCTCTGTATGAAATGATATAATTTAGGAGTTATAAGTTTAATATATTCCTATATATGTATCGTATTTAAGTTTGTGGATCGTAATTGTGGATCACTTCGGAAAGATCTGTGTTTAGAATTTAAGGCACATGTCAAAATATGCCCATCAACTGCCAACTGCCAACTGCCAGCTGTAGGCAACGCTTCAATAACTCATTCAAGAGTGTTCACCCCTTTGCTGACTTCTATACACACTCAAACACATTCACACACACACACACATGCAGACATAGTCAAATGTAAATTTAGTGGCCAAGTTATGTGCTCTATGCTTTGTGGGCCAGGTTTGGCTTTTGACTGTTTTGCATATTGACATCATCATTTTGCCGAAACGACAAACTGTCAAACAAAACAATTGCTGTCAAATTTACTACAATGAGCGGGCGCTGAAAGCAGCAGCAAACGAAGATGAGAAATAAGGAAAAAAAAATATATTTATATAGGAAAGGAAGAAAAAAAAGAAAAGGAAAAATTACGAAGAATACTCAATGAAAAAAAATTGAGCTGTCAGTATTTTTTATTGGGGGGCTGGCAAAGAAGCAATTTCAACATATCAATAAATTTTTGACAATTTCTGTAAGTTGGCCCAAAAGGAAGAAGACACAAACACACACACACACACAGAGAGACAGACAGACAGAAAGACGACAAAGAAACCGTACAAAACACAAGGAACACCTTTTCAATAAATTTGCTACAACTGTCAGCCAAAACAATGTCATTGTCACGGCGCTGACTTGCCGTTTGCCGAGTCAGAATTGAAGTTGGAATTGGAATTGGTATTGGAGTCGGAGTCGGAGTCAGAGTCGGAGTCGAAGTCGAAGTCGAAGTCAGAGTTGGAGTCAGAAATGTAGTCGAAGTTTGGAGTTAGCGACCTATAAACCTGTCACTGGTAGGAAGGCATGCGGTGGCTCATGGGTCATGAGCCCATGGTTCCCAGGACTGGGAGCAGCGATGACAACGACAAAACGACAACGACAACAAGAACAACAAGAACAACAACAACAACAGCAACAACAACAACAACAACAACAACAACGACAACGACAACGACAACAACGACAACGACGACATTATTGTCGCTAAACAAACGATCAAATGGCAATTTAAAAGTTTTTATTTAACACTAAATCACCCACACCCCGCACAAATGAGACCCTGCCATACAGCGATTGCATACCCTCCATCCCCTCTTATCTAAAACCCATACCACAATTGACGTCCTCACCCCCGTAATACATTTTACACCACCCCCCTCACCAGACTTTACCCTTTAACGGCCACCTGACGCGCGCGCTTTCTTTTTCAATTTCCAAACCCTTTTCCGAGCGGGTTGGCAACCCTTGCGCGATTTTCAATAACTTGTAGTGAAAGCAAGCGAACAAAAGGCGCAAAAGTTTACCAAGCTAAATTATGAGGTTGTTTCTGTTACAATTTTTTTTCCTTCTTCTTTTTTCTCTTCATGTTTCGTTTGCTTTTCTTTTCGTTTCCATTTTTTCTCCCCCTATATATATATATATTTTCTTTATTTTTTTTTTCTATAACCATTGACTGCCTGACTTTTGACTCCCCGTGGAATTTAACGCTGTTGTTCTGTTGCATGCCTGAAAAAATTTTGAAGTTTACTTTGGTTTGGGCCAAAAAAAAAAAGGATAAAGACAAGGATGTAGCAGAGTATTTCCCCTATTGCATATTGATATTGATAATATATTTTGCTGTGCTTTAAACTTAACTGCAATCTCATGCTTAAACATACCATTAAGGTATTCTGCAGTAGAAATATCCTTATGAATTGTGTGGAGCAGCAGAAGCAGTAAAATATTTCAATTGATTGAAACTGAAGTAAAGCTTAATAACATAAATTCAGCTTACTAATATATGGAATATATGTATAAGCTTTAGTTAAAGTTTAGTCAAGTTTTAGCTAAGGTTTAGTTGAGGTTTTACTGAGCTTCAACTGAGATGCAACTGAGCTGCAACTGGACATCAACTGAGCTTCAACTGAAGTTCAACTTGAATGCTAGTATAAGAAGCACAATCTATGCCAGAGTGCAGAGTATTTTTCATTAGCTTCTCTTAGGGTTTTTTTTTAAAAGTGTTTAACTAGTATAAGAGTAGTCGTTTTGCAGTAAATTGAACATATCAAATTTCATGGTCAGACCTTAAACCAGGCACTGGTGCAACATGGCCAAGAAGATGCAGCCAATCGAGCAGTCAAAGGTTCTATTCTAAATGCAGCTCTTTCTTAGGCTTATTTATATACATTATTAGTAGTAGTAGTTGTAGTTGCAATAGTAGTAGTAATAGTCGTAGTATGTAGGTGGTATATATTGCTAACTCATCCTGCAAACACTGCTGCTGCTGCTGCTGTTGGTGCTGCAACAATTGCCGTCACGCTTCGTTAAACGACGAACAGCAACAACTTTGAGAATGATGACGATGACTTCGTTGTACATATAGGGCTGATTGAAAGATTATTTTGCACTGATAATACTAAAAATGTATGGTTGGATGGTTGACCACAAACCAACCACCACCACCACCACCAGCACCAGCACCACCACCATCAACAGCAGCAGCATAAGAACAACTACCAAGAACAACTGCAACAATAACAAAAGTCAAATAGAGCGAAGCAACGCGGAGCTGCACAAAAATTGCAGTTCGAAAATTGTTGCGCTTTTGGTTTGCGTGTTTTCATTTTGCATTTAGCATTTTATATTCATTGCGTTGTCCCGGTATACCCCTGTTCCACTGTGCCCCCTGGTCACCCCTCAGCTAAGTATTCCTTGTCCCAGTCTGCTGTGTGTATGTGTGTACATTGTCTGCAATGCCGTTGGGGTCGTCATCAATTCGCAATGCATTTCCCACATTTTCAGCTGCGAGGTGAGGGGCAACCAGCCAACCAAACGACCGACAGACTGAACGACCGAACGACCATCATCATTAATAATATTGAAAAGCCCTAATTACGGTTAAGTGGCCCAAACGAGCCTGGAATAAACTCTATGTATATATGCTATATTACTTCTATAGTCTGCTTTGGGGTATTGTATGGGTTGCTATATGTATGAGCCAAACAGAAAGAGATAGAGAGAGAGTGAGAGCCAATTGCTATCGTATTGAACTTATTAAAGGGTGCCACTTCCACATCGACTCATCAGAACTAAGTTAGTGATCATTTTAGGAGTTTCATGTCTCGCTCATTGCGTAAATCATTTTTCCCACCCCTATATATATATATATATATATATGTATAAGTATGTATGTGTGTGTGTGTGTGTGTGTGTGTGTGTTTATGTGTGCTACTTGCCTTCAGCTGGCCAAGGTGCTACAGGTTGTGCAGGTTGCGCAGGTGCATGGACAAGTGAACACACAGTCCCCTGACCCAAACGTTGATGACCCTCACAGTTGATATAATGAAATCATTTATAATTTTTCTTCCTTATGTATCATTGTGTATATTTATTTATTTTTTTTTTATATATATATTTTTGTAAGTAGTTTTCTTAGCTCAGGGACTGTCTCTATCTTAGAGTCCTTTTGTAAGCATTGATCAAGCTGCAGCTCGGCCTGCCACCGGTTCATTTGCCAGCGCCCATTGATAACAGCGCCCGAATCGCACGTGGCTATTGCGCAGCTGCACAGCTGCGACATCTGAGTAGCAGAGAGTGTGCCCTAGGTTGGAGTAGTGCTGGTGTAGGGGGAGCCGGTCTTCCATATTAAAGATGGTATATTATATGGTCAGTTATACTTGGGCATACAAGCATGTTTCGCATTCCGGCGTTCAACAACATTTCGATATTTGCAATTATCCTTTTTAAATGTTCAATGAACCAAGGAGCAGTCTATATCTTCGGGATTGATTATACCATGCTAAAACAATAAAATATTTTTCATGTTCATTTTATTTATTCATTAATTAATTACAATTTACATAGTAAGTGCTATATTTTTGACTATATTTTACTGTGTTTTCAGAGTATCTCTCATAGGAACTAATAATTTTTTAGCATAAAATTTTTTTCTATTTGGCCAGCATTATGGATCTATGGATCTTTGGAGTTATGAAATGGATAAATATAGCAAGATAGATCAGTTCAATTTCTCTCAATTAAAAGCCTATAAGGATTAGTAAACTGTTCATATAATATTATAGTTTAACTTACTCCTCCATAACTCTCAATAAATTCAGATTGTCGGAGTTTTCTTCGTGAGTGAGTTAAAAACTGGTTCAATAAGTGAGAAAATATTGAATCCAATTTTGAAAACAAAAGTAATTTTAATGAATACGTTGCGATTACCAAGTAAGATATATGACAAAAGGATATATGAATTATATGAGAGAATATATGAAGTACTTGACAGAATTGAAGCTTAATGAAATATTCCCAAAACTTTTAGCTAATGGGAAGTCGCTGAATTTACTTTAAGCTCACAGAATGAAAAGTAAATTTAGCTCTTGGAAAATTGAAATTAACTTAATTTTGGAGTAGAAAACATTAAAAAGGATTGATTTTTTTTAAACAGGATAATGCAGCTATGCATACATTTAGGAGCTCAAATTTGGGTTAATTAAAGTACTTTTATATTATTTTTTGAAGAAAAATTAAATTTTGAATGTTAAAATTCGTTTAGGAAATTGCAATTCCTTTCGGATATTTTTTATATTAATATTTAGAAATAAAATATTATTATTTTTAATAGAAATAAAAAATATATTTTTCAATTTGGAAAAAAAAAAAATAAATTAACTAAGCTAAATATAAAAAAAAAATATATATATAAAGATCATCTGAAGCAATTAAAATAATTTCTAGAACAAATTCAAGAATAAACAGAAGTGATGCAACAATCAACATTAGATAAAGACTAATACTATACCATCTTCTAAAGCAAACACATACAATCCTAATTCAATACTAAAATCTCTACACATTCCTTTATGTACCTGTCCTTAGCCAACACACGTTGGAGTATAGAATAGTATCTGTGGGATAACTTCCATGTTTATTACGCTATTTTAATGAAATTTAATATGTAGATTAAAAGTAGTTTATATACTAAGTGTGCCAAAAAGAAATAGAATATATGAAAAACTGTGCAAGTACAAACATGTTGAATTTGATTAACATATTTCTTATAGTAGCTGAGAAACAGGCGTCCCTATAGACGGATACAGAAAATGAAGGACGGATAGACGAAGAGACAACAGTCGGATATAGTTAGATCGAGGTAAATATCAATGCTGATATAAGAATATATAATATCAGGAATAAACTTTATAGTAAAGGAGGTGCTTCCTACTGCCTGTTACATACTTCATCTCGTTGCAGTAAGAATTTAATTTTTGCCCTATACAAACGGAATAAACGGAGTCTTAAGGTCTTAGTTGCTCTTGTAAAGGTTAGTTTAAGTACCATAACATGAAATATATACTATATATATATGGGGTCTAATGAGGTATAAAGCAGGCTCCGTAAAAATTGTTGTTATTTGACGGAGAAAGAGAATTTTTAATTTGATGTGTAGAATTGAAGTGAGAGTTTTATGTCATATCGAAAAAAAGATTATTACAATTTATACAATTACATTTAAGTATTTTGGAATACAAAGTAAAATTTGCTTTTCGGAACTTAAGCGTAGCGTGCAGATACAATGACAAAATTTACAATTCCTAGTAAAATGAACACTGATATATGGAACTCGTCGCAAATGGCGGGAACAGGTGGTGCCCTAAAGGCTCTTGCCAAGAATTTGGCCAATCAATTAAACCTAAATCGTACAGAGATGAAACGTGTTTGTGCACGTGTCATATCTGAGCGTCATGGAGAAGGGGATGTGGGTGATTACAATGGACACATGTTCTATATGAGACCGGATCGCATAAATATGACCAATCAAATATTTAACTCGAAGGAGGCATTGGATGATTTGATAGCACAAAAACAACTCATTAAGTTTAACAATACCAAAAATGCTAAACCACGCTCCATATCAGGTAGTCGTTCCCTTACCTATAACATGGCAATGAACTATATGCCAGATAAGAGTCTCACTGGCGTTATCATTGATAACAGGCATTTGAAACATAAGCGCGGTAAAGTCTCTGAAATCGTTGTACAAATGTCAAAGCATGCAAAGAATAAGTCGAAACATTTGCTAAAAAGGAAACAAACATATTCCAAAACTCAAACAAATCGTCAACAGAAACCAAAACTTCGCAGCAAAAACAAGCTTCCAAAACGAATCCTGACCCTGAGCAAACCCAAGGATTTGACACAAACGAAATCAATTATCAAATCTGATATTAATACTGTAAAGAGCAAACAGGCTATCAATAAGCGTACAAAACGATACAAGAGCAAGGATACCAAACTACGTCGTCTAACTGGTGGCAGTCCTTTGAAACGTTCCGTATCGTTGATAAAGTCCAGAATAATAAAGCCAGTCAATGTTGATATTGATAAGAAAATACGTTTGGATATGGAACCAACAAAGAAGGTAACACAACCAAGGAAGGCTATTAAACTGGTGCGTAAATCGAAGAGCAAGTTTAGCTTTAAGCGAAGCAGTAATCATCCTTGGCTGGAGTCGAATGTGAAGAAAACGAAGCGTCTTACAGCTGGTGGCATCTTATCAAATAACAGTCGGAGTACAGCATTGTTCCCCAAGAAGCCAAAAATCTGGCACAATCCCTATCAATTTCCAGGTGGAGCTGGTGCCACTTATAGTGGTAAATCTATTGTTCCCATTGCCAATCAAACAAAATCAAAGCGCATTAAGCAAAGCAATACAAAAATTAACGGTATCAATAAGCTAACCAAATCGGCAATGAGCATAAATCAGGTGCGTAAGAAACGTTCTGAGGCACGTTTAATAAGGCAGCGAGAGCTGGATGAACCCATCGATGAACCCGAACGTCTAGAGGTGGATAGCATTGAGAGTTTTACACCAAAATCAACGCCTGTTGTAAAGGCCAAAAAGGTCAGAAAGCCACGTAAACGTATTTATAAAGTTAGTGCACGTCTGAAAGAATTAGCTAAGCCATCGCTACATCGTTGCATTAATACGGATATACTGCTTAACTGGACATATCCAGATGTTAAACAATCAAAATTGAAAGTGAAATCAAATAATTTAGCAACAAAATCACTTAACAAGAAACAGAGCATAACGGCTAACGATATTAACATAGGCAGCATTGAAATGGTTAAGAGCAACTCACGCCAAGGATTAACACCAGCTAAACGTAATCTAACATTGGCCTTTTTGAACAGAGATAACTCTCCACATACTTCACGCAGTCCACGTAGTCCACGTAGCGTTCTATGGAGATAATGGGCACTAAATTGGCAAATTTGTTACAATTTCATTTCGGCGGTATCTGTATATATCACAGAGCTAGCCGATATGTTTTGGGTTAAATCCAATCTATATATATATATATAAATATATATATATTAATATATATAATAAATATATATATATATATATATATATATATATATCTATATATATATATATTTATATATATATATATCTATATATATATATAATAATGCAAATAATAATGCAGGTATCTAAATAAATTGTTGTTCTTGTGAGCCACAGTGTTTTTATATAACCCTTCATGCCCCTCTCCATCACACTCCCACTCCTTCTATATGATTTGCTTTGCAGTGCTTGGCGAACTGAAGGTTTTAGAAATGTGTTAACACTTTATAGCGCAACAACTCCGATTTTCAAATTACGGGAAAAATAATTATTTTTGGGTTCTTTGACATAATTAAGAGTGACCAGTATTTTATTTTAATAAAATGATTATTTCTAAACAGCAATAAATTATTTTTTTTTTAAATTTGCCAATACACACTGGAGGATAATGGCTTCTAAACGTTGTGTTGCAGACCTGCAACTCTGCGGTATAAAGGGTTAATTTAACGGGAAATGTTCACATGCATAGCTACTATATAATTCCTATAAACATACATACATATATCCATATATATAACTGATCATTTACCATTGCTCATCTCTATATAAACTTTCACTAACATCGTCCAGCCAATAGCCTTAAATATATCAAATAAAATTTGCAATTTACCCATTGAAAGTTTTTCCCCCAAATAAAAATCTTCTAAAAGTACATTTTCTTTATTATATATTATATCTTATATTATATTATTGTATACTCTTTATGCTGTTCTGTTTGCAAGCCAACAACAAAAAAAAAAGAAATAATAGGAAAAGAGATAGATAGAGAGAGGGAGAGAGAGGGATAGGAAAAAGTGACTTGAAGGGAGTTTGGAATCATTTAAGCATTGCGGTGTGAAATTTCACACCGATTGCAATAAAAATTCAAGCGGCCAACAATAAAAAACAAGCAGCGGCAAGAGAAAGGCGCTACATTGAAACAGAATCAATCAAATTGTGGAATGATACCGCACCCGCACCCGCGCCCTCGTCTGCGTCTGCGCCTTTGCTTCTGCTTGTATATACATATATAGAAGGCAGAGAGGGAGCCAAGTTTGTCGACATCTGCGCATGCGCACACGCCGGATGTGAATGAATGTGTGTACATACATGTATGTATGTATGTGTGTCTGTGTTTTGTGTTGGTAGCTGTGGCAAGTGATCCGGGCCAGACGCTGCGGCGTTAATGGTGTCACTAAGTACGCCGCAAAACCGACAAAAGACAACAAACCGAACAACCGGACGCAGTGGTCGGTCGATCGCTAGTTGTTATATTGGTGCTTGGTCGATGGTCGGTATTGGGGAGGGGGGGCTTGCCCTCAGCGTCTGATCATCGAATGGAACCAATAAAAGTTGCCTTCATTGTCTTTATTTGCGCGGGTCGCGCGACTGTGCGCAGCCTGCACTCAATGTACTCATACTCGCACTCACATTCATACTCACATATTCATACTAGCACTCGCACTCGCATTCATTTCCATTAGCATTTCATTCAATTTGCATTTTGTTGGGCCGCGGGTAGCGGACATTGTATGGTTGAATGGTTTAGCGGGTGTTGCGGTTGTTACTGCTTTTTGTGTGGTGGGCGAGGGGGAGTGATAATAGTGTTGGTTAGAGGGGTTAAAGGGGACTGCTTGGGTATAAGTAACCAAAACAATTCAATTGTGCGGCTGCTCTCTCACTCTCTCTCTCTCTCTGTGTAGCTGTCAGTTGCGCTACATTGCATATCACACATCACACATCACAAATGAAACATCAAACACATTAGCGATGTGACGAATTCGATGACGATAACAATGACAACGATAACAATACCAATACCAATAACAATGACATTGATATTCATGTTGACGTTGACAATATTGAATTTAAAAGTCAATTTTCTATTTAGCTGAATGTTTTAATAGTCAATAGAATTTTCTGCAATTTTCTATTTAGTTTCGACTTTCAGAGTAATCATTACTTTTCCTATATATTTACCCGCATATTTATGCTGCAACAAACGGTAACAACAACAACAACAACAACAACAACAGCAGCAGCAACATTATGAAGAAGAAGAAGAAGAACAAGCACAACATATAAGTAAATGTTAATTGGGTCTGCAATATTTTTTCCAATGAAACATTTTTATGTTAATTCGAAAAATTGTTTTACAACCAATTAACTTAGCCAATGCACCAAAAAGATCAACGGACATGATCGTATGCTCAGCATATATAGCGGAGAGCAACAGGGGAAATGTGAAAATGTTTACTAGTAGTAGCTAAGTGTGTGTTGGTAGGGGTATGACCCCTAGTATGCAAGGAGGTAGACATGGAGAGCTAGAGGAGGAGGATCAGAGAAGTGCGCGATCGCATTGCATTGCATGCCGCACGCCGCTTGGAATTTCATTACGCGACTGTCAGTTAGTTCAACCAGGAGTCAGCCAGCGGGCAAGCAGGTGTACTAGCTGGTGGTTCATAGTTGTACTATCTAAATAGTGTTGCTAGTGGTGGTGGTTATTGTTGTTGTTGTTGTTAGGGTCGTCACATTGCTGCGGGTCCTCAGCGGTTTCGCTCTAAATCAATCAAGCGAAACAAACGCCAAAAATACAAACAATTTCAATTAAAATGCCAGCCACCGCTACAAATCCTCATCCCTTTCTCTCTCCCTCTCTCTGTATACCTCTCTTTCTCACACACTTTCAAGCACTCCCCCGCTGCTGTAGATTCCCCTTGAGAGAATTGAGTCAAATGGCGCGCGCTCTAGCAGCAGCTACAGGTGCGATTGTCAGCAGTTCCTGACCTGCGACTGCGGTCGTGTCATGTAATTAGGAAGTTACATGAGGGTTGCCGCCGAATCAATCGATCGATGGATCGTCTCAAAATTTAAATGATATTTTCCCCCTTGTCTAGTATGAAATGAAGTTATACTAGCAGCTGCTCAACTGTTTCTAACTATTTTTAGGGTTGGGGTACTAGACTTTAAGTGACTTAACTTGACTTTTCTTGTCTTCTCTTGGACTTGACCCAAGTGGCCAAGTAGCCAAGTGGCCATACATGATATGCATTTTATGTGTGTGTTTGAGTTGTTTGAGTACGCATCAAGCAACAGCAGCAGCAGCAGCAGCAGTGGAAACTTTCCCAGGCCAAAGATCTTCATTAGTGTTGTGCTATATACTATCAGCTGGTAGATCAGACTGCATTGCTCGACATCCTTAGAGAATTATGATTTTTGTGTTGTCTCTGGCGAAATGCGCCATTTTATTTTATTTTATTTTTTTTTGCTCTTTTGCCGACACCCCAATGCCCCTTTGTGTGCTGCCTGCCCCCCATCCCTCCCCCTTAGGATGATATACGAGAGACTGTGACACTCCAATGATCTACCTAATCTTGCGCTAAGCATCACAGTCACGTTGTCAACGTTGTTTCATTTGTTGTTGTTGTTGCTGGTGTTTGTATCGTTGTCTTGTTGAGTTTGTTGGCTGGTTGGTTGTTTGGTTTGTTGCTTTGTGGGTTGGTTGGTTGGTTGGTTGCTTTGGTTTACTTTACTTTGGTTTGTTTTTGGTGTCTGTGAGCGATTTTTGAGGCGGCGTCCACAACCGACCACGCACTCAACTTGAAACTCTTCTATGAATCTATGGAAACTAGGCAAGCTAATTGCCTTGCGTCAACGTATACATAGGTGAATTATTATATAGAAGCTATAAAAAAAATATAGCCAACTGGCGGCTCTCTGCCTTACTCGCTGATCGCACTCTTGATAAACGTGGTAGAAGCAGAAGCAGCAACAACAACAGCAACAAAATCAGAGCTCGTTAAAAATTAAAAAAAAAATCTTTAAATTTAACCAATCAAAATACGCGCCGTCAGCGTTGACGTCGACTTCATTGTTGCTGCTGTCGTTGTTGTCATAAAAACAGCGTCGACAATAAGAAATTATTAAAAATATATACTTATACTTACGCATACACACAAACACACACACACACATATACACAGGTTAAAAGTTTGACGCAAAATGAAAATGTGTATATTAAAATTGGGTAACGCTTCCAAAAATCCAAAAAAAAAAAACAAAAAATAAAAAAAATCAAAAGAAAAAATTAAAAAAAAATTAGAAGAAAAAAAAAAGTTCCAAAAAGATGGTGAAAATGTGCAGAGACTCTACGTTGGTATTTTGGGAGCGGTTAGGAACTAGTATTGAAAGTTCATTGTACGGTACAACGATAATATGTTGGAGACGTCATTAAAACTTGATCTATGACCCATTGTTCTGGCCGGGCTTCGGAAGTTGTTTACCATTGGTTGTCTCTTGCTTGGATTTCTTTTCTTCTTCTTCTTCTTATTGTTGTTGTTGTTGTTGTGTCTTGGATTTGGGTCTGGATGTAAATATGTTGCGATGCGAAACAGCAAGTATATATGGAAAGAGATAGAACATACATAAGTAGCTTAAGAAAGTTGGCTTAAGTTTTGTCTCACGTCTTGGCGGATTATACAAAATTAATAGTTAATGATACTATTTTTTTTTTTTTTTTAATAGTTATACTAAATAATTATACTAACTGTAGTTGTGCTGCAGAGACACAGCTCTTGGAGTATTTCCCAACGCTCAATTGCAACTTTCAACTGTGATCGATTGTGGCAATCAACTTCCGTTTCCGCAAACAAACTCTTTATTTTGATTAATATTAATAGGTACTAGTGGCAGCTACTAGTGAGAGTCACTAAAGGGATGTCCACTTACTGTGTACCTTGTTTTGCTGCAACATAACCTAAGAATGATCTTGGTAAAACTGTATGAAAAAAAAAACACTGTCTGATGAGTGACTGAATAAGGCTTTATATAAATTATAAAGTAATTTTTTTTTTTTTTTTTTTTTGTTGCTTAGTTGCTGTGTCTAAGCTATTAGCATGACTTAACTTTTTTTGTGTATATTTTTTATTTTCTTGTGTGTGTGTGTGTCCATTGCTGGCGCCTTAAGAAGCCATTAAAGCGAACCACTGAAGCCAATCAGAGCTGGGCTTACCACTTAGCTTCTCTATAATTATGAAGTTGAATCATAATATAATCCATATATATTGTTATATATATATATATATATATATATTCTCGGCATACATTTATATATGTATATATATATGACTACTATACGTTGTAGAAGATCAGTTAAAATTAGTCAGTTAAGTTCAGGTTGGGTCGATGCCTTGTTTTAGTTAGTTTATCAATTAGTCATATAAGTTTTCTACTCTCAATTCTTGTTCTATGTTGGCCAATAGATTTAGCCAAGTATTGCCTGCTGCCTATAGACTTCTTAACCATTACCTACCATCCAGTTATCAAAACACATGCATATTTATGGGCGGCAGCAGGTTTTGCCCATATTTTACACATTCATAATTTTTACATTGTTCTATCACGCGAATCGCCGTCCGTCGCCGTCCGTCGCTTTTCATGGCTTTTCTTTTTTCGAGCTTTGGCTTATATCGTAGTTAACTTTAGTTTTCAATTCTATATTCTATATTCTGTATTACCTATACCCTTTATTTCATTCTTCATTTCCCCCATTGCCTTATACCTTATATATATGATGTATATGTATGTAATGCATACTCCATTGCTTCCAGTCATTATGCCTTTGGGCATAAATCAGTAGCAAAAAAAAAAAAAAAATTAAGAAAATGATGACGGCAATGGCTGCACCGCTTCTACTTCTTCTGCTGTAGTGTTGTAGTGTTGTAGCAGTTGCTCCCTATACTTCCCCCAAAAACCTCAACCTCAACCTCAATCTTAACCACTCAGCCAATATGTCTATCTCTTTCGCTCCAATCTAAAGCAACTCAGACTAAGACGTCGCATGTGTTACAATTTGAATTATTATTAGTTGTTGTTGTTGTTGCTGTTGTTGGTGTTGGCTCTTTGATTGCCAACTCCTAAGGCTAGCGCCATATATCGTCCACGTTGTCGTCATCATCGTCGCCGTCGTCGTCGTCGTCGTCGTCGTCTTCGGCTTTTAAAGATTGGCGTTGTTTGGTTTGCTCGCATCGTGTAATGTGTGTGGTAAATAGCTGCAATTGGCACAGGTTTGCCACTCTGCCACTCTGCCACTCTGCCACTCTGCCACTTTGCCACTTTGCCAGTCTGCTAGAGTTACCCGTGAATTGGGGCATTGACTGATTGCTATGAAGGTATTGCAACCCATTTCCCCATACTCTTATACCTTTCGAGTATATAGCTCTAAGGTTTGCATGCGACTTTTATTTTATGGATAAGTTTACAATTCAGTTATGCCCAGGCTGGTAATAATTGCTATTCGTTGTATAAGGCATACAGATGTGAATCTTTTTTTTTTGATTTTGTTCAAGTGCAATATACACTTGACATATCGATTTATCGATAACAAACCCAATATGCCATTAAATAGGGCAATATGTGTAAGGTATATAAAGTAATGCAATTGATTGATCCTACAATCGATTCTATTAGAAAGTAGACGTAGTTTTGGAATGAAAGTTGTTAATAGAAATTGCACATTTGAAACATTACAGTTAGTTCTTTAGCATGGAGACACCTACTTATAAAAAGGCGCCTAATAATCAGTTGAATGCCTAGTTGAATGGTTTGTAATTAGGTGCGTCTGCAGTTAAAGTACTGCCGTTCGTTAAAATGATGACAAAATTTAAGAAGATTTATAATTTAATAGAATACAAACACATATTTAAAATAATTATTATAATTATCTTAACACTTATATATGCTTAACTAAGATCAATCACATTGAATCCATTGAGCTCTGTTCTGTTTTTTCCTTAACTCAAATGGGAAAGGGTTTTAAAAAAGTTGTATAACTATGCTACCTTTCACTTTGTACCTGTAAACCTTTTTTCTCATTATAATAATAAGTTAATCAACTGATAGTACTTATCACATTAGATATATTTATATTGTGTGTAATATTAGAGAAGCTTTCTCTCAATTGACTTCTTGTTCATCATTATTATTATTTGTGCTAACAAGATGTGCTGTTAAGTTGGTTAATAAAAATGGGTTATTGAGTGTTGAAGAGAGCAGGGGATAGGGGTCTTAGTAATTGAAGGGAAATAGGATATTTAGAAGAATTGTACAAGAGTTCCCAGTAGTTTGTAATCAACTTGGTCTCAATTCAAATTATTTCTCATGGCTCTGTTGGAAGTTCGTTTAATGCAAATCAGTTCATTGCTCAACACACACACACACACACATACACTAGCACACATGCATTTGAGGGCAGTCAAGTGGACCATTAATTAAAGCCACTGATATTAACAAGTAACTAAAGCTACTACCAAGTGGAATTTAAAGCGCAACTAAGTTCAAACAAAAGCCAACGGCTTTAATCAGTTGGTCAGCTAATAAAGATTGGGAAGTGGATTTGGGATTGAAGATGGAAGTGGGGTGTTGGGGATGGGGATGGGTATGGGGATGGGTATGGGGATGGGTGGTGGGTGTTTACTGGGCCAGGTTAAGCATAAAGGGGCAGGTGGAAACAGTTACGCTTAGGTCTGGCGCATTTTTTCTGTTATTGCTATTGTTGTTTTAGATGTTGTTGTTGGTTTGGTTTTGGGTTTTTATTGTGAGTGATTTTTGCATAATAAAACACTTAATTTTCATGCGCATTTCCAAAACTCCTAATACACAACTGAATCGTCTGTGGGCTGGCACAACAGTTTCTCAGTTTCTCAGTTTCTCAGTTGCTCATTTACTCAGTTTCTTAGTTTCGTCTCGCATGTAGGTAATTTCAAATGGAAAATTTATACAGCGAGTTGTAGAAAATCATTAAACAAATCGCACTTTAATAGGCAACAGCAACAATAACAACAGCAACAACCACACTAACAATTTCAAATACAACTGAGGCCTAAAGAAATTTACGACCCGGTCTTTGAGATGCCTAACTTAGCTACGATCCGACTCCGCCTCCACCCTCTCTACCAAAAAAAAGAGAAAAAAATGAAAAGAAGCTACAAACCCCAAAGCGAAACCAACTTGAACTGAGCCCAACTGAGCCCAGCCGAGCCGCACTGAGCTGAGCTGAACTGAGTTGAGCTGAGCTGAGCTCAGCTGAGCGAAGCATCCAAGCGATGCAAAATTCAAGTGAAGTGAAGTGCAAAAGACAAACAACAACAATGACTTGACTTAAAGTTCAAATGCGTGTGAAAGAGAGCGAAAGAGAGAGAGAGAGAGTTAGCAGCCAAACACCTGCCAGCCAGTTTAGTATAGGCCCAAACCAAAAGCGCAGCCAAAATAAAAAATAACAAACCAAGGCGCGTGCGTGGGTGTCAGAGAGAGATGGCCATAGTTAAAACCTGGCCACGAGTGCGCACTGTGCTACGCACTATGATGCCAGGGGAGTTGGAGTTGTAGCTGAAGATGCAAACGGAATCGGAATTCGAATCCAAGATATACAAGTTGGTACACATACTAGGCTAGATTCAAAGTTAGAAGCGTCGTTCATTACGTTTGAGCGCGCCAGCCAACCAAGCAGCAAACCCAAAAACCAAAAAAAAAATAAAAATAAATAAAAGAAATATATACACACACACACACATGCATATATATATATATATGTATAGAGGGTATTAAAAGAGACAGACCCCTAGCGATATGTATGCGATTTTTATGTGTGAACGTAGACAAGTTTTAGTAGTTAAATAGATGCATACTCACACTTTTGAAAACTGCACAGGCATAGGATAAACAGACAGACAGACAGACTGTCGGACAATAAAAAAAAAAAAAAAACAAGCCAAAGAAAAACCCCAAAGTTAACCAACATTAACATTTAATCGAACCTCATGTTCAGTAGAGCATGTCTCCTGTTACATACGAGCTATCAACGCAATGTCTATATGCCAGACAGAGAAAGCAGTTTTATATCAAAGTGTATGTGTATGTGTGTGTGTGAGGAGACGTATAGGGGAAGGTCCCACACACAATAGACAACATCAAATGAGGGAACTACTGAAGCTCTGCAAAAAGACCTTACCACACTTGACTCCACATAGCGAACCACATACAATATATACCTTCACATATATATATATATATATATATATATATGTATAATCGTACTATAGCACCTTTATATTTACCTGTTAGTACTTATATCTATTTACAGCTTATGTGTTGGTGTCTGCCCTTCTTCTACTGCTTCAATATGTTACTATTGTTGTTGTTGTTGTAGTTGTTGTTGATCGCGATGTCTTCTGTTTTCGCATGCGACTGTTTCCTTAAGTTGCCACCGTCAACTGCCTGTTACCATTTTCATTTCCATTTCCATTTTCCATTTGCAGCATTTCAAAAGCGTTTTTATTTAATTTTCACTCCCATTTTGTTTGTATTATTTTTATTGTTATTGTTGCTGTTGCTGTTGCTGTTGCTATTGTTGCTTTTGTTGTTGCTGTTGCTGTTAGGGTACTGCCCAACGAACGATCAACCGATCGCCATCACAATTGCAACGGCTTTTGTGTAAAAAATCACATAAAACTTGCCCTCAATGGCGCCTCTTGCACACAGATTGTTAAGCTACAAGTAGTGCTGCCAGATCTCCAGATAGAGTCAACTTGATATATATATTTATATGTTTGTATATATATATATATACCACTTGTATGGGGTAAACAGTTTTGCATAATGGGTCAAGTAAATAGCGAAAATTTACTTGACAGTCGCTAACTTTAACAACTAAATCTGAATTGATTCAACTAACTTTTAATTGATTCATTGAAATTAAAATTTTGGCCTTTGAAATTCTGTTTTTGCAAATAATTTTTAATATTTTGGATATATTAAAGGAAATGTTTTTATTTATTAAATCAATTTAAGCCGCTAAAGTGAAAATCCAGTATTGAACTCTAAGTCTAAACAAACATATATAGTAATAATATTTGTTTTGATTTCAATCGAAATAATACAAGTTCATTAAAAGAGTTCAGAGTAACTTCTTTAATTCAATAAGGGAAGCAATATCAGTTTATATTGTCTTTATTCTTTTCCATATCTTCTGCTGCTGCTTTTGGCTGGACGATCTCAAAAAAAATTAAACATTTATTAAGTTTTTAATGCAATTTAAAGTGAAATATAAATGCAATGTATAGAATTTAAAACAACTCAATAGTTTTCTATAATTAATTAAATTGAATAAAATTTTTTTTAATTTTATTTCCAATTAAAATTAATAATTCTCCTGATTTTATTATTATTATATATACAAATATGTTTTTAAACTTTCATTGCATCAATTACTCTGTGCTCGACTTCATAGTTCAAATAAAAATATTAATAAAATAAAAAAAATATTAAAAATTAAATTTTAATTTTCATATGATATTTCCATATATTTACAATTTTAAATAATTAATTTATACAAAATATTTTATTTGTGACAATTTTCTATTATAATCAAAACTCTTAATTAGAGCGAAGAGAGTTTTTTATAATGATATCACAGCCACTAAAGGGGCTTTAATCGAGGTACGAAAGTATATATCCAAAATTCACATAAAAACATCTATATATCTGTCTATATTGAATAAAATGAAACCTATTTAAAAAATAATAATAGCTTTAAAATGTTAATTTTTTTGCTATATTCAAGACCAGATATTTACCCACCAACTATACTCTACTGTAAGTCACTCCGCCAATACTTTAAATACCTATCACAAATTCTTGGAATATTCTAGAATGATTAATACTCTAAGAAATATAATTTTCAAACAAATAAATTCTTTAATATTTCATATTAAAAAATTCTTATTCCGATTAACAAAGGTTATGTTAAAGATAATATTTAATAATAAGTTTTTTTTCAAATAAATATAAATTAAATAAACTAATTTATATAAATATAAATGAAATAAATAATATATGAATTTTGTAAGGAAACTTAAGGACAAGGCAAGAAAAATGCTCAAAAGTGCTGCAAATCTAATTCGATTATTTATTGGAATATATATGAATATAAAATAAAGTAAAATTAAAAAAATTATTTTCAAAATTAAATAAAAATGTATCATATTTATTATTGTTTCAAAGGAAAGAGCACCATTGCAATGCATTGTAGTTAAATTCTATTTGAGAATTAGGTAAAAAAAATTTTCATTGACACCAATTCAAAGTAATTGTTGGAGAAATTAAGGTTTAAAGTTGAATATCATTATGTTTATGCTTTCCCTGTACAATTAATTTGGCCAACAACTTTTCACCTTTCCACTATTAAAAAAAAACTTCTAGCGAATGTCTAAAGTTTTCTAATAAAACATCTGGACCAACTTGGCAAAAATTGTAATAAGCCAGAAAGCAGCAAAAGTGGAACGATCTTTGAACTGCCACAACATGAAATAACCGAACAACCAAACACTTAACAGCTAACAACAAACAACGAACACTAAACACCAAACACCAAACACTCAACACCCAACTTTGAGTCAAGAATCAAGACCGGTAGCGATCATTATATGTTAAGACTGGACAACATACTATGGCGGAGGCGGAGGCAGCGGCAGACGCAGAGGCAGAGGCAGTGTAAGGGGTTGCCAGAGGAGTAAATCATAAACATAATTCCAAAGATGAGCATAAGACTAATACTACAGCATAGCTTGACTGGTTGTAAGTAAAAATATAAACTGCAAATGAAAAAATTGTTTACAGTTTGCTTTATGATAATATTCTGCGGTCTTCTGAGATATTTTACTGAGCGGCTACCGAAATGAGGCTGATTCCAAGAGGCCGTAAGCCCCACCTTAGAGTTGCAACATTAAACGCGAACGTGGCACAATTTTGTGTTGTCTTTTCACAAATTGCTCAATTGCCTGACCAACTGTATCAGTGGTAGTTGCTACATCATGTTGATTCAGATTTTGATACGGATACAGATTCATAAGATGAGTTGGACCACCATAAATATATATATATATATATATATATATTACATTCTACGAGTAGATATGACGCTTATACAATTTATTTGCAATTTTCAATCAAAAACGCGAGCAAAATGCCGCAAAACGCTGCAAAATGCTGCAAAATGTTGCAAAAGTCGTGGCCATAACAAAAAATTGATTACCTTTGTTTGCATTTTACATTTTGCGGTTTAACTTACTGGCAATCGCATCTCTCGGGTGGGCCAACAACGGCAACAACAATACCAACAACAGCAGCAACAATTCGAACACGTTTCAATATTTTGAGGTTTTCTTGCATTTTGCGGCCCATAATTTATAGCGAAATTATTTGCTCAATTTACATTGACCTGTTGGGTGGGCCAGTCTCAATTCAATTACATCAAGTATTTGTATTTTCTTTTCTTTCAATTTCTTTGCCCTCTCTCTTTGTCTTTGTCTCTTTAGCTACATCTTTGCGCATTAACAAAATAAACCTAGAAATGTACGCAGGAAGCGTAGCGCATTTCATCAGATCTCTGTGCCGACTTTTAACGAATCTTTACGATATGTCATTAAAAAAAAAACAAAAACACAAAAAAAAAACCGAAAAAAAATATATGTACTAAAGAATATATATATATATATATATATATAGGAACACTGGTTGAAGACGACGCCGACAGCAACGTTTATCGCTGTCGGCAAATCGGAAGTTTAATGGGTTAATGATAGGCTCTCGCTCTCGCTCTCCCTCGGACTCACTTTCCCTCTCCCTCACCCGCTCAGTCGTTCATAGTTAACCCCTCAGCACAAGTACAGACAACAACAGGCAACAACTGAAGCAACAAATAAACATATAAAAATGAACTAAAAACATAAAAATTGCAGCCGACACAACCACAATGCACCCGGTACCAGCTTGGACCACCTTGATAGTAGCTGCCGGTTTGGCCCTGAACCGATCTCTATTTGAAACTATTTTTGGGTAGCGCCATATACAATATTTATATATATACATTAACTGGACAACCTATAGCTACTCTAAACTATTTGAACATTTACATAATCATATAAAATCGTATACACTTTTTGTCGTTAATGAAAATATTGAAATTTAATCCATATTTGAATCATTGAAAATGGCTCCCAATATTAATATAATCATATTTCTTTTTTATATCACTATAAAAACCGATAGATTAATATTTATTTTTTATATTTTTCTATAAAAATAAATAAAATCAAATTTCAAATTCAAATTTATTGCAGATTTCAAAACACCTTTGCTATCATTAATGGATTAGGTTCAATACTTAGGAATCCATTTATATACATAGATTATATAAAGTGATTGAACTTATCGATTTGCCATCACTGTAAAATTAAAAAAAAAATTTGCTTCTTTTATGCATTTTAAAATAACAAAACTATAAATTGATCTAGCTACACATTTAATTTACTATATATTTTTTTGAGATACATTATAATAAATATTACAAATAATATTAAGTTGATTTAAGCATAAATACTATTTTAATTTATTATGTATTTATTTTGATATACATTATAATAAATATTATAAATAAAATAAATTATAAATAATATTTTAATTTACTTTATCTTTATTTTGAGATAGATTATAATAAATATTATAAATAAAATAAATTATAAATATTATACCTAAAATAAGAATGAAATTATTAATTAGTTGATTTAAGCATAAATAATATTTTAATTTACTTTATCTTTATTTTGAGATAGATTATAATAAATATTTTATTATTTTTTTTAAATATAAATAAAATAATAATAATAATAATAAATAAAATACATGATAAATATTATAAATAAAATACATGATAAATATTATACCTTAAATAAAAATCAAATTATTAATTAGTTGATTTAAACATAAATAATATTTTTGTTTACTATATATTTATTTAGAGATACATTATAATAATTATTATAAATAAAATAAAATAAAAAAATAAAAAGGAAAATAAAAAAGAAAATGTCGATTTTACATTTTGTTTTTAAAGCGGATTTTTTAACCAAACTAATTATTATGATAAAATATTTATATGAATCAGTCAACCATTAACTGTGGAAATTAAATAATATTTACTCATAATTAAAAATTATTCATTTCAACTAAAAATTAAATTATTAAATATATACATTTATAATTTTAATTAAGTGCCAAATGCAATTTAATAATAAAATTGAAATTGATGCAAGTGACTGGAATGTTTGGCTCAATAATAAGAGTGTACTATTTTTTAAGAAAATCAATAAATCATTTTTACTATAAGGTATAACAAACTTAGTAAACTTTTATATTTTTTATATGAAACAATATCCATATAGATCATGTATATAGAATTAACAAATTATAACGCCTTGTTGGCAGTATTAAAATTACTCAGTATTATAGTTAAATACTCTATGAATTTTAACAAATTAAGTTATTGCCCCCATAAATGAGCTCAAACTTAACTAATGATTGTTTGCTTCTTGCATGCTCTAATGATCGACTGATCATTAAATATGTTTAAAATGCATCAATTTGACTTGTAACGGAAATTAAAATAAAATGAAATGAAACAACAAGAGCGAGAGAGAGAGAGTGAGGGAGAGATGAAAAAAAAGCCAGCACTTTCAATTAACTTAAATGCTGTTGTCTCTGTAATTAAAATATACACACACACATACACATTCACACTCGTACACACAATCATATTCATATTCACACGCTCTTTTGCCATATGATCAGCGATGATCAGCGCCACTCATTGACAGCGACAAAAAACGTATAAGAATGGAGTGTGTGTGGAGGGCTGGAGAGGGCTGGAGAGGGCTGAAGAGTGAAGTATGAACACAAAAACAAAAACGATAATTGAAAACGAAGCGAAGCAAAGTTGAGATGCTGATGAGCTGCCGTTGATCATATTAACACCAAAAACGGATGGAGATACAGATGCAGATGGAGATGGTAAAGAAGCTGGAGATATATATATATAGAGAGAGAGAGAGATGCAGATGAAGACGATGGAAGTTGGGTTGGGCATAAAGTTATACAAATACGGCACGAGATGCCATTGGCATTAATGATCAAGCCGAGAGATCAGACAACAGACAACAGACAACATACAACAGACAAGAGACAAGAGACAATGGACAGTGCTTGCTGCAGCGTAGCTTATCAATTTATTGAAATGTCACATTCAATTAAAACTAACTGCTGAGCAAACATAACACACTCATAACTCATGGGTCGATCAGTCGACCGTACAAGTTCTCTTTGAACACTCAACGGCCTAAACGTTTAACTGCCAAAGTAGCTACTACACACCCCACCCTTCCCTGTAAGGCAATAGGAAGAGCAACGATCTTAGCATTAATTGATAATATCATTGAATAAAGTCTACGCATTGGCATATTATCATTGAAAACTGCAGCTGCATTCGAACTGACAAAGTTGACCCTCGCACTTGCCAGACTGTACTCCCCTTTCCCGCCCCGTTAAATCCTATTAGAGGGGTAAAAGACAATGAGCATCTTGGAAACTGCTGCTCATTAAACAAGTGTCGCGAGCCAGGGACAGGGATAGAGAGTTAAGTTAAAGTTCCGTGCTGTTTGCAGTTACTGAATGTTTGCTGAATGCTGGTAAAGGGGGGGGGCAAGTTGGGTTCCTGATATTGACTTATGGCATTTTTATTATGCGACACAATGCCGTGGCGCAAGTGGCATGCTGCTTTTGTGGCCCGCGTTGCATTCCAGGAATTTTTCATGCTTACACGCAAATGCGCTGTATTCTTGTATGGCCAGAAGCCAAGCACAAGGACATCATTATCATCATCAATAAAGCATAATTCTTGGCAAACAATTCTATTGAACAACAACAACAACAACAGTAACAAAAACAGCAACAACATCAACAATGCCACAAAAGTCGCCGTCGTGCTCAAAGCCCACCAGAGTGCTATTATATTCGTTTGTATATAAGGCGCAATGCCTCTTGTTGGCTCGTGTTACACTACCCATCGTAGGCTCCAGTGTAAGTCTTAGCCTGCACTCTCAAGTCTACAGTAGACAGTCTATAGTCTACAGTCTTTAGTCTTCAGTTTTTAGTGTTCAGTCTTCTGCTCTATGATCGCTGATCAGCGACAGTGGCAGCCACACGGCACACAATAGGGGTCACAATGAATCGCAATTTTTTCAAACTGTCAAAATTTTATAGTGCGAGCACTGTGGCTGTTCGCTTTCCCAGGAGCGGTTCAGGCTGCAGTTGGGCGCCAAACATAACATTTGCTTTATTTTATGATAAACCTTAAGAATCGTAATATATATTTTTCTGTTTTATTAAATGTTAAAAATTATATATATATATATATAATAAAGCATATATTATAATAATTTAAATCATTAAATAATTATACAAAAATTTATATTTTCTATTTCAGAATATTTTCCTATTGGTGCAATTTATAATAATGAATTTTAATAGGATTAGCTTTATGGCAACTTCAATTATAGGTAAATACTTTTGGCGCCCCACATAAAGCCCCTGACTAAGTGATATACACCGCTCGATCAGAGTGTGGGTATCGGTAGTCGGCATTGCCATCGCCCACCTACCGAGGGCGTTCCTCGCATAACATACCGCAACGCCTGCCACTCCGCACCGCAGCTCTGGTGGGCTGCTTGCCCCAGCTTGGTAATAGACAAATAGTCGCATATCCATGGCTAAATAAAAAAAAAGAACCAACGCATTTGTGGCTTTTCTCTTCTATATTTTGTGGTCATTCTCTGGTCGATTTATAAAGGTGGCTTATTATTGCAATTTAGCCACTGGTTTTGATTTTGCCAGGCATAAAAACACAGCAAGCGGTCGACTAGTGTGTGTATGTGTGTGTACGAGTGTGTGTGTGTGTGTGTAGTGAGACAAATGTCATTTGGCAGCATTCGAGCGAGTATATAGACTGTCATGATCATTATCACAATCCACTATATTCTCCTACTAAGAAACGGCACGCACAGGTAATCCAACTGACTGCCGCTGTGGTTGGTCCACCTTTTGGGTGCTACCTGTCGACCCGTTCGCAAGGAACTCTAAAAGCAGAGAGAGTGCGAATGATAGAGAGAGAGAGAGAGAGAGAGAGAGAGAGTAAAGGTATTCATATACCTAGTGTATGTGTATGAAAAGCTGCACAAGTCGTTTGTAATGAAAGAGTTATATGCGTGCCGTAGTGGGCCAATGTCCTGCGGTGTTAGCGAGTCGATCTGGCAACGTCCCATATCTCACTCAGGCACGATCTTTGCGATCGTCCACTCATTCGTAATTTATACTTTCAAGCAATGCAGTCAATAAATGTCATGTTTGGTTGTTGATTGTCCACACCAAAAGGCAAAAACAACCGTACCTACAGTTGAATGTCTGTCTGCTCCAGTATTCGAAATCGCAGGCATTCCTCTTAAAGCGCATTATGCACAACGCGATCTCTACTCAACTCTACTCTGCTACTCTCCCCCAAAAGCTGTTCCACAATCCCAATCTATACTCATACCCATACCCATACCCATTCACATTCACATTCACATTCATATACACCATCCCGCTCCCGTTGCGATTTGTGTACATAAGATCAATTGCAGGTGATTTGTTTAGCTGTCGAAATCGTCGTCTTATCGTAACTCATTACGAGATTTATTTTGTTCAACAAATGCAGAAGGTGTGATTTGTCTTTGTACCGATCACAGGCAAAGTCACTCTTCCCTTTCGCTCTTTTCCGTTCAGTCTCTCACTCTCTCTTTCTATGGCCACTTGGCATTTATTTTTTATTGAGTGAATCAGCATTGGCCTGTGTGTGACTGTGGTCTGTGCCGCTGTGCTTGGTGTCGACTCTGTATGGACTTTTAGGCAATGGTTCAATAAATTCTACCCCCAGCTTCCAGCGCGGCATCATTAACTGTGCACCAGACACCAGGCAACAGGCAACTGGCAACAGGCAACGGGCAAGAGGCAACGGGCAATGGGCAAGAGGCAACAACAGTCCACAGTGCACCATGCATACAGTCTACAATGCGGCCGCCCACAAAGGCCGCCTCATCCTTAGCCTCATCTCCAAGCTCAACCTCATCTACAAGCACATGCACAGACACATTCTCATCCACATCCTTAGCTTCTAAATGCAGCCTGCGTGTGTTTTGGGGCCACAAGCCGAAGCGATAATGTGATTTATGCTGTCCATTAATCTGGTAATTCATTTAAGCGCACGAAACTGAGCTGAACTTCCCCTTTACACCCCCCCCCCCCTCCCCCTCATCATCTACCTAACATCCATCTGCATATGCAAAAAAGGCTGAGAAGCAGCAACAGCACTAGTACCAGGACGAGGCCACATATTTTATGGGCTTTGTGCATATGAATCTTACTTCAAGCTGCTGCTGTTGCTGCTGTTGCTGTTGTTGCTGTTGTTGCTGTGTTGCTGTTGGTGTTACTGCAGCAGTTGCTGCTGCATCGATTGCAATTCGACTGCTGTTCATCTTAGCTACGCTGAATGTCGTTACCTGAGCTTCAACTGCCAGTGCCCAACGGCCTGCTGTGCCATCCAATAGCAATCCCCCATCCCTATTTCCAATCCCTATTTCAATCCCAATCCCATTGCCAGTCGCTGGCAGCGATCGCTTGTCGCTTGTATTAATAAAACATTAATTACACACTTGATACCCGGTCGCAGCTTGATGTTGAAGCTGTAGCTGAACCTGAAGCTATAGCTATACCTATAGCAGGATGTGCCACAGCTGCCTGTTGCTGGTCTAGCTACAGCACTGTGGCATGCTGTGCCATCGAAGTCGTTGTCTATGAGGTGTCGTTGTAGGTGTTGCTTGGGCTTAGCTGGTGGTCCACTCGTTAGATGACGATGCGCAAAATTGATGTGCGACCAGCCACTGAATGTTGCAATTTGAAGTTGCACATTGCCTTATGCTTAATGCGATGCTTGCAACTGTGTGTAGATATATGAATAGATGAAAGCAGTTCATGAACCCAACAATAATTATTCAAATAAATTGCTTCAATATTAATGCAATAAATTTAAATATATTTTAATTATAATTTAATTATTAACTGTTTAAGGTCTTCTTCATTATCAAAATTGGTAGCAAATAACAGACTATCGCTAAAAAATGGTCAATAATCTTAATTGTTATAATAATCGAATTGTTAAGTAATTGAAAAATACTTGTGCCTAATTGAAACATTAAAAAATCTAAAAAGATATTTAAAATTCCACTGCTAGTTAGCTGCCTGTTGCCTTTTTGGCCTGGCCAAAACAAATTGATGAGCTTGTCGTCATGCTAATTGTACGTGTGATTATTTTGACAGCAGCAACAGCAACCAAAATACCAATAGCCATGGACCACACGGCAGGAGGGCTGCTTTTGTGGACTAAAGCGAGGGGCAGGTGGCAATAAGTATGGCGTATGGCGTATGGCGTATGGGGCATGGGGCATGGAGCAATATGCGTGCTGTGCTGTGTTGTGTTGTGTTGTAGTTGTAGTTGTCAAATTGAAAATGCAATCATGCGTTCAAACGTCAAATTAAACAGTTCGGAACTGATTTTACATAAGTAGCAAACGCTGTGAGATGCTGTGAGATGTGAGAAATTCATATGAACGAACACCCACTTAACTAATCGCATGATTAATGATGTCAAACTGACACTTGAGGCAACTGCTCGATGGCTCGATGGCCCGATGGCTCGATGGCTCGATGGCTCGACGGCTGGATGGCCCGATAGCTCGACGGCTCGACGTCCAACACCGCTGACACCGCTGGCAGACGCCTCAATGGCTGCCCCGGCTGGTTGCTTGCCACTGCTTTAGACCAGAGAAATGAAATGAACGAAACGCAAAGGCAAATGGAAACGCAAACGTGCCCCCAGTCAGTACAAGTAACAACATCAGTCGCAGTTCCAGTCCGAGTGGCATTACCAGCCAACAGCCACCAGCCACCAGCCACTAGCACCCAGCCTCACACGTTATATACAAGTTGCATGTGAGTTTACGTTTACGTTTGTGTGTCTGTGTGTGTGTGTGTGTGTGTGTGTGTGTGTGTGCGTTAGCCTGCCAATCGCAACTGCGACGCTTGAATGACAGGTGCTGACAGGTGATAGATTATTGCTGCCGTGCTGATGTTGCTGCTTTTGCCTTTGCGTGATTTATCCAAAAACGAAATTATATAGCGGCTGTTCCTATGCTCGTTGCCCCTCATATTACTGCTACCCCCTCCATTGCCATTGCTTTACTGATTATGCGCCCCAATGGCAATGGCAACAAGAACAGCAACAGCAACAGCATCAACAGTGAACGGGCAACATCTTTTGGTACAGGGGCAGCCAGCCAGACGATAATTGATCTGTTCGATGCGCCGATCGCCATGGCATGCCATGCCACGCCACACTGGGACTCCCCCAGTGTATATTGCCGGCTATTTTTGGGGTGGCAAAACGCTTTGAGCATTATTAATGATGGCAACGCGTCTTTTAGGCCCAATGGCTTATTAGCCGATAACTCAATTAATTCCGACAAATTGTGCAAACGATGCGACACACCAAAAAGGCTTATAGATGCATTTGTATATGAAGCAATTTCAACAGGTTGAGTGGTGGGGGGAGGGGGATTTCTTTTTAGGTTTTAAGGTTGACATAAGGCGAACATTGAACCTCATTAAGACCGGAATAAAAGTATTTCCTATAAGCAATACTTCCTGATCATTAGAATTGATATCATCAATCTCGCTGAGAATTGATTTTTAAACGGAGGAAAATGATCTTATTGAATATGTTGATAGAGATCGTATTATGATTATAAATATATATATAGTTATTATATAGAAATCCATTGATATTCTGAACTGATCTTTAAGGGACAATAATGTGGTACAGGCTGATCGAAATCCTTGATTATATATCGATATTGAATTGATATTCAGGTATAACAGGGAAATATCTTTTGCTCTAGGAGAAAAAGCATGTTCTTTGCGATCGCTGACAATTTGAGGCGTGTAACTGTAAAGTGCATGGCGAATCTGCAGCACAAATACAAGTACAATTCCGAAGACCAAGTTGTGTGACTGTCACGTGATTGAATGTTCCAAATGGCAGCGGAGGCACAGGGCCAATGTTGCGGACTGACCACAGAAGATTTTATTTGGAAATGACTTGTCGTCAAGAATTATTGTTGTAGTTGATGATGATGTTGTTGTCTTTGGCGTTGGTGTTGGTGTTGTCGTCGGCTGGTCTAAGGGAATTACTTGTGCATATTTTGGGGCCATGGGGCCTACAATAAACAATTTGTAGCGCCTGAATGCACAAATCTTGCGTCGTTAAAAATTAACTGCAGAGCAGACCATTGGCACAATGGCCAGAGACACAGAGACACAGAGACACAGGGACACAGAGACAAGAGAGTACCGTACCGGATCAGTCTCAGACCAGACAATTCCCAATCCTCAATCTTCAATCCTCAGTCCTCTCATCCCACATTTAAAACTCCAGAGTACGTTGCGGCGTTGCATAATTTGCATTTCGATTCGATTGGAACGTTCGGCTTGGCTTTTTAGAGGCGCGTGTCCGCCGACACTTTTTCGTGATTTACCTGAGACGTTTGGGGTTTAGGGTTTGGGGGTTTGTGTATGGGTTTTTTTTTTTGGTTTAAGTTTAAGTTTTAGTTAAAGCTGTAGTTGATGTCGAAGTTTGAGTTGGAGTTTTGAGTTTGAGTTGCCGTTGTTTTGGTTCTAGGAAATCACAATAAAAATTAACAAAATTCGTTCTAGTAAACGTTCGTCATCGTCCGCAATGTCGATGCTGATGCTGATGTCGATGTTGATGTTAATGTTGATGTCGATGTCGATGTCGATGATGGCAATGGCGATGACTTTAACCAACATCTTCAAACGGCACCTTGCCAAAGCTAACCCAATTCCACGTACGTGACATGATCCCAAGCTCTGTTTGCTTTGCTTTTGGCTTTGGCTTTAGCTCTAAGTTGGCTTACAATTTGTTTTGCCTTTGGCTTTAACGCGCTGGGCAAGAGCGTTGCAATTTGTAGAATTCATCAGAGCACTGTGAACTTTGATTGATTTGACTATGGCAAATCTTTTGGCTAGTTCAATGGGCCACTCCAAATTCAAATTCATGTGACAAATCAATTCTTATCGCCTGCAGTTGTTACAACAGATTCCAGCAACAACTCACATTAAGATCGAATGCATTTCTGAATGCTTGGCAAAATGATTGAATTTTGAATGAATGTGAATGTAAACTAGTTTAAGACATACAAACATATCTAACCAATAATTAAATATATATACATACTTTAGGCTCCAGTTTCAGTTCAGTTTTGCAGTCTTCTAAGAGCCAATTAAACCATATATAAATATATATACTTAAACTCTACTACTTATAATTATTTTCTTAGTTAGGGCTAGCAAATCTGTCAACTTAATCAGCCAAGCACCTTACACCTGAATGCCGCACACCTCTCCGCATCATATTGCTCGGTTGCAACAAGGTAAGCTCGGTTCATGCACCGTTTCTCTTCTCAGTTTTATTTTTTATTTCTTCTTTACTGCCAACTATTTATGCATGCAAAACACGCTCAGCTGCAGTTGTTGTTGTTTTGGGTTGTTGTTGTCGGTTGTTGTTGGTTGTTGTTGGTTGTTGCTGTTGTTGTTGTTGTAGACTGTTTGTTGTTCTCGGCTCGTGTTGAGCAACGCGCGTCAGCATCATAAAAATGTCATTCAATGCAAGGGCTGGGTCCTGCCGCATTGGCCATTGCCTGTTCTAAGGCATGTAGGAGAAGAGGGAGAGTGTGTGTGGTGAAGAGGAGGAGGTAAGCGTTGGGTAAAGAAGCAAAAGTACTTAAAAAAAAAACAAACTTTGCGCCTGCGCACCGTGGGCGGCGTCACAATCGTTTTCAAGTTTGCCACACTGTGCACACTGTCGCTATTGCTGTGTCGCAGTCAAAAGTTCTCGTCAGGCATCAGGCAACAGGCAGCCTGGCATCAGGCAGTGGCAGAGGCAGCGGCAGCGGCAGCGACAGCGGCACCGGCAGAATGAACGATTTGTGTGTTTTAGATTGAAATCAAAATAAAGCTCAAAGCAACCGACAATGTGGCCTGGCAGGTACCCGTTCCCTCTCCCTTTTCCCATTCACATTCCCTCTGCTTTATATACTGGCAAATCACCTCTTCAATAGCGGCATCTATATATGCGCATGTGTGTGTGTGTGTTGCATGTGTGTGTGATTTGTCAAAACTGTTACGATCGCCAAATTACAGATAAGCAACAGTCCAAGAAACTCCAGAGACCCAAGCCGCCTTAACATAAATACCCATTAACCTTAATGCGCATATTAAAGGGTATATTTTTGAGCCCTTCGACTATAGTATATAACTGCATAAAGATAACAATCGATAGTCGATAAGTTTCTCGCAATATTTAGCCCTTTACTTTAAGCAAATCAAATATGTTTAATTACAGGGTAACTGTTAGTTGTGCTCATTACAGTTTATGGTTGACACTTTCCTTCTGGTTTCTGTACGCTGTCATAAAATTATTGAATATCTTGATAATGTGTCGCCTTTCGCGTGAATATTATTAAAATTGTCGGATTCATGGCTAATTGGTTGTCGCAGCTAATCAAAAGCTGACTGCTATATGAGTGTTACTCGAATCCATGTTATATCTTCTATATATATATTATACTATAAACATTTGATTGTCTTATATATGTATATATGTTATATCATTCCTTGTTTGCTGCTAGTTTGCTGCTGCCTCTCGTTTGACTCGTGTGTCAATAATGTCAAACAGAATGTCAACAGGCACGTCGCCACGCGTCAAGCATAATGCTTGTTGTCTCCAATGTCTATGCTACATATCATACCCTTCTATCCCCCACCCACCAATAGCCCGCAGTAATGATCGTTGGCTTAAGGCCCAGAGACCCAGACCAACACCAACACCAACACCAATATCAAGACCAAGACCCAGACCCAGATCTAGACATAGGCAGGCAAATTGGATAGACGCTTAAAGTGTTCAACGGTCTGTTCGGTTGGTTTCTCGGGCGGTTGGGGAGTCGATATGGCTCTCATTAACATAACAAGTAAAGTCAACAATGAAAATTGTTGTCTAAACAAGACGCGCTCGCGCAACGTTTGAATGAACGCCGCGTTGCAGCGCTGCAGAATTTATTGAGGCTGTGGTAAATATTCGGGGCTCGTTCAAAAGAAATCAAACAAAATGCGGCAAGTAATTTGTTTATTTGGCCCAAGGCAATAAAGTGAGTAATCCCCGGCCAGAGAAAGCCCCAACAAGAAAAAAATAAAATTGAGCTCCAAATAAAATAACCAAAAGATAAAACAAATCATATATAGTATATAAGAAACGGGCGCCAACTTTTTGCTCAATTAAAAATCAGACTATAAGCTATATATATATATCTATTATTCTTTAAAAAATATTTAAGTTAACCTATGCCAAGTAGTTACCAATTGTTACCAGTTACATTACTTCTTTATCAGAATTAAAAAAGAAGATAAAAGAAAATATCAAATATAATGCACTTAATAGCTTTGGTTTTATATGATTGATAAGTGCTTATTGATCAGTTATATATGTGCAATTGCCTAGCAATTAACAGCATTATACAGACTTTCATTAAAATGCCAAACCAAATCTTATAATCAATGTGAATCGATTCATTTTCAAAGCAAGAACGCCTCTGCCATCGCCCAGAAACCAAAAATAATCCTAGATAAATTGTAAGAAATATATATAAATATAGTATATATATATGTATATATACAGATGTGTGGAAAACGGTGGAAAAGGGTAAGCAAAGTGTGGGATAATGTGGGGCAAAATGTTAGAATCACGTTCATGTTAACGACTGCAAGTTATTAGAACGAAAGATTCGATGATTATTTTCATAGAATTCTTATAGATACAGTTGGTTAGATAACACTCTGGAGCTGTGTTGGCCATGTCCAATGTTGACAAATCGCTGGTAATAAGTCAAAAAACTGCTGCCACATTTACTACTAAAATTGTTTAGGTTCTGTTAGATGCAGTTAGGTTCTGCTTTTGGTTCTGTTAGGTGCTGTTAGGCTCTGGCAGGTTTGAGTTTATTGATAGACCGCATTTCATTTTCTGTTTCCTTTATACTTAATATATCAAATATATTTTTCATTCTATTTTTTCTTTTCTTTTCTTTTGAGTTTTTTTTTGGGCACGTTGCGTGTTGTCTGCTACTTTCACTTTTCTCTCTCCTTTTGTTGCACTAATGAGATCCTTTTACCTGTTTGCAACAGTTAAGCACAGCTATTACAATAGAAGCCCAACAAATTAGTTGGAAATCTCAGGCAAATCGATTTGATATCGATGAGTTCAATCCCAAAACAATGCCACAACGCCCTATAAGTAGTTGTAGTAGTAGTAGTAGTAGTAGTAGTAGCTTCCAAATGAGTTACGAGCTCAAAATTTTGTGGCCTCATCAAATTACTTCGATTGGGCCAAGAGACTAGCTCCCCGACTCTCCCTGTCTGCTTGACTATCTTTGACTCTCTCTAGTAGTAGTAGTCAAAGGCGTTTAACACAACAGTCAAAATGCGCAGCAGGTTGCATCTATGCTCAGTCGTAGTCTCTTGTTGTTGTTGTTGCTGCGTTTTGTTGTGGTTTCGATCGTTTTTATTTTCTGTTTTGTGCTGTCGTTGTTAGTATTTATCTGACGCTGGTGGTCCCATCCACGTTGCAACCAAATTTTGATTTATTTTCCCAAATGCACCTTTTGCGTTCTTGTGTTGCTGTTGTTGCTGCTGCTGTTGCTGGTTGTTGTTGTTGTTGCACCGTCTAAATTTAGAGGCCGCCGATGTTCACACCTCGCTGGCCGCAGCTAAACACAGCGACAGACAGCGACAAATTCGTTACAAGTTCTTCCCATAGGGGAAAGACACAAAGGAACACATATAGAGAAAGGGAGAGAGGTAGAGATAGAGAGAGAGAGAGAGATAGAGAAAGGTATAGCGAATGCAGCAACACCTTCGCATTGTTTAACAGCAAAATGCAATAATTGTACCTAATCCTCTTGCACATGCCTCTTCCACCCTGCCCCATAATGCACGCTCCTGGACATGAACATGAATCGCATCGTGTCTAAGCGCCGTCTTCTCACCTTCATCTTTACCATCATCCTTTCCAGCACCAAAACCAGTCCCACCAAGCTATAGGTGTGTAGTTGAAGTTGAAGTTGGTGTTGAGGATATGCTTGTTCTGTATTGACAACAATCAAGTGTTTAGATTTTGCATTTTCATGTTCAGCCTCCACTTGGTTCCCATCCATAGCCATCTTCCTCTACTGCTGCTGCAGATATGTTAACTTCACAGCTTTGTTTACAGTAAGCATTAATTTAAGAGAATTATCATCTATGTTGTGCCATGGAACAGTGACCATTGCGTGGGCTCCTCTCGATGTTTGCCAGCAAAGACATGGCTTAAACTCTACTTGTTAGTTGGGTAGAAGAGTTTACATATATTTTTATATAATCCCTAATCAATTTTGTAATATTTTTTATTATATTTTATATGTATATATATATATGTATTACTTCAATTTCAATTATATAATTTTTATTCAGAGACGTTAATTAAATAATAATTTTCAAATTTCAATTGAAACTTTTATTGAAAAGAATTTTGGGGCACAAAACGTTAGCAAAATGAGTAAATCAACCACAAGTGGATTCGACTGCGCAACAAATTGCAACATGCAACATTGAGTAGCAAATTGTATCAAAAAAAAAAAAACACACAAAACATTCACACACACACACACACAGACAAACCTCATACCTTTAATCCTATATACTCTATACTGTAAACTGTATAATGTAAAGTGAATCCTGAATGAATCGAATGACCTGTTTGGTTTACGTTTAGATACGGCTGCTCTTGGTGGTTGCTTTAGATGACACTGTTATATGTATTGTGGTGAGGGTGGATCAAGCTTTGACTCAATCTCAATCTCAATGCGAATACTTTACGCTCCATATGCCACGTGCGTAGAGGAAAGTCATTTAAAAATTTAAGACTTCGTCGTGGCAAGGCGACAGCCAAAACAGCAAAATGTAAAACCAAGTCAAATTCCTGGTATAAAATTCATTGAAAAATTTTATGCAACATAAATTTTGCGTGCAGGATTTGGTGCTGCCGTCTCTTGGCCGAGAACTCAATCACATGCAAGTGGCCGGAGTCCACAATGGTACAAATCGTCCTTATGTCTTTACAGTGTATGTTGTTGAAGGAGTGAGGGTGTCTGTTGGGTAGCAGAGTGCGGAGTGCGGGACACTGGGTGCGGTATGCGGTGTGCGTGTGTCATTTCAATTTTTAAGGGGACGGGCAAACAAGCGGCCCCTTGCTTAAAAATGTTAAGGAGCAAAAGAAAGAAGTATCGCAGAGAGAGAAAAAAAGAAGAAAAAAATGCCTAAAAAACAAGAAAAACCGCCCCCAAACCGCTTAAGAAGTGTCCTGGCATACGGCAGGACGAACGTTTCGGGTCGGTTGTTTGGCTGGTCCTTGTCGTTGGGTCGGTCGGTTGCTGGGCTTTTGTCCTTGTCGGTTTTTTATAGCTTTTTGATTTGCCATTTCTGGTAGCAAATGATCAAAAATTGAATGAAATTGTTATTTTCAAGTGGAACATGTCCTTTTTTAGTACCAAGCACCAAGCACCAAGCAGCAAGCAGCAAGCACCAAGTATCAAGTACCAAAGTACCATGAGGGTTCTACAAACTTGTTTGTCCTGTTGCGGGTTGTTATCCTTAATAAGAGGCATCACTTTTGCTTGGGCAACATGACAACTTGCCGAATAGCTGACGTGGAATGCAGCATTGCAGCAAAACTGCCATGCTCATAATCACCAACATCATCATCATCACCATCACCATTATCATCATTATCATTATCATTGTCATCAACATCATCATCATTAGGTCTAGATCCATGTGTAAGACTTTGGTACATGGGCAACTGGTAATTCTCTTCTAAAGAAATTGAAAAATTTCCAAACCATAAAATTTCATCATATACAGCGCCAAATGGTCTAAAGGATTTGCTCATTTACCAGGCAGGTGTAGGAGTAGCAGGTGGTTATATCATTGCCATGAAAATGACACTGAAATTTTCCCGACTGCGCAAGAAAGCAAAAAAAAAAAACAATTAAAATATTTTCCTAAATTATACACACACATATACATACATATATATACATATAAATGTACACTTGTGTGGAGCAGTTAAAGCGCAGCAACTTGGAGTACATTAAGCCGACTTCACAACACACTACGAACCAGATAGACTTCTGACCAAAAGCTATAGAAGCCCACAAACAGTAGCCACAAATATTAATTATGAATTTCTGATCCAATATTTATAGGCAATAAAAACAAGCAGGCGATTCCTTGGGCAATGACCAAGTGAGGAATCAACCCCTCGGCATATTGAGCTGCTGCTGTCCAGTGTTTGACGCACTGAAGCGTCTCTAATGAACTTTTATCAACAGCCTGATGAGGCAGCAGAAGCAGGCTTAAAAGCGGCAGAGGGAGGAAACACATATTAAAAGAAATAGAAAGAAACATAGTAAGAGAAAAAAAAAACAAAAAATACGGAAATGCCTCTTGACTTTAACAACACATGTGAACCTAAACAATAGTTAAATGTGCCAAGGGGGGGTGATGAGGGGGATAAGGGTCACATAAGTCGTTATTGTGGGAAACATTGAACAGAAACTCTGAACAAATATTAAGCATAATCATAATTATGTATAACTATTGCATGAAAATAGATTATATCGGATTGATAAGTTGCTCACACAAATAGTTTTATGCTGCAACTAAAATGAGTTGAATGATGTGATAATAGATGCATAGAATAATATTAAAAAAATAACAGTCATTTTGTATATTAACTTTTCTTTAAATAAAAGATATATTCATATATTTGTATATATTTTAAACCATATAATATGCTAATTAATTTTTGCCACCCACTGTAATGGCAGCTGCTCTCTATATGCAGCCTGTTGCATGCTGAAAACTATGGGAAAGGCTATAGATATATATATATATATATATATATTAATAAAGCGTAATCAACAATCATATGAATCGCTTATTATTATACATAACAGTATAACAAAAGTATGCAATATTAAAGGAAAGAAACCTGTACTTCATTCATCTAAGTCAGATCAATGTTATACGAGCTCAGCTCAGTTACCTGGACCAGAGGTAAGTACAGCTTAAGCTGCTCTCTTCAGGACATTCTACGAAATTTTAGTTATATTTGTTTTATTGCTACTATGCGGCATCAATTCATACCTAGATCTGTCAAGGACTTATCTCTAGCCTCAACTCTAGTTGAACATCAATAAAAATTTGTGTGTTAGTCAATGGAAAACGAATCGTTGATGGAATTTAAAATAAGGTTAGAGTTAAGAGCATCGATTGGTCAAGTGTTTCATCAAAATTTCCACACATAAACCGCATGAAGAGAGAAAAGGAGAGAATAAAAAAACCGAAAGAAATAAAATAAAATAAAAAATAACCAAAAATGAAGAAACGTAGCAATTTTTAATTGCTCCCGTTTGAAGTTGACTGAACAGTTTGCGGGTGGCAGGAGGGATCAGTTTAAGGGGTTTTCGGACAGGCTAACATTATATGCGTATGTATGTGTGTGTGTGTTGATTTTTATTGTATTTTGTGTGGCAGCCGCTTGGACGGCTTGTTGACCATGTTTTATGTGTTTCGTTTCCAATGAAAACCCCAAAGAGCCGAAAGAAACAAAAATTATTTGTAAACGGCGGCTGTGACAATTTTTTTTTTGGTATTTTTTGTTTTTTTTTTTTTGGCTCTTACTGGCGTTCCATGGAAGTTTGCTGCCGTCGCCACTAAAAACCGAAAGCCAAAAACAAAAATTAATTGGAAATTTTTATGTCTCAAACATGTTGTAAGCACTAAGCAACAGAAGCAGCAACATCAACCGCAACAACAAGGCGCAAGTTCGAGGTTAATTGTTTGATTTTCTAACCAAAAAAAAAATCCAAAAAATAAAACACACACAAAACCAAAAAAAAATATATATAAAAATAAAATAAAATTATATATAAATTTTTTAAGGTCAATCTCATGAGGTGAACGCTACCTGAAATGAAGCGGCGACCCACAGGAAATGTTTGAATTTTGTTACAAATTTCTCGAGTTGAGTTTCCGGGCTGCCTTTTGCTTTATTTTAACTCTTACTGTCATCTGACAACTGAAATTTATGTCACAAATAAATGGCTTACAATATTTTAGCCAAAGGCATAGCAGCTGAAACTTATAGATTAATAACTTAATTACCCATCGATTGGAAACTGTCATTAAAATTTAGCCAAATTTTTGCTTTATTTATGTACCAAAATCAAAATGACATCCTAGTGGTTATTAGAAAGATATTCTATATCATATTTAAATTGATTTAAGTTGCAAATAAATTACGATAATCAGCTGTAAGTTATTTACATCAAGATATCACATATGTATCCTTTATTAGGCATTCTTGTGGCACATCCTGCTCACTGAAACACTGCAACAAACGCCCACTGAATGGCGCCAGAAATGACAAAGTCGTCGTGTCTACGAGTATGTCTATTAGTACATCATTATGCTGTTCCAGCGCCAGTCCATGACTCGTCTTACATGCACAGAGACCAAGCAGAGTACTTGTATTAAGCCCAATTGCAAACCCAATACCAAATTCAAACTCAATCCCAGTTTCAGTTGCAGTTGCAGTTGCAATTGCAGTGGCAGTCGCTGTACCTTGTCTCCTGTCAGCCATGATAGCCACGTGCGCCGTGAACATTGAGACTTTGCCCCTGGTACTTGACGAGGGAGCAGGCAGAGTCAGTAGTCAGAGTAGTTTCCTGTCGCCAATTGTTAATGGCTAAATGCTCCTCGGGGCACCCAAAAAGGCGACGAATACTCGATAGTCCGACAAGCTGATCAAACAGTTCAGCTATTTTGCATAAAATAATGCGGTACAGAAAATTCACTAGAGTCCATAGGTTGCTTCAACTACAAATGTTAATGCAAATAATATTATTATACGATAATTCGAAATCATATAAAATAAATGATTATATTATTTAAATTAATTATTAATATTTTGAATTAATCTGTTAATTATACATTTTTAATAGTTTTAGTTTTATTGTTATTTAATTTTTAATTGTTTTAATTTTTTTAAATATTATTTATTCTTTTGCAATTATTGATTTATATTATCAATCATTATTAATTCATTATTATTTATTTTGTTAACTATTTATATATTAACTTTTTATTTATACATTTATTTTTGATTTCTTCTAATTTTTTATCATTTATTTTTTTAAATGTTATTTTTGTCAAGTTTTATATTTTTTTGTAATTATTTATCAACTATTTGAAATTAATTTGTATTTAGTTTTATATATATTATTATATTTTATATTATATATTATATATAATATATTTATTTTTAATTTTTTATTTAAAACTTAGTCAATCATTTGTTATTTATTTTTTATTTTGTTTTTATTTATTATTATATTTATTTTCAATTAGTTTTATGTATTTTTATATTTATTTTTATTATTTTTAAAATATTTTGTCATAAATTATTTTTTAATATTTAATAATTTTTTTTTTATAAATGTATCCTATATACTTTATTTATTATATTACGATGCTGTTTTTTAATAATTTGTTAATTTTTTTTTTTTTTTGTTTATTTATGTATGTTTAATTCAACTGAAAATCAATTCTGGAATAAATAGAATAAGTTTTATACAAAAACTGTCCAATAAATTCATTGACATTGGTAAATGTGTTAGAAGTCGAAAAGATAAAGATAAGATTCCTATTGGCTTATTATTAGAAAAGATGTGGAAACGTCTTGGAATAGATCTGAATTGAGATTGTGATTTAGTGATGTAGGGCATATAGTGCTCAGCATTGGGCGTGTAGCGCAGCTATTTGTTGCTACTTTTGTGAATGACTCGAGTTGGTTGGGTTGTTGTTGGGATTTTGCGGATCGTCTGGTTGGAGTCCAGTGGCTAGTTGTTGGGATTGTTTATTTTAAGTTGCGCTCTTCCGGCTGCAGCTTAGCTTTATGGTTATGGTTACAGATACAAATACACAGTAGCAGTAGCCATGCAGCACAAATTCTGGTAACAGAGACGGAGATGAAGATGAAGACGGTGACAAAGACAAAGAAAGAGAGACAAAGACGAAGATGAAAACGAAAACGAAAACAAAGTCTGAGACCAAGCAACAACAGCAACAGCCACTGGGCAACAGCCCAGAGAGCAACAGTAGCGATGAATTTGCATGTAGTACATGAAAACCGTGATCTCCAATTTGTTGTTGACTGCTGACTGCATCCATTCGAATGAAGTGGAGTTAAGTCGCTTCGCATCGCATCGCATCGCATTGTATCGTATCGTATCGTATCGTTTTGCTTGAGGACAGAGCTTTGACTGTGCCTTACGTTGGTTGTACGAGCAGTAGAAGTAGAATTGAAACGCTTACAGGGCTCGATCTTGGATTCCCGTACTTGGCTACATGCCAAAAAGTTTGTAACATTATTTTAAGGTGCTGCTTTGGGGCTGCTTGAAGCTTGCTGTGGCTGCTTGACTGGGTGACTGTCTGACTGTCTGTCTGTCTGTCTGTCTGTCTGTGTGTCGGTATGTCTGTATGTCTGCCTGGTTGCAAGTTGTCAAGCTTGCCATGGCAAATTTGCGATCAAGCGACAACAACAGTGACAACATGAGCCCGGTGACGACCATCGTCCCTCTGTAGCAATCTTTAACCCGCTTTAACCCACCTAACATACTCTACTCCTTCGGAGGTGCTGGTGCTGCTCATCGCACTGTTGTTGCTGCTGTTACTGCTGCTGCTCCTGAAACATACAGCAAGCTGTGAACTGTGAGCTGTAAGCTGGGCTTCTTGGGTTTCAACGATGTACATCACGTTGCCATGTTGTATCGAACCAACTGCAACAGTGTCTCGGCACGCAGCGATCTTCCTTTTTGTGTCTGCAACTCTAACTTCAACTGCAACTCTTTATAGCTCGCAGTCGGAGACTCGACCAAACTTTATTGACCATATTGATTGCTGCTGTATTGATCGCTTGTAACTGATAACAAACAAATGGCGGGGCATGCAACACAGTTGGATGCTTCATACACCAACACCAAGTCACATATTTTTACATACAGTTATCGGTGTTTGCTTTATGATGATGAGCAATTCAATAAAACGATTACACACGTTTACACGTTGCAAATTTACCACAAACTCAAAATATTTCATTTAAGTATTTAATATAATTTTATTAATAATATATATTCCTCTTCTTATATATATTATTAAAATTTTTTTATAACAAGATAAATGTTATTTAAGTTATGCATATATATGCTTTTATGAAAATGATATACCACGTGTAAACTTAGCCCTAGTCTAGTGATGGCTACTGGCCAGGCCCAGGCACAGCGGGCGGTGCCTGTTGGCTGCCGGTTTGTTAGTTGCGTCTTGCTTCTTGGCTGTTGCCTGTTGGTTGCCAATTGCCAGTTGCCAGTTGGCAGTTGCTGGCCTTTTTTTATATATTTTTCATCCGAGTGGCACGTCTGCATATTCATAATTTCGAGTTGGATTTATCAATTGCTCATCTCAGTCATGAAAACGAATAAACATTTCAAAGTGCCTGGCGCGGGTCAATAATTTGACATGAACGAAACAATATGCTGATACTTACATATTCCTCTGCTCCCCTCACTTTTCAAAGAGTTAAAGTTTATGTTGCCCCTACTTATACCTGCTGCTGCTGCTGCTGCTGCTTTTCCTGCTGCAGTTGCATTCCAATGATGTGTGAATAATTGAAAGCTGCAGCCCGGGGGCGTTCAGCTTAAATGCTAAGAGTTGTTGCGATTTTTGTTGATGTTGTTGTTGGCAGCCAACAGTTGTCTACAAACAACAGTCAAACAAACACTAGATTTGTGTTAAAGAGGCTTGAGAAGATCAAGAGCATCGGGTATCCAGGTAGCCAGAATTGCAAAGAGAAAGAAACGAGAGAGAGAGAGAGAGGGAGAGATAGATCTGACAGGATGAGAGAAAGGCGGCTTCTTGTTGAACTATTGCCAAGTGCCCTTTCGCATGGAATTCAATTTCGTTGTTGTTGTCAACGTGACGCCCACACACACTCACACATGCACACACACACACACACTCAGTGTAACACCATTCATTTAATGCCAAAAGAGATGCAAAGTGCTCAGAACTGAGTCCTCGGCAGCGGCCTCTGCCCACGCCCACATATGGAGTTCGCGTAGACATTTGATTTTTAGCCATGGCCATAAAATTTTTTTTACTTTTTTTTGCAACGCGCGCGTTTTCTGCCACGTTGGCAATTTTGTAATTAATTTATTGCCCCAGGCGGCATCAAGAAATTGTCGCAACTCGGGACGTGTCAAAACTATTTTTAATTGGAATGCCCGAGACGTTGTCTGACCTGATCCAAGTGCATCACTTGGTGGTGGCCTGTTGCCTGCTGACTGCTCCTTGGAGCTACTCGAACTACAAGAAAGAAAGTGAAAGATCTTCAGTGATCGTAAAGTTGGCAAGATCAAAGTGCTTTTTGAGTGCTTTCGTTTCTATTTTTTGCGCTTTAATTGATAATTTCTTTCAGTTTTTCTTTTCTTTTTTCTATTTTTTCGTATTATTTGTTTTTGTTCTGGTTTTGTTATATATTTTCTTACATTTGTTTTGTTTTTTTTTTTTTGTATTTTCTATATTTTTTTTTTTATTTTGCCTGTTGTGTCTAGGCTTGCGTGTGCCACCTTCACATATGACTAATGCACCACTCAATAGACACTAAAGATGCATTACGATCCCCAATGCTAGCTGCTCTGAGGGAATTGCATTTTAATGCAAATTTGGTGTCAACGCAATATCGACCATGACAGGCAGCGCCAGGCGGCGATCAACGTTTCCAGTTGTTGCCCCAACGCTCACGCAGTCATTGCAGTCAACTGCAACTGCAACAACAAATGTAGCAACAACAGCAATAACAGCAAAAGCTGATCGCCAGGCAGCGCGTTGTAAGTGGCAACTGTGGCAAGTTTGCCAACTGCTTGGTGTTAAAGTGACTGATTAAGTTCTGTATGTTGTTGTTATTGTTGTTGTTGTTGTTGTAGTTGTTGTTGTTATTTTCGCTGCTGCTGCTGCTGACGCTAAACGAATTATACGCTTACGTAGGTGGCAGACACTCAGGCACAAGCACAAGCACAGGGACAGGAACATGTAGAGGCACAGTCAAAGATACAGATGAAGTCTACAACTAAAGCAAAATCAGGGGTAGAGGCAGAGGCAGAGGCAGAGGTAGAAGTTGAGGCAGAGCACTTGGTACCCGGGGACATAATCATATATAGAGCCAAATGAATTGAGACGCGCCACAGAGTTATAAATATTGTCGCCTGGTTGGGGCGTTAGTTGCTTCTCGGTCCTTGCATTTTGCGTCTGTCTGTGTGGGCGGCTTGTATTATGGAGGCCCACTTGAATGCCACAAATCGAAGCGATTCAACTAAGAAGATTCATATGGTTTCTTAAGTACCAAAATGTACTTGAAACTATAATCGATCTAAGGGTCAGAATATTAAATTAATTTCTAGCTGTCTAAGTTATCGAATGAAAACTTGAGATATATTTCTATTTTACATAATCCTTTAACTTATAGGAGATGCCTTTAATAGATCTTCCTTAATGAGATTAAAGACTTTTACTATCAACGTCTTCGTTAAATATTTTTTGTTGTTAATAAATCAATTCTCCATATCCCTATAAAGTCGAGAATCAACTTTCTTTTCATATTTCGAATGACAACTAATAAAGTCATAAGGATTTTAAAAATACGCACATAAAATATCAATTTATGAGCACAGTTGAGTGATTTTTATGAGCTCTCTGAGAGTTGAGCTACTGTCGGGACGACTCCGCAGAGTTAGACTTATGGACATAGATGCTATCGATAGACGTTCCAGCCTCAGGGATGTAGTTGTAATTGAAATTGAAACCTTTAGGCTAGTTTATGACGATCATAAAACTATGGGCTTCAGCTACTGTCGAGTGCTACCTGTTTGGATGTTAATTGCCATTTGGTAAGTTCGATTTGGTCCATTGAGCGAAATGATGCTTATCGGCTTATCGGTTTATCGGTGAAAGTTTTACGACTTGTTACGCTCGTAATTAAAAAAAAAATGATAAGCCGAAGCCTTTGCACCTGGAAAGTCCGTAAGTTTTACAGCCTACATATGTTATCGATCTTTGGCATCGCTTTTTATTTTCCAAGCGAAAAGTGCGTGAGAAACGTACAGAGAAAGGAACTAATAAATGCGAAACTTATATATATATATAAACATATATAATATATATCTATACATATATAATATATATATATATATACATATATATATAAATAATAAATAATAAATAATAAATAATAAATAATTAATAATTAATAATAAATAATAAATAATAAATAATAAATAATAAATAATAAATAATAAATAATAAATAATAAATAATAAATAATAAATAATAAATAATAAATAATAAATAATAAATAATAAATAATAAATAATAAATAATAAATAATAAATAATAAATAATAAATAATAAATAATAAATAATAAATAATAAATAATAAATAATAAATAATAAATAATAAATAATAAATAATAAATAATAAATAATAAATAATAAATAATAAATAATAAATAATAAATAATAAATAATAAATAATAAATAATAAATAATAAATAATAAATAATAAATAATAAATAATAAATAATAAATAATAAATAATAAATAATAAATAATAAATAATAAATAATAAATAATAAATATTAAATAATAAATAATAAATAATAAATAATAAATAATAAATAATAAATAATAAATAATAAATAATAAATAATAAATAATAAATAATAAATAATAAATAATAAATAATAAATAATAAATAATAAATAATAAATAATAAATAATAAATAATAAATAATAAATAATAAATAATAAATAATAAATAATAAATAATAAATAATAAATAATAAATAATAAATAATAAATAATAAATAATAAATAATAAATAATAAATAATAAATAATAAATAATAAATAATAAATAATAAATAATAAATAATAAATAATAAATAATAAATAATAAATAATAAATAATAAATAATAAATAATAAATAATAAATAATAAATAATAAATAATAAATAATAAATAATAAATAATAAATAATAAATAATAAATAATAAATAATAAATAATAAATAATAAATAATAAATAATAAATAATAAATAATAAATAATAAATAATAAATAATAAATAATAAATAATAAATAATAAATAATAAATAATAAATAATAAATAATAAATAATAAATAATAAATAATAAATAATAAATAATAAATAATAAATAATAAATAATAAATAATAAATAATAAATAATAAATAATAAATAATAAATAATAAATAATAAATAATAAATAATAAATAATAAATAATAAATAATAAATAATAAATAATAAATAATAAATAATAAATAATAAATAATAAATAATAAATAATAAATAATAAATAATAAATAATAAATAATAAATAATAAATAATAAATAATAAATAATAAATAATAAATAATAAATAATAAATAATAAATAATAAATAATAAATAATAAATAATAAATAATAAATAATAAATAATAAATAATAAATAATAAATAATAAATAATAAATAATAAATAATAAATAATAAATAATAAATAATAAATAATAAATAATAAATAATAAATAATAAATAATAAATAATAAATAATAAATAATAAATAATAAATAATAAATAATAAATAATAAATAATAAATAATAAATAATAAATAATAAATAATAAATAATAAATAATAAATAATAAATAATAAATAATAAATAATAAATAATAAATAATAAATAATAAATAATAAATAATAAATAATAAATAATAAATAATAAATAATAAATAATAAATAATAAATAATAAATAATAAATAATAAATAATAAATAATAAATAATAAATAATAAATAATAAATAATAAATAATAAATAATAAATAATAAATAATAAATAATAAATAATAAATAATAAATAATAAATAATAAATAATAAATAATAAATAATAAATAATAAATAATAAATAATAAATAATAAATAATAAATAATAAATAATAAATAATAAATAATAAATAATAAATAATAAATAATAAATAATAAATAATAAATAATAAATAATAAATAATAAATAATAAATAATAAATAATAAATAATAAATAATAAATAATAAATAATAAATAATAAATAATAAATAATAAATAATAAATAATAAATAATAAATAATAAATAATAAATAATAAATAATAAATAATAAATAATAAATAATAAATAATAAATAATAAATAATAAATAATAAATAATAAATAATAAATAATAAATAATAAATAATAAATAATAAATAATAAATAATAAATAATAAATAATAAATAATAAATAATAAATAATAAATAATAAATAATAAATAATAAATAATAAATAATAAATAATAAATAATAAATAATAAATAATAAATAATAAATAATAAATAATAAATAATAAATAATAAATAATAAATAATAAATAATAAATAATAAATAATAAATAATAAATAATAAATAATAAATAATAAATAATAAATAATAAATAATAAATAATAAATAATAAATAATAAATAATAAATAATAAATAATAAATAATAAATAATAAATAATAAATAATAAATAATAAATAATAAATAATAAATAATAAATAATAAATAATAAATAATAAATAATAAATAATAAATAATAAATAATAAATAATAAATAATAAATAATAAATAATAAATAATAAATAATAAATAATAAATAATAAATAATAAATAATAAATAATAAATAATAAATAATAAATAATAAATAATAAATAATAAATAATAAATAATAAATAATAAATAATAAATAATAAATAATAAATAATAAATAATAAATAATAAATAATAAATAATAAATAATAAATAATAAATAATAAATAATAAATAATAAATAATAAATAATAAATAATAAATAATAAATAATAAATAATAAATAATAAATAATAAATAATAAATAATAAATAATAAATAATAAATAATAAATAATAAATAATAAATAATAAATAATAAATAATAAATAATAAATAATAAATAATAAATAATAAATAATAAATAATAAATAATAAATAATAAATAATAAATAATAAATAATAAATAATAAATAATAAATAATAAATAATAAATAATAAATAATAAATAATAAATAATAAATAATAAATAATAAATAATAAATAATAAATAATAAATAATAAATAATAAATAATAAATAATAAATAATAAATAATAAATAATAAATAATAAATAATAAATAATAAATAATAAATAATAAATAATAAATAATAAATAATAAATAATAAATAATAAATAATAAATAATAAATAATAAATAATAAATAATAAATAATAAATAATAAATAATAAATAATAAATAATAAATAATAAATAATAAATAATAAATAATAAATAATAAATAATAAATAATAAATAATAAATAATAAATAATAAATAATAAATAATAAATAATAAATAATAAATAATAAATAATAAATAATAAATAATAAATAATAAATAATAAATAATAAATAATAAATAATAAATAATAAATAATAAATAATAAATAATAAATAATAAATAATAAATAATAAATAATAAATAATAAATAATAAATAATAAATAATAAATAATAAATAATAAATAATAAATAATAAATAATAAATAATAAATAATAGATAATAAATAGTAAATAATAATTTAATTATAAATAAGTAATAAATAGTAAATATTATTAATATATATTATTATTATCATATTATTCACTAAATAATAATTAATACATAATGAATAAAAATTTAAAAATATCTTAAGTTTATTGAAGTTATCTATGTGCTTAACCCTTGTTTAAGGCTACTTTAGGTACTAGCCACTGTCCTTGTCCGTGTCCTTCTCTTTCCCGTGCACTCTTTCCTTGTTTGCCTATGGTTCACCAAAAGAGCTTAAATCGTTAATCTATTGTCATCGCCTGTCGCCTGTCTGGCAGTTCAAAAGAAATTGGCAGGCAAACGATTTTCAATAGTTGGCATCCAATTTGGATTTTTATTGCTTCCTGTCGCTCGTCAGCTTCCTGTGCGACAAACCTCGCATTCTGGCAGCGCCCCCGCATTTTATTTTTGGGATTGGTTATTTCTCCTTCTTTTCTTCAATTTTACTTTTTTTTCATTTTATATTTCTCTTTTATTTTATTTTTTTTTGCATGGCACTCTCGCATTTCAAAGCGGGCAACTTAATCGAGCAAAATAAACCGTTTTCATATGCTCGAATTGAGGCAAACACGTCGCATTACACGCCGGCTGAGATGGCGACAGACATAGACGCTGAGTGAGAAGGAGAGAGTGAGGGAGAGTACGAGAGTGCAGATAATGGAGAAGTCTAAAGGAGCTGAAGAGATGAGACACTCCGTCTGATTGTTGTCATGGGCTGCGACTCCTGCCAGATTGAGACTCCTGAGGGAATTATGTTCAGCATTTAACCAGGGGCCGGTTCAGGCTCAAACATAGCTTTAGTTCACCTCATCTTAAATACGTTGTTGTTGCTGTTTTTATTATTGTTGGTATTGTTGTTGCTGTTGTTATTGTTATTGTTATTGTTGTTGCGCTGCTTTCTTCGCGTTTATTGCGTGTGCCGAAATGCGCGAAATCTCTCAAGTTTGGAGGGAGCCGCTGCCTTTGTCAAAGGATTATCACTTCCCTTTTTATGCCTGTATGTCGGGTGCCCATCAATGGGGTATAGCAGATGTGAGCTGGGGCACAGGGCACACAGCACAGAGTACAGGAACAGAATAGTCAGTTAAGCGACTGGCTGCTAATGAGCTAAGTATTGTGGTAAGCTTTACTGGGTGGCTGTCGAACTCCAAGTTCAACTGAAGTTTGAGTTCTTGTCGAGACATGAACCTGGACTTGGACTTGGAGTTGGAATTGGAATTGGGTTTGAAGTCTGGCTCGGATACGGATTCGGATTTGGATTCGCTATCGTTTGATGACTTTGACAGTGTGCAATATGCGTTGATTTTTTATGGCCTTCAAATTGATGCTGGGTTGGAATTGAGGCCGTTGTTGCTGTTGCTGTTGATGTCCCAGCCTCTGTCCCTATCCCTGTCCCTGTCCCTTTCCCTCTGCTTGTTTCAGTATCTGTCTCAGTCCCTACCCTGCTGGGGATGAGCTCCGTTTGGCGTGTTGATCTCAAAATGCAGATAATAATTATTTCAATATGTGTGACTGACTGACTTGGCTGAACTGACTGAGTGGATGGCTGGAGGAGCGGAGGAGTGAACTCAAGTATGGCCCGGGGTGGTGGGGAGGGCAATGCCAATGCCATCGTTGTCTCTTCATGATCGTCATGATCATCATTATTATGCGAATGGATCAAAACCGTGAAGCCGCCAAGCTATGCTGCTCATCTTCATTTTTTTGCTCATTTTTTTTGTTGTTGCTTTATTATTTTTTAGTTTTTTGTTTTTTTTTTGCATGTGCTTTAGCTTTGGGGTTGTTGATGTTCTGCATGTTGTTGTTGTTGTTATTGTTTTCACTTAATCACTTGTAGAGCGGTATACAAAATGGTTGGGGGAGTAGGAGGGGCTAACTGAGAGCTGAACTGAACTGTTCCCGGGCATCGGCTGACGGCAGTTTTAAGTTGAAAATTGAATTTCTAAGAATTACAAAATACAACAACAACAGCAGCAACAAAAATTAACCAAAGAGCAATATCAACAACAACATCAGTGCGTCAATGTGCCGTTGGCATGCCAGCAACTGAATCAACTTAACCACCAAACCACTGTACCACTGAGCCACTGAGCAGCTGCTTTGCTCAATTTCAATTTCAATTTCAGTTTCAGTTTCAGTTTTAGTTTTTGTTTTTGGCCTTTCGACCCACAGCAGTGTATCAAGCGCTTCGATGGGATTCATTTCATTGCATTGCATTAATTTTGCCAATTAAAAAGTAAATAGAGCCTGCATCCTTTGCTATACACACAACACACACATACTGTTGCTTTGCTGTCATTGACTTTGGCGGTGCTTTTTTGGGCGTGCAAAACTTTTCAATACAAATTAATCCAATCTGCAGACACACACACACATATATACAAGAACCCACACATATGACGTCTGTTTGTTGCCTGGGCGCCCCTATGTCAATCAGTTGGTTGAAGGTTGGTACTAGATTGAAGCCCTGCACAGTGTAACTTTTCTATGAAAACAGGAGATACAAGTCAGTTAATAAAGCGAATTTTAAAGGCTTTGTGAGGCAGTTCTTAAACCTGAATTGAATATGAATATATACCTGCCAGAAAAAGTCTGCGTACACATTTCTTTCTAATTAAATTATGATTAATATTAACATTATTTAATGCGATGAAGAACACCCGTTTCTTTTGATTACTTCTACCAACTGTTTAGGCACAGAGTCCGTCAGTTTTTTGGTTATTTGGGGCCGAAATTTTGCCCCATTCTTCCAGTATTATCGCCTTGATCATTTATTTAGATGTAATGGTCCGAAGACGAATCTTTTTCTCCAAATAATCCCATATGTTTTAGTGTGCTAAATTTTCAACCTTTGCTCCTTTGCCCCACTGTGCAAAAACAGCAATTAAAACCGCAAGGCAATAAGAAGATACATCCGCGTTGCCAACATCATTGACGTTGTTGTCCTCGTCATCATTGTAGTTGTCGTAGTCATTGTTGGTTGTGTCAATACCTTTACAACGCCCCCAAATTGCTTATGACACATACACGCACACTTACACGCATACGCAGACACACACGCACATATATTAACTGTTACATATGTCCCGTGCCCAGCAGGCCAAAGTGTTTTTGGGGCGTTTTGTTATGTTTTTCTTCGTCTTGTTTTTTCTTTCCTTTTTTTTTGCTGTTGTTAGTTTTGTTGTTACTTTGCTCGCTGGCAACGGAACAACGAAACAATTGAGAAACTGAAAAAGTGAAAAACTGACTAACTGAATGACTGACAATCTTCTTGAGCGCCCAGTCGCAACGTGTGGCGCAATTGTCTCAGCCGCCCGGCTGCGTATCGCATATCGCACCTGATGGGATACCCGTTGCTCTATAGCGCAAAGGCACTGCCTCATCATCACCGTCACCGTCAACGTCAAACGTCTTTCTCTCTTCGTCTATAACGCTGGCTCCATAAGTGTCTCTATGCGTATGTGTGTGCTTGTAAAGCGACAACTGCGTTGCTGCCCCATTGTGGAGCGTCCAACCATTCGTATAATTGTCGATGCGTTAAGGTAATTGTACACCCAACTGGCAACACACACACACACACACAGCAGCAGCAAGGCCGACCCATATATATATCTATGTATGTATGTATGTATTTGTCTGTATATGTATCTATATCTGTTCTCTATTTGTATCTGTATCTTGACTAAGGCTTCGGCTACTGTTCAATGCCGTCGTCGCCTCGAGTCACTCAGTCGTTTCTAAGTTTGCGTTTGTCGTCGTTTGCCATATTGATGGCACGCTCCGGCGCCTGTGCTCGAACCAGGCTAAAACCTAACGCCCAAGTCGAAGCCCCAGTCCCAGCCCCAGCCCCAGCCGAACCCCTACCCTACCCTACCCTAAACCCAACGTAATGTAAACCACTCTAAAGAGCATTTCAAATGTTGCCATTTAGTAGTAGTTTTTGCTGACAAACTCATAGCTTATGGCACAGACAATCAGCACAGTTTAAGCATTGGTTTAGACGGTTTGAGTTTGGGTTTGGGTTTGAGTTTGGGTTTTTTAAGTTTGACTATGGGTTTTCGGTTTTAGTTTTGGGTTTGACTTAGTTTGGTTTTTGGTGTTTGATGTTTTTTGTATTTGGTCTGATTTGCTAGATTTGATTTCAGGAAATCTCTCTATACACATACACACACACATATATATATATATATATATATTTATACATATATGCATATGGGAATACGCACTCACTCACCTGGCTGAATGGCTCGTTGCATTCGCATGAACATTCACAATTACAATCGCAATCACAATAACAATTCACAGTTTACATTCACATTCGTATTCGTATTCGCATTCGCATTTGCATTTGGCTTTTGTTTGATTTTTTGCATTGTCTGCCCAGCCGTTTGTTGATGTCTTTTGTTACAATTGAAAAATTATAGCAATTAAATGCATACTACATACAAAAGTGTAGCAGTTGGGAAGGTGGTGGGGGAGGGGGGGGAGGGAGGGGTAGGAGCAGGTTCATCCCCCACAACAGCCACTGTTGCGACAAGTTAGCATAATGCTTGTCAATTGACAGTTAAGAGCTAAATCGAATCAGTTATTTTCACATATATACTTATATATAATTCTGATGGGGCAAATGTAAAGTAAATTATTTAATCAATTAATTAATTATTTCCTATTGTATTTTATTCTAAACTAAATACAATATATACCGGTTATATGCAAAACCTATAATGCAGAAAATTTGTTGCATATATACGATATTTCCTTTTAAGCAAGCATTAGTTATATGGAAATACGTTGTATTTAAATGATTATTATAAAATAAACCACAAGGCTTAAAAGTTTACTATAATTAAAAAAAAAACAGAATATTAAATATAGAATGAGATCAAAAATTTTAATATTAATATTTAATTTTATTTGTTTATACCGATAAAATGTATATGAACTGATACCAAATGAATGATTTTTTATTTGTTTATACACAATATTTTGTTATAAGCAATTTTTTGCATTTATCAGGTTAAATTTAGTTCTAAATAGTTTTATGATATTAAAAAATAATATAATTTTGCATTGAAGCAATATTTGCATATAAGCAATATATACTGTATATAAGTTTTGTGTTGAATTTTCTTTGAAGCTTTCATCTTTCACTTATACAGCAAATTTTTCAATCTCTGCTGCAAGTTCTTGGCGCTTGTCAGGATCTGTATTGCTTCTTGCTGCAGGGCTTCGAGTTGCACATGCGGCATTGTCAGAGAGAAAGAGAGAGAGAGAGAGAGAGAGAGAGAGATTCAACATATATCACATATAACACTCAAGGGTTGTTGTTGTTGCTGTGGGTTTTCTTTGTACTGTTTTGTGCCTGTTTCGAATAATTTTTATATGCAGTCATCAACAGCTCATATATATTTTTATTGCCAACGCTCGCTGAGATATGCATCTGAAACAGAAACGTATAAAAAAAAAATAACAAAAAAAAATAAGTCAAAAATAATCAAAATCCAAGGAACTGCGACTGCGACTGCGGCTGCTGTTAAAGATGATCATCATAATGATGACAATGCTGATAATAATGATAATAATGATGATAATGATGATGATGATGATGATGATGATGATGACTACTTCTACGTACAGATTTCCAATAAAAATTCTGTCGACTTCAGCTCAGTTCCAGCTTCAGTTCCAGCTTCAGCTTCAGCTTCAGCTTCAGCTTCAACTCAGTTCCAGCTTCAGCAGTGTTAAACTCAGCTCCGTATTTCATCTGTTGAGCTGTAGGAGTGTGTGTGTGTGTGTGTGATGTGTGTGAGCGAGATTTACACGCTGATACAAGAAATACACAAAAATAACAATAAAGCCAGGCAAAAGGCACAAAACGCAGCAACAGCAGCAACAACAACAACAGCAACAGCAACGAATGTTATGTGTATTAAAAGGCAACGTTGCCTTCGGTTGTCGATGGCCAAAGCCGTTAGTCACTCAGTGTAAGTTATCTTAAACTAACTTCGTATTCATCTCAGTATTTCTCTCAATCTCCATCTCTCTCTCCTCTCCCCTCTCTCTCTCTCTCTCTCTCTCTCTCTTTAAACAACTCTCCTACCTCTCTGTCACTTTCAATGAATTGTACTCTCTTCGTTCAGTTTCAGGTGTAAAGATTTATTTCTTTATTTGGCAGCCCTTTGCTTACCCCCTCTACAATACCGAGTACCCCCCTACCACCACATCCATTCGTTTGTGTGTCTCTGTTTTATTACCAGGAAATTTGTATTTAATACGTTTTTTCCGCGTTTTTTTTTTTTTGGTTTTTTTTTATAACGTATCGAGTGCAACATTATGGCCAACAACAATCAAAGTAAACTCGAAAAGGGAAATGGAAAATTTTAGTTTTGGGTAAGCTGTCAAAGTCAACATCTATTGGAAGCTTAAACGAGCTACTAAACTGCAGCAAATGTAACAAAATTCCAGCTACTCTCCCAAATTGTGTTCCATTTAAATTTACAAGCTGTGGCCCCACTGTGCAGAGAAGCTGCTGCTGCTGTTGTTGTTGTTGCTGTTGTGGCTTATCTTTGCCCGCATCGACACGTGAGCCAAGTGGGTCGACCTACGATTGGTGTCAACTGGTAGCCAAAGTTCGTAGAACAGATCCACAATCAATATCAATCAGTTCGCAGAAGGCTTAACAAACTTAAAGTATCAATTCTATAGGCAGTATTCATTGTATAGAGATTTGTCTAAACACTTTTGGTTTACATTTTGAGTAGAACTTACTTGCCTCAAAAGGTTGCATATGGGCTGCCGCTAACTTTTGCTAGATATAATGTTTTGTGATAGAAAAGTCTAAGCTGCTTGCTATGAAACTTAAATTATTTATATAGAGGTTTTCTAACTTGAAAAGATCTTAACTGAAATGCTTTTCTAATTATTAACTTGCCGCATTTATTAAGTTAACTTTTGGTAATACAAGTTGCAAAATTATTTCCTCATCCATTTAAAATATCTAATATAGATATATAGATATACATAGGCAGACTAGTTGCATGCCTTTTTTTGATACGCTTTCAAATCTGTTGGCGCTTAGAGTTCACCCACTAATAATTTTGGGTCCGTAGATAATTAAAGGCTAGTGGCAGCAACAACTGCCACCAGGCGGGAATGGCAACATCGATCAGTTGAAATTAATAAAATACTCAATAAATGCGCTAAAGAAAGAAAGCTCATAAAAATGTGTGCAAACAATCGATCAATCAAAATTTGACAGGCGTGCAAATCTCTGGGTTACTCAAATGAAGAATCACTTGTGAGAGTGAGAGAGAGAGAGAGAGAGAGAGAGATAGAGAAGGAGAGAGAGAGAGAGAGAGAGAGAGCGAGAACAGCGAACAGTAAGCAGGAATGAGGGTAACTACTGTGAATACCGGTATATGGGGATACATACGGGATTCGGGAGTCAACTAAGTCTGGCTGACAGGCAGTTAGCCTGCTGCTGTTGCTGCTGTTGTTGCTGCTGCTGTTGCTACCAATCTTTGAGTCCAAACTTCAAAACAATTACACAGCAACATTTCCAGTAAGCAGGCAGAAGCGGCATGCAAAAGACACATTTACATACACATATACAAAATACGCACACGAATTACGATTCTGTTTATTGTATCTTTAAGATACAATCCAAAAAAATAAAACAGTGTAAGACAAAGATACAGAGAGAGGTAGAGAGAGAGAGAGAGAGAGTGTGTAAGTAAGTGAGATAGTGTATGAGACTGCTTGACTGTTGATTCAAGCGATTAATCGATAACAAATAAAAACATTTCGACAACTACTTCCAAAGAACAAAACTTCAGCTACAGCATCAGATTTAGCATCAGCAGCAGCAGCAGCAGCAGCAGCATCATCATCAGCATCAGGCACAGCTACATCTCTCTATGTCTCTCTCTCTCTCTTTTTCTCTCTCTGTCTCTTCTTGGGTCTTCTCTGGGCTGTCAACAACTCGACATTGTGTGTATGAGTGGCGTGGTACGCATAAATGCCATGGAAATTTTCTTTTTAATCAATTATGAGTATTAAGCAAAAGGGGCAACCAGTATTTGTATTTGTGTATATATATGTGTGTGTGTGTGTGTGTGTGTGTTGTGTTTTGTATATTTGTATTCAGATTCGGGCAATGCGGCAAGACGCGCGTAAGATAAAAATCGCAAAAATTCTTTATTGAATGATGTAGATGCCAACGTCAGGCAACTATATACAAACTTACATACATACATACATACATACATATATAAGTATATATACATATACATATGTTTATATATATATATCATAAGTATATCGTGTGTATAGCCGAGTGTGTGTATACAAGTGTAATCTGCGTGCCTCTAAGCATGTGAAGTAGCACTTTGTCTGCGCCTCAAGTTGAAGTAGCTGTGGCAGCCGGTGGCAGCGGTATCCTACTCGTTTATGTGTGCAGCATTGAATCGGCATTTGATGCTGCCACATGGCTGGCTGCTAGCTGTACTGCCTTCAATTGTGCCAACATCAAACATATGTTTCGAAATTTGATTTAAAAACTGCAATTTCCTTATTGTACAGAAGATTAGCAATAGGATAATTATTTGCCAGCATTTTATTTAAGGATATCAGCTGTAAAGGATAACATGAGCTAAAACTAAAGCAAGTTTTGAATATGCTGCAACATAATCGCTGCAATGTGCAACAGTAGACAGTAGCTGAATATGCATCAAACGGTCGACAGTTTGTCTGTCAAATTGACATAACACGCAACAGACTTAGTGGCAGGGGCAGTGGCAATGGCAGTGGCAGTGGCAGTGGCAGTGGCAGTGGCAGAGGTAGTCGCTGTGGCATTGGCAGTGGCAGCGGTAAAGTCAAGTGCAGCGCCCAACAAGTTGCATTTACATGACACTTCTGGCAGGCGCAGGCTCATAAGGAAGCACCAACACAAAGTGGCAACAGGCGTAGGTTGGCCTGGCCCTGGACCTGATTGGAGTTGGACATCGACTGATGCGCCGACTGCATCGACTATGACTGCGGCAACAGCGCCTGTTGTTTGGCCTTTTGGCTTCTGTTTGTGGCACTGACTCAGCAAATTGCTGTTGAAACTGAAGCAGGACGGCAGTTGAATGTTGCTGCTGATTTTCTGCTTGGCTTCGTTCAGGCCTGGGCAACCTGTTGGCAACTCATTAAATAATGCCGATGACTGGACAAATTTTGAGATATATATGATTTATTTTTTATTTTTTTCTTAAATTTTTTTTATTTTACAACTACTACTACTGCATTCTGTACTAGTGTTGATGTGGCTGTTGCTGTTGCTGTTGCTGTTAAATGAAAAGTGATTAAACACACCATGGTCAGGGCCATGGCCAGAATGCAATGCCAGAATGAAGGTAGAATCAAATTTATAATCCTCGTTGTGCAATGAAATTGCATTTGGTTTGTTGCCTCTTTGGTCAACGTTGGCGTTATAATTCTGCTCGACTACCAACTTTGAGTCTCCTCTGTGATTTCAACTACTGAACTCAACTGTGAGTCCAAATCAAGCTCTGAATCTCTGTGCCTCTGCCTCTGTCTTTGCCTCTGTCGCTGTCTCTGCCGAAGTGACACTTGTACAGATTTTCTTAATGCGCCAAAGTGCCACTTGTCGTCTGTTGATGCACCTCGTCCTTAGCTCCTCTTAGCTCTTACCAACAACAGCAGCAACAACAACAACAACAACAACAACAACAACAACAACAATAACAACATTTGAGCCCTGTCCACACCGCCAGATCGAAGCTTTTGTACGTGTCTTGCAGAAAATTTTGTTAAATCAGCGCTAAATGTACAAGGCTAAAACCCAGACGTAAAACTGAATCCCAGGCTCACTACCACTACCAATACCAATACCAGTACTAGTAACAGTCCCACTACCAGCTCCAATCCCAGTCCCATTCCATGTACTAGTCACAAGCATCACTGCCAGTTTCATAGCTAGTTCTTGGACATATACAGAGATGCAGTGTAGAAGCCTCATAGTTGTCTGTTGATTTCAGTTCTAATTGCTGGCCAACGCATAATTTGTCATATGCCAAATTAATAAACGACTTGAGCAGCGACTGATGCACCTTGAAGCCATTGAAGCACCACAGCACTACCACCAACACCACCACAAAGCACTAACCGCAACTTAGCCTCTCTCTTTCTCTATATATCACACTATCTTATTTTCATCTCTCTCTCTCTCTCTCTCTCTCTCTCTCTCTCTCTCTCTCTCTCTCTCTCTCTCTGCGCAGTTTCTTTATCTCTACACAGTAGCAGCTGATTTGGCTTCAAGTTGGCAGAGCAACCACTGATTAAGTGTCTGCTGCCTGGCTGAGTGTGGGCAGTGCATATGCCACACCGACTGGCTATGACTGAAAGTAAGAATATATATAATATAATATATATAATATAATATATATATATATATATATATATATATATATATATATATATATTCATTAATATTGGTTATGTTTTGTTTCATAACAAAGCAAGTTAAGCAAACAAAATCATATAAATCGCCTTTGACTTTTGAAACAAGTAAGAAATCCGTAGTCGAGTGTACCCGACATACATTCACAAACATACACACGCTCCTTAAGCCATTGCGCGCGCTTTTTAGCCAATATATAATGTACAATGCATAACTACCGTATTCTTATTCACAACATAGAACAAGAATAGTCTAATTATTAATTGTTGTACCAAAAATAAATTCGGTCGGTTGAAAATTGTGATTTATATACGTTTTTTTATGCTGAACGAAATTCTAAAATCTAAAACTTTAAACGAATATAACAAATCAAGATATTAAATTGGTTCATACAGACGGACGGACGGATGATCGATTCAGCTTGTCGCCTTGATCAAGAATATATATACTTTTAATTTTCTTTTGATTTTGCACACAACCATTAGTTCCCCGTTAGCCTTGTTAAGGGCAAATGGGTTAATAAATAGAATAATTTTTTTTGTTTTTATTTATTTATTTTTTTGGTCCATGCCCCTTGCCTTGTTTAAAATACAAATTGTATATGAAATTATTGATATTAAAGTTCAAATCGATGACCTTCTAGCTAAGGGAGCATGTTTTTTTTTGATTTTTAAATTTTTTTTTTTGATTTTTAGCCGTTTTGTTATCTGTTTATTGCTTGAGAACGTAACAACCAATTCTTCTGCTGAAAGTTAATAAAATTGTAAACATTAAGAATTGTAATTTATAATTATTTTACTAAATGTATCTTACTCCAATGTTTTCAATCCGAAATAATTTTATGTTTCCATGTTTGTTTACGTAGTGTTCAAAGTCTTCATGGTTTATTAGTGTTTCTTCATTTCTTGCATTGTTCTACTTTGGTTAGTGCCCCCTCTTCATTGGTTATGAGTATAAGTAACTATGCGCCCTTACATTGTACTTAGTTGTGTTAGTGTTTTGATATATTGGTAATACTATCTTCTACGTGTCGTTGTTGTTGCCTTTATTGTGTATTATGTTCTGTATGTGTATTCCATTAGAACTTCTAAAAATATAAAAAGTTTTTAGAATAAAAATAAAATATTAAAATTTTGAAATTTTTACTTACTTGACTTAATCCTACTCCGACTATAGCTCGGAAACGACTGAAGTTCTATGTTCATGTTCATGTGCTATGTTCATTTTCTAATGAGAAAGAATTTTCACAGCCTACTTTTATATTATATCTGAACTATTGAACCTTTTGTAAGTGACATTAAAGTGCAGCCTACTTATCTAAAATCAAGTGAAAATTAGTCCTTAAATTCGCAAATTTTCTTTTGAAAACAAAAATCCCAAAAATAAATAAAATAAATTATATAGATTGTATATTTATACTATACTAAATGGTTTTTTTTTATTCATTCATTAGGAGAAACCCTGCATGAATCTTAGCACCTTAACACCTTATTTATATGCAATATTTACAAAAAACAAGTAAGAATTCTGCGGTCGAAAGTACCCGACTAAGAGAGACGCTTTTCTTACATGCATAGACATAGACACACATACGCCCCGCGCTCAATAACTCGATACTTAACGTTGTATAACTTCCAAGTTTTTTGTTCAATCCTAACGAAATTCACAATGTAGATCAAGAATAGTCTAGAAATTTGATCGGTTTAAAATTGTGCATAATAATATATTTTTTTTTCGTTTTGTGGGAGTCAGGGGAGGAAATTCAAAAATCTAAAACTAACTCGTATAGCGTACGAAATAACGAATCCCGACTTTAAGCTTTGTTTCTCTACATATCATGCAGTCTCTGAGAAACAGGCGTTCATACAGAAAGACGGACGGACGGACAAACGCACTTGGCTAGATCGATTCAGCTAGTCGTCCTGATCAAGAATATATGTACTTTATCAGAATCTGAAATGTGTCCAATTGCTTTCTTATAATATTATTTATTTAGTACATTTTGTTAAATAATATTTAAATAAATATATTTGATTGTAATTATACCATTCGCGCAACAGCTTATAATGCGTATAGTGTCTGCATATGGGCAAAGGGGGCTCTCGTACACCCGACTACAGCTTTCTAACTTGTTAAAGTAGTTGCTAATGAAAATAGATTATATTTAATCAATTTAGTATTGCATTATAAGTTAAAATTAGTATTTTGGTGATAATTAAATAAAAGTTATATTTTATATTAATTGAAATACCTAAATTTGAGAGCAGATTAAGGACCTTCCAGCGCAATTCAGCGGACTTTGTACAGTTGCTTATAAACTGTACAAAAGCAGATCAAGAGGCAAACAAGACACGAACCAGAATGCATGGCATGAAACCCGCAAATATCCTACTACTTGGTAGACATTTTAGGACACCAGGACATCTTCATGCCTACCACACCGTCAACGATTCATTCCCCCCTCTCCTCGCTCAACAAAGACCCCTGTGTATAAAGCAAGTTTAAATCAGTTATTAATGCACATTAAGAATATATTTTGGGTATATAGTAGCGTTGCCAGATCATTGATACTGCGATTACCCAATAGCCAACAGCTACTCCAATGTATATATGTATATAATATAAATATGTATATATATATATATGTATTGTATGTACATTGACCGCCATTATGAGTAATTGCTGTGACTTGGGGCTCGGTCTACGTTGACTGCTTCCAATCACCGAACATTTAATAAATCTTAAAAGGGGCGTTGTTAAGAGCCGAGAAACTTAGGCAGACCCCAGCCACAATGAAAACTCCAGTAAAACCGACAATGAAGACGACTGAGATGGCAACGACAACTTCTCTTAATTGCAGATAGTTGTTATAGTTGTTGCTGTTGTTATTAGTGTTGTTGTTGTTGTAATGATGGCCAAAGCCGCCAGGCAGCTTTTTTTTTGCTTAGCTACTTAATTTATTTGTCACCGAACCGAAGCGCAAATGAAGTTCGAAAAAGCAACATGCAAAGACCGGCAAGCAACTATTGTACAACAGCAACAACAACAGCAGCAACAACAGAAGCAGCAACAACAACAAGATCAGCAACAACAGGAACAATAATATGTACGGAATCGTTTGAAATTATACAAGATGATAATGAACATGATGAATAAGAAGAAGAAAAAGATGAAGAAGAAGAAGTGGAAGACGAAGTCGAAGCCGAAGTCGAAGAAGTGGCTGTTAAAGAAAAATATAAGAAGAAGCAGCAATACACAGCAATAGCAATAGCAACAGCAACAGCAACAGCAACAGCAACAGCAACAGCAGACAACAAGCCAGTTGAGCCAGCAAAAAGATGTACAAAAACGTTAAAGAAATAATTACAAATTAAAATGAAACATGAATGGTGTGTGGGGTATGAGGAGGGGTGGGGTAGTTGCAAACATCATAGTATCCATCATATACGTGTATACATAAGGAAGAAGACAAGGAGGAGAAAGGGCAAAACTTTTAGAAATGTTTATAAAAATAGCTGCGACTCTGCCACTGACGACGCTGGCCACGCATGCGCAAAGATTTGTCATAATTGATAAACGACAACAGCTGCCACAGTAACAACAACAACAACATAGCCATGGTATATAACAACAACATATGCCACATATGACAAGTCAGTCATTCAGTCAGTTAGTCAGACAACTTCGATGCAAAACCCGTCAGACCCCACAGACCAATGGCAATGACAGTGAAACGCCTCGACGGGCAGACAAATCGAAGCGTCATCATTTCGACATGGCAGCAGCAACCGCAGCAACGACAACAGCAACAGCAATTGCTGCGGGTGTAACAGGATGTCATCAGGATGAATCGACAGTGGATAAGCGGGAAGCAGCTCATTGAAATTGTGTAGCATAGAAGCGGAGGTGTTACTTTTTGCACTCAGTGTAAAATTGCAATTATATGAAAAGAAAAAGTCGTCAATAGACGAGCTGAAGGCAAGTCTCTGATGCAATGAGAGAAGTAAGAGGGAGTAAAAAAAATAAGATTTTAATGATGAACTTAAATCTTCATTATTATGATAAATAAATTAACAATTTCTTAAAATTAATAATTTATTTATTAAATTAATAGATTCATTAATAATTGAATGCAAAAGTTGTCTTATATATATTGTATATATAAAGACAACTTTGTTTAGGACACAGTTAATAAAATTTAATAATTCTTATTAATAATAAAATTCCATAAATTAATCAATCTTTTGGACCATGTTTCAACTCAATTAAAGAGTTTCACTTGGTGTGAAGAATCTACTATAAATTGTGATCTATTTCATTGATCATTATGTAGAGAGGTGGCAATTACACTAGAAATGACAACTCTAGTCGATTCAGTGTCAGATGACTGAGTTTTAGGTTTGAAGTCAAAGCCGAAGTCCAGTCTAGATGCCAAATGGTAGTGGCAGCAAGTCGGCCAACTGTGACAACGATGACGCCAAATTGGCAGCGCTTCTTTCCAACGTGAGAACCAATTGCTATGTATGGTCATTACAAGAGGTCCACAGTTTTGTCCCAACTAAGTGCCGGGATTGCGTTGTCCAGGTTTGGTTTGGTTTGGCTTGGGTGTTGGTTAGAGCGAGAGATGGCCCATAAATATTTTAATGATGATTACATTTTAAAAACGAGAGACGAAGGCAAAAGTAAAGGTAAAAGGAGATGGCAAAAGGCATTGGCAATGGCAATGGCGATGGCGAATGTGCCTCATGAAATCGAATGAAAATCACAGTACCGATCAAGAGCTGGACTCCAAGTTAAATTCAGTAACTGTGGATCTGTTTGTGAGTGCTGAGTGCTGAGTATGATTCCAGCTATAGTATATCTGTGGCCCTGATGAGCTACTACACAAGTACAACGCGACACTGACGACATTTTTGGAATTACATTGACAGGCCAAGTTGAAACTAAAAGCGATAATTATTGCCAACGCGCCTGCGGATCCGGATCTTAGTTGCCAGTATTTTCTTTATAATATATATATATATATATATATATATATATATATACCGCAAAGTGTTGGCGATCGTGTCGCGTAAGCTCAAAGAGATCGGTTAAAGCTGGAGCAATGGAGTCTCAAAGTTTCATATCAGAAACCTACAACAATCTCATAGCCTGGATGGAAAAATCGCAGCTGTTGCTGATCGACATTGCGGCGTCCTGCCAATGTAATTTCAATAATTTTATCTGGTGGTGCGCGCGCCAGCAGTGATTCGATTGGCAAGCGGTAAGCGGTAAGCGTTTAAGCGGTGACAGATCAAAGCCTTCTTCACCACAATTCAGCGTTGGGCGCGTCGGCAAAGATCACTGATCACCTGCAGTTGGACAATTGGGCGGGCGGTGATGGCAACGGCAAAGGTGGTGCGACGATTTGCCATTGCTCTTGCTCCAGATGTTTAGCTGCACTTTGGCGGCAACTGAGTTGTGATGACAATCACATATATACATTTATATATATATATATATATATATATATATATATATATATATGTATATATATACAAAACGCAATCATCAACATCACAGCCAACATCATCAGCCGCTTCTGTGGCTCAATAAAAGAACCAAAGTCTCAGGTTGAAGTTGAGTTTATATTGCAAGGCGCTGATTGTCTGTGTTAGTTGTTGCTTGTTGCCTGTTGCTTGTTGTTTGTTGGTTGTTGGCTGCTCCTTAGCACTGCCAATTACTCGCCAGCATTGTTGACATGCCTTTTGCCATTTGCATCGTTTTCGTATTGATTTGTTTAAGTTCTGGCCTCAGCAGTGCCAATCAGCGCAAATTTTGGCCCAAAAAGCCACAAAACATTCAACACAACAAATACAACACACACAACAAAGCCGCAACACAAAACCTCACGCATTTTTCTCCCACGGACAGCATCGTGTGAATGAGAAAATCCATTCGATTCGACAGAGTTTTTCAAGTGATCAAATATACGATTGGGAGTATGTCAAAAATCTATCGAATCCATCGACCGATCATTGAACTGACTAACTGACGGACTGCCTGCCTGATTGTTTGATTGCCTGAATGTTGACTGAATGCATGCTCGGACCTTCTGTAGGTCAGTTATCGACCCAGTTTACGTGATGAAATTTTTTTTGATGTTTCGTTTACAATCATCATTTATGATCGATATCGATGTATTCAGAAGATGATTGCATCATTATCTGTGTCAATTATCAACAATTTTACATAGCATTGAAATGCTTTAAATATGGCTTAAATCAAATCTATATATATAACGCGATATATTTTAATTATCTTTTAATTATTATGAAATGTTTCATGGAATGATTAAAGAAAATTAATGGAAGAAACATCCCAAAGCTAATAACTTTGTTAAGTTAAAACAAAAAGTATTTATTTTAAATACATTATTTTTTAATTATTTTTTTATATTATTTATTTTTTAAATTTTATATCTTTTATTTATATTTTTTTATTTTAATTATTTAATTTATTATTTTTATTTTATTTATTTTTTTTTCATTTTATTTATATTATTTATTTTATTTACTTTTGAAATTTTATTTATTTTATTTATTTTATTTATTTTATTTATTTTATTTATTTTATTTATTTTATTTATTTTATTTATTTTATTTATTTTATTTATTTTATTTATTTTATTTATTTTATTTATTTTATTTATTTTATTTATTTTATTTATTTTATTTATTTTATTTATTTTATTTATTTTATTTATTTTATTTATTTTTGACATTTTATTTATTTTATTTATTTTATTTATTTTTGACATTTTATTTATTTTATTTATTTTATTTATTTTTGACATTTTATTTATTTTATTTATTTTATTTATTTTATTTATTTTATTTATTTCATTTATTTTATTTATTTTATTTATTTTATTTATTTTATTTATTTTATTTATTTTATTTATTTTATTTATTTTATTTATTTTATTTATTTTATTTATTTTTGAAATTTTATTTATTTTATTTATTTTTGAAATTTTATTTATTTTATTTATTTTATTTATTTCATTTATTTTATTTATTTTATTTTGTTTATTTTTGAAATTTTATTTATTTTATTTATTTTATTTATTTTATTTATTTTATTTATTTTATTTATTTTATTTATTTTATTTATTTTATTTATTTTATTTATTTTATTTATTTTATTTATTTTATTTATTTTATTTATTTTATTTATTTTATTTATTTTATTTATTTTATTTATTTTATTTATTTTATTTATTTTATTTATTTTATTTATTTTATTTATTTTATTTATATTATTTATTTTATTTATTTTTGAAATTTTATTTATTTTATTTATTTTATTTATTTTATTTATTTTTGAAATTTTATTTATTTTATTTATTTTATTTATTTTATTTATTTTATTTACTTTTGAAATTTTATTTATTTTATTTATTTTATTTATTTTATTTATTTTATTTATTTTATTTATTTTATTTATTTTATTTATTTTATTTTGTTTATTTTTGAAATTTTATTTATTTTATTTATTTTATTTATTTTATTTATTTTATTTATTTTATTTATTTTATTTATTTTATTTACTTTTGAAATTTTATTTATTTTATTTATTTTATTTATTTTATTTATTTTATTTATTTTATTTATTTTATTTATTTTATTTATTTTATTTATTTTATTTATTTTATTTATTTTATTTATTTTATTTATTTTATTTATTTTATTTATTTTATTTATTTTATTTATTTTATTTATTTTATTTATTTTATTTATTTTATTTATTTTATTTATTTTATTTATTTTATTTATTTTATTTATTTTATTTATTTTATTTATTTTATTTATTTTATTTACTTTTGAAATTTTATTTATTTTATTTATTTTATTTATTTTATTTATTTTATTTATTTTATTTATTTTATTTATTTTATTTATTTTATTTATATTATTTATTTTATTTATTTTTGAAATTTTATTTATTTTATTTATTTTATTTATTTTATTTATTTTATTTATTTTATTTATTTTATTTATTTTATTTACTTTTGAAATTTTATTTATTTGATTTATTTTATTTATTTTATTTATTTTATTTTATTTATTTTATTTATTTTATTTTGTTTATTTTTGAAATTTTATTTATTTTATTTATTTTATTTATTTTTGAAATTTTATTTATTTTATTTATTTTATTTATTTTATTTATTTTATTTATTTTATTTATTTTATTTATTTTTGAGATTTTATTTATTTTATTTATTTTATTTATTTTATTTATTTTATTTATTTTATTTATTTTATTTATTTTATTTATTTTATTTATTTTATTTATTTTATTTATTTTATTTATATTATTTATTTTATTTATTTTTGAAATTTTATTTATTTTATTTATTTTATTTATTTTATTTATTTTATTTATTTTATTTATTTTATTTATTTTATTTATTTTATTTATTTTTGAAATTTTATTTATTTTATTTATTTTATTTATTTTATTTATTTTATTTATTTTATTTATTTTATTTATTTTATTTATTTTATTTATTTTATCTATTTTATATATTTTATATATTTTATTTATTTTTATTTATTTATCTATTATATTTTATGTATTTTTGTATAAATAAAACTTTTTCTTTGAAATAAAACCAAATTTTACATAAAAATATAAATAAAAATATAAATAGTTGCAAGTAATTTAATCAATAAAAACTATTTAAAAAATATATTAATGAATTACTTAAACAAATTAGATATTGAAACACTAAGAGGCGTATATAAAACGAGAATCGGCATATGAAGTTCAAGGTACACCTTAATATGGGCAATGAGTTCGCCACGAGTTGGACATGTTAATGAAAATTCAAGACGCCCCTTACCAATTCAGGTTATTTGCTCTACTCATACGATTGAACGATTAAACGATTAAAAACGGCTATGAGCAAAACATTTTCCCACAGCAATTGGCAAGCTGAGCTATATTTGGGGTATACTCGTATCATATGTATCTCTGCCTGCTGTCTCCTACAAGTATTAGTCGGAGGCGCAGTCGCATTTCATTTGAAATTCCATAAACGTTTCGGTTCAAACATAAAATAAATAAAAATCAGTACAATTCGAAGAGTTGTCGTTGCCTTTGAGCTTTTGCGACAATCGCTCACGTTGCTCACTTACTGACTAAATGACAATCTGACTGACTGACTAACTGACTAGTTGACTGTCTGTCTACTTCATTGGTTCCGTCTTTGTCTCTTAACTCTTTCCAATACTCTCCACCTCCTCACTCCCCCAGTTGCCCATCTAAGCCCTCTGTTAATACCTCCTGATTCAATCGGCTTGTGTCTTTGAGGCTGTCACCCGTTCGTTAAAACGTTAAACGTTTTGCGTATTGAAATGAAATTTGTGTCGCTCGACACGATGACTTATTCAATTATTCGATAACACGTGATTGAATTATTGAAATAATTCTCTCGACTCTTTGCAAATGTTTCTTTGCCTCACTTGCGCTCTCTCTTTTTGCCAAGTTAATGTCACAATATTTACAATTAAGCTAAAAAACTTTATTAAATCGTCTTAAAAAAACATATCAACATATGACAGAAATAATCATAGTTATTTTAAATTCTCAATCAAAGAGTGCCATTTAATACATATTACAAATTTATTTCATGTTACTGGCATAACTTATATAAGTTTGTACAAAATATATTCAAATCGAAAGTCTCTTTTACTTATACTTTATTTTACAAAATGAATAAAAAGCTGAAGACCACGGACCAAGCTGTTATAATAAAAGAATTTAATAATAATAATCTTAATAATACTAATAATAACAATAACAATAATAATAATAATAATAATAACAGTTCTAATAGCAGCAATAATAATAATAACATCAAAAACACAAAATCAACAACCGAAGAAATTATGGAAGGATCACAAGACAATACCTCTCGACGCTGTGGCATGCGCTTTTCATCCATTCAGGACTTTTTGGCCAGTTTGAACACTGCAACCACCGCAGTGGTTGCATTACATGGGCTACAAAATCTTAATCGGGAAAACTATCAGAAATGTATGGAAGGTGCCCATTTGGAAACTGAATCGTCGGCCGAAATAACACATAATCATACATCAATGGATAATAAAAAAATTATTGAAAAATTGGACAAGGACAAAGAGAGAGTTGTTGGTGAGTTCAAATAAGCTTTTACAATAATTATATATATATACAAAGTAGTAAACAGTTATGATAAATATATACAAATATATATATATATATATTATTTACAGAAAAAGCTAAAGAACAATCAACCACAGATGATATTTTGTGAAAATGGAATCATTTTACCAAATTGAATATCCATTCAATTAGTTTCAACATAAATAAGCAACGATTATATGTATAATTTGGTGATGTGTTCTTAAGCTTTTTCCCCCCAACAATCAGGTCTTTAGCAACCAAAATATGTTATTAATTTAAATTACATAAATATATCTCGTTAGTTAAATTCATTTATTCATTAAACGTTTTTTATTTATAATTTTCAGATCTTTCATATAAAAATTTACCAACAATGCTGAAAATTCAAGTGAAAATACTTTACCAATATGTTGTTTCCTTTTTAAATAAATACATAAAACTTTAAATAGGAAATTTAGCTTTTCTTGTTTTTATTGTAAATCTAAATTCATCTAATATAATGGAATCATTCATCATACGCAGTTGCTATAGCATTCTTCTATAACTCTAAATGTGATTATGAAACTGCCGTTGCGCTAGATGAAAACTTAATATGGTCGCACAGTGGGATCCGAAATGGAATATCAAGTTAAGTCCCTAAAAGTGCATCTGTTTTACAGTATGTCGAAAGACCCTGCCTCGTATCTGTCTTGCATTGGACGCACCTTGAACAAGAGGCTGAATTCCACGTAGCATATTCAAAATATGGTCACTCGTTGTCGCGTCAAACTGTTGCAACTATAATGGTTCGTAAAACGAAACTGTGCCTATGAGTCTATATAAGGGAGTCTTCAGGTGATTGGTAGGTGTTGATTCTGATATAGCTGTTGAAACCCACTACAAGCAGATTCATACATGATCAGCGATTGTCCATATTCAAGTGTGGATACACTTGACTCACAGGAACAGTTTAGCCTGCACTCTATCCCATAGGAGACAGATTAGCTGGCTCTCTGAAGCAACAGTGATAGAATCTCCTTCAGAATTACAATTAACATGAATCAAGCTCGAAGAATTTACGAAAATTTTTAAAGCTTATATAATACATATTATTTCTCATAAATTTAATTAGAAAATCGATAAAAAAAAAAACTATAATAAATATTAATTATAATAATATAATTATTAATTAATTATATAAACAAAAAACACACAGAATATTTAATTATAATAAAATATAATAATGCATTAAGTTAGTTCCTTCATGCAGGAAAACCAAAAATTCTCTGAATGTAACCAAAGTTGGTATCTTTCGTTTTGTTTATAGTTTGCTTAAAGTATTTGGGGAATCCTTGTAAGTTATTTCTTTAGCTTGAAGCGCTCTTACAGCTTGGCTGAAAAGTTGAAACTTCAAATTCCAATTCAAATTCCAATTCAAATTCAAATTTCCTACTTTTGAGCTGTCAATTGCCAAGTTTGACAGCTCATTTTGCATAATTGTGTGATGTACGACAAAAGCATACAAATTTATTATTATTGAACTGAAATTTTTATGCTTTGATTTATGATTACCATTTAAACATTCCCCTTTTATACACTTACTCGCAAACCCTATTCCCTTTTCCCCCTCCCTTCATATACAGTCAACCAGCGACAGTTAAATGGCTTTTGTTGGGTGTTGCGGGCTGCGTCTGGGTGGGGCGTTGTATTGCTGCCCCCTTAACACTTGAAACTTTTTAAGATCAAAAATGCTAATTGAGCTGTTTATCGATTTGTCAACAACAGCAGCAACAACAGTTACAGCAGTAACAACAGCAACAGTAGCAACAACAATCAAACAACAGGCCACAAAAAAACTTGAACAATGGCCACATTAACAACGACAATAACAACAATAATTTTCAACATTGTTGCTTTTTTTTGTTTGTTTATTATTATCGTTCATGTTGTGTTGCTGTTGCTGTTGTTGTTATTATTGCAGCACTTTGACGCCGCTCCTGTATATTTAATGCTACTCTCAAGTTTTATTGACTATTAAAATTGTGTCAAAATGTGTTTAAAATTTTTATTCTTAATTATAAATAAAGCGCAAATTATGTGGAACCAATCAAAAATGCTGCATGCCCCCAAAAAATGTACTGTAAGTTGGCTTTATCTATTTCTAATTCTATATAGATATTTAGATTATATATTGGATTTTAGGCAGAAAATTTGATAAAGTTCCAAGTAGATTCTATATATATAAATTGTGTTTTATTTGTAAAAATTATAAAAAAAATTTAAAATATTTTTTAACGTTTAATTTTAGTTATATAATATTATAAAAAAATAATAATTTTTTAAACTAATATTAACTATGTTTTAAATAATATTTATTTAAGTTTTTCTTATTATTTTATTCATTAATTATTTTCTATATATATATATATATGTATATATATATATATATATATATAACTTAAATAATTAATAATAATTTATGTTTCTAAAAATTAAAATTTATTAACAATCCAATTTTCAGTTCGTAGTGAGAAATATTGAAATATTTCAACGGAACTCCTATCAATTAGCCATTAGAAGTGTGAGCGTAAAAGCCAAATCACTTGATTAGATATTTGTAAGGAAACTGATAATTATTTCGATACTAAGAAAACTAAATCGATCAACATCACTCACAGCTACCCCATCTATACCATTCCCCCCGCTCAGTACTTCTCTGGCCTTCGATCGAGAACCGACAATCAAGAAGCAACAGAGCGTTAAGACAAAATGCCAAATGCCAAAATGAAATGAAATCAAAATCGAATACTTTTAAATGAATAGACATGCAGATCGGACACGCCACAAGAATTCACAACACAGAAAAAAAAAAATAAAAAAAAACACAGAAAACAAAATACAAGAAGAAATAAAGAAAAAAGAAAAAAAATACAGAAATAAAATCAAATAAAATAAGAAAACTAAAGAACAAATCTCATCGAGATGACAGCGCAGGGGCAGCGGTATGTGGAGCTTGTGAGCCAAGTTTGAATAATGAGGCACTGGGGGTAAAACTGATTTACTACGTGGTCGGATCGCGTATACTCTGATCTGACTGACTGTCAGTTGAGCTGACACACTCACACACACACACACACACACACACACACACACACACACACACAAACACACACACATGCATGCACACAAACAGTCAGCAAGCAAAAGAACGAACTCTGACTGACATTTGATTATTGGCTTCCAATTTGTTGCAGATGTGTCTTGGTCGAACTTTTTTTTCCTTTTTTATTTTTGTTTTTGTTTTTATTTTGGTTTTTTTTTCATCGCAAATTGCGTGCCAGGCAGTCAGTTGGTTTCACTGGGGCCGGGCTCTAAGTTAGCCGAGGCTGTAGCTAAGGCTGAGCCTGAGCTTGAGCCTGACTCTGCAATCACGGCTCGCAAATTTGCAAAATGTGGCCACAACAACACAACTTGCAACAAAAATAACAACAACCACAGCAAGAAGCATTGAAGCTGCAGCGAACAGAAGTCAAATTGTGGCCAACATGGAAATTAGTGGAGCTCGTCCATTCGGTTGTTGCCTGATCGAAGCAGCAGCAACAGCAACAGCAGCAGCCGTGATCTCGATTTGGATCTTGTGGCGGCTGCTGTGGCTGCTGTAGCTGCCACAAATCGGCGGCAGGAAAGGAGTTATTAAAGTCTTGGCGCTTGTGCCTGACTGAGACAGCCATTGAGGGAAGGGGGGTTAGACAGAGAAAGGCATAGTCATCTTGGGCATTGCGCTCTTTAATGAAGGCAGTTCGATCGATTTGGCTGGCTCTGGCTGCAAGTCGTGGCCGTGCCATGCCACCGCCTGTCAAGTCATGTCTCGACCAGTCCTCGGCACAATTTCAGTTGTTGTTATTGTTATTATTGTTGTTGTTATTGTTGGTGGCTGGTTGCTGCCGCGGCTGCTGCTGCTGCTGCTGTTGCTGCTGTGGCAGCATTTTCGATCTGTCTGTCAGTCAGCTGCCATTTTTGCCTGGGCCACAGGTTCGCATTGCCAACTAACCAACCAGCCGAACAGGCAACCAACCAGCCAGCCAACCAACCAACCAACTAACCAACCAGCCAGCCAACCAATTGATTGACATTGCCCACAACGCCCTTTTTTATTTTATTTTTATTTATTTGTTTTTTTTTTCTTATAATATATTTTTATACTAATTTTTTTTTATATATATATATTTTCCCTTTAAATTTTTCATTATTATTTTTTCTTATTTTACTTTTGTTTTATTTGTTTTTTTTTTATTTATTTTTTTTTCTTTTGTCTTAACTAACTGGGCGGGCTATGGCCCATTGGTTACGATTGCGTTGAGTTTTGTGCACAACTGTACCGGAAATGTGTAAAGCGAGCCATTCATGAGCTTCTTGTGAATTATGCTTGAACAACTACAAATTATACAACAATACTCGTAATTAATTAAGCCAAGCGCTAAAAAAAAAAACTAAAAACCAGTCAACAAGCGACCAACAGTCAACCAGTCAACCAGTCAACTAGTTACCAACTTGCCAAGTAACCAACTTGTTCAGTTGCCACTTCATTCAAGAAAATCTGAGAATGGCGACAAAAACAGTTAGCACGCATGATGAAGACTACGGCGGACTATGCTATGGACTACTGAAGTGTAAAAGGGGGTGGGAGAGTAGTACCAAAGACAGGAGAGGGGAAAGTGCGGAGCATAAGCGGGGCAACATAACCAAAAGCATAACATAACTAAATATTTACCTGTGTACTCATATGACTGCTAATAACTAAGGCCGGCCCCAAAAATTATGTATATATATATATATCTGTGAATATGAATATATATATACAGTCTTATATATATATATATGTATTTGTATATGGAAAAACAAAGACAAAGTCGTTGAGCGGTCAAAGCCGTGTAATTATGAAATTCAAAGAAATGAAGCATATTAAAAATATGTTATAGATATGAGTACTCATATATATGTGAGTGTGTTTATTTATGAATGTATGAAAATTAATGTATATATATATATATATATATATATATACATATGTGTGTGTCTGTGTTAAAGTGTTTATAACTAAATTAGCAGCAACTCCATTGATGCCGCAACAAGTCTTTGGCTTACTTTTTCGATTTGTTTAACAAAGAAGCGCCATAATTTAGAGTTGAAACTTGAATAGAATGATAACTTCAAGTTTATATATATATATAAATATATATATATACATACATGTATGTAATATATGTATGTATATATAAGTATAGGTTAATTGCAGTAGCAACAAAGTGCTAATACAATTTTAGTATATAATTTATAAACATTTTCCCTTAATGCAAAGGTTTAGAAGTTTGTGAATCGTTTGCCTCACTTTGAATGCTTTTAAAATAAAGTTATTGCTTGAATAGTTTGTTTAAATATAAGTTAACTAATAAACTGATAGTTAATAATAGTAACTATAAATATCATAAGCATATACGTACATAGAAGTATATATATAAAAATTGCACTATCTTGGTGTTATTAAGTTTGATTTTAAGGTACTTTAATATATTATTATTGTATCAAAATTTAATGCACTTTTTATTTAGTAACAAATATTAAATTTAATTAATTTTTCTATAATTATATAAAGGCGTTATATAGAAAAATAAATAATAATTTCCTCTTGATTCAAAATATTAATGAATATTGCATCAAACTTGCCAAAGAAAATTTGGAACATGCAGTTGTATATCATATTAAATTTATAGTTAAAATTTTTTTTGCAACACATACACAACAATTAATATAAGCACCTATATACAGTTTTGTAGGAACTGTAAGTTGTTGCGTGCTGCTTTAAGCACTCCGAGCTGCCGAAGGGGCTAATTTTCATCGAATAATTTTTATTTTTATAAAGTAATTCTAATAAAATTTACAATATATATATATATCAAGAAAAGTGTGTGTATTTAGTCACGATCAGATGAAGATCGAGAACCTAGAAACCATATTTAATTACTTCACTTTAGAAGCCTCTGAGAAAGAAGCGTCCATACAGTTAGACGTAGGAATAGAAAGAGCGAAGGATAGGGCATAGATCGGTACGACTACTAATGTTGATATCTACACTTTATAGGGTCCGAAATGCGTCCTTCTGCCTATTACATACACTTGTTAGCTACCTAATCCCAATTCTAAAGGGGTCTAATTGATCCCTCTCCTCACATTGTAGGGTATATAAAATTCATCAAGTTGATTTTCTGCTATATTTTATTTCTTATATGATTCATTTCGCAAGTGTCAAGATCAGTTGACAAATTGATACACAAATCTGGGCAAACAGTTTTGTTGTGCTGTCAATATGTTGCTTTGAAGTTGAGCGCTGTATTCGGGACTTGAATATCTAATTTGATGCCTCATGCAGTTCCATCAAATTGTTGTTGTTTATAGCACACAGGGCAACAACAACAACAAGAACAACAAGAATTAGGTGGATCAACAACAATCACATGAGCAGCACAAATAGAAAACATAAAATTCATTGGAGAGTATCATAATTTGTTGGTCTCTTGATTTGGTGTTGTGGCTCTTAACTTGTTTTACACTTTCCAGTGAAAAAGAGTTAAGACTTTAATAATACACATGTCAACATACTACAGCTAGAAGCTAACATATTTATAATAATTAGGATTTGAGTTAAAACTGAAACGAGTTGCAGCTGCAACTGTAAGATATCATTTGGTTATTATATGATAATATACCCTATAATACTAACTTAGTTTATTCTGCAAACTCATTTGACTGCAGCTCAGTGTGAAAAAAAGAATATGAGACTCTATTTCTCATGGTGCAACTTCAATTGACTAATCATGCTTTACGCTTTGAGCCAAATATTTGTAATTTTCCCAGGCTTGGTATTAGTTTTAGCCAGTCAAAGCGCCACAATTGCATTTCTAATTAAATTCTCAACGTATTTTCCTTTTATTTGTGTAAATGCAATTTTTGATTGACATTTTACATTAAATACACTCGGGCTGGACTCAGAGACAGGCTGCAAGGCACAAAAACTCAAAGACTGGCTCTAAGATGCAAACAGAGACAGAGTTAGAGCCAGTATATCAGATAAAGATAGAGATACACATATATATTATATCATATATTGTAGAAGGATAGAGATAGAGTATATAGGCAATAGAGTCGAGTGAATCGTAGAGCGTTGAAATTGATCAATTTCACATAATTTCAAGGCAAGTCGACGCGGTAATGCAAATCCGACAGCTGCGCCTGCGCGTTAGAATCGCTTTGAGTTGCGCAGAATTAGAAGTTAGTACTAAAAAATATTTATATGCTAGAAGATACTCTATGTAAGCAGCACATACATGCGGAATTGTAGAAGAACATAGCTTTGGTTTATGATTGACAACAAGTGAATTGAGCTGCACGTTGAGTTCATACGCATCTTCCTGGTGTTGTTTGCCCTGATGCTGCCATTCTCATCGCCATCCTCCAGTGCGTCCACATCCATCTGCACTGACAACTTGACGGGCTTTGGGCGCTTTAAACGTTTTGGTTTGACTCTCTACCTCTGTTTTATAATATATATATATAAATATGTATATATGCATCTTTTCTCTCTCTATCTTGCCTTTTCTCTCTCTCTCTCTCTATCTCTCTCTCTCTTCTATAGGCTTCCTCTTAAGGCTTTTAATTGCTCGCCGTCTGCTGTATTTCTTCAGCTTCTTTCACAATTCTCATTGATCTTTTTCGAATGTGCGCAACTGTCGGATTTCTGTATGCTGTCAGTGGTTGTGGCCACAGTTCCACAGCAACAGTTCCAGCATCAGCATCAGCACCAGCATCAGCTTCAGCTACAGCTCCAGGTTCAGCTCCGACATTGGCGTGGCATATCTTTGATTTGCTAATTAACGGTTTGTCGGTTCAGTTTGACATTTGAACATGAGTTCTTGACATTTGGCGCGCGGGAATTGGCTCTGAATTTGGATTTGCTTTGGCCTTTTGCTTTTTGCCTTAAATTTTTTGTATTTGTTGTATCTTAACTTATCTCAAAAAACCAAAGACCAATCAAATTGATCTACATTTAATTGCCAGCTTCGAGCTATAGGCTATACATATGAATTAACTAACGGCTTAGCAACAATTTTTGCAAACGATTTTAAGGTCAACGATATAAGTTATACAGGTTATGTTAAAGTCTGAACTTTGATTCCATAATAGAATAGAACTTATATATACTTTAGACATAATGTTAATCTGTCCGAAAGAATTGCAATTGATATTTGTTAAGCTTGTTAAATGTTTTTTCTGGTAGGGATGTTGCCAAGGTTTGTTTATTAATTGCTGCCTGAAATGTACCTGTCAAAGATTTTGAGAGAAATTCCTCAACCGTTAACACGTCAAGTTCCGTGTGTCTATGGTACTCACCCAGTAATATTAATGATGATGTGGTGTTGATGTTAAGTGCAGTTTAATAAATGAATTGTCTCTCACTCGTTGCATACGAAAAATGAGCTATGCAGTTGCCCGTTGTCCAATGTCCAATGTCCAATGTCCGTTGTACGTTGTTCGTTGTCCACTGTCCACTGTCCACTGTCCATTACCCCACGAGGATGCGTCCAATTCATCAAGAGCTTGGCATTGCTTCAGTCTCTATGTGCTTGGTGTGTTTGTGTGTGTTTGGTATGGGAATGGGCATAGGCCTAGTCCAATGGCAAACTTCCTGCATTTGCATGTGCTAACAGTGAAGTGTCTAAAGAACTAGCTGAAGTACTGGCCATAGTCAATGCATTTGGAGTAATAGATGCTACGACTTTTTAGTGCATTTTTAACTACTTCATTTTGGGTCTGACCCTGTCCAAAGTTACATTTACCAGCGGAAACTGTGGCCAGTTGGTTAACTGTGTCTATTTTATAGATTTTTGGCACCACTGTGCACACGAGCTCAGTGCGGTGGCTGCTCATTTGTCTGGTTTGCTTGGCGGCACAGACTCAGGCTGAGACTTAGACTTAGAGTCAGAGTTAGAGTCAGATTCAGATTCAGACTGAAGTCTTAGTTTCAGTCACCCGCCCGCAGTCTTAACATCATGTATATTACCCTGGCAATGCCTGGCAAGCCTATTTCTTACAACTTCTTCAAACAACTGCAACAACTGACGTATCATAAACAACAAATGCAACAACATCTTGTTGTCGGTTTGTTGGTCGGTTGCTCTTGCACTTGGCTGCTCTGCGAACCTTTTGGCAAAGTGTTTCGAATCGCAGAGAGCAGCCGCGTCTAACAAGCCCAAGAAAAATGGGCCCAACGCCAACTTTTGGCTAAAGCGCAAACACATTAAAAATACTTCTACTGCTTCATGTCTTTCTCATTGTTGTTATTGTTGTTAGTGTGTTCGTTTTATACACTACTTTCTGTTAATGGTACTATACCCTACTATACTCACTCCCATATATGTATAATAATATCAATATTCAAACTCAAATTTCTTAAGCTAAAAGTATTTCAAAATTTGTTTATATTATTCAATACTCGACTATATTTTTAACTATTATATTGTTATTGGTATATATAGTTAAAGGTATATTATTATATATACATGATCTGGCTACTACTTAGGGTATCTCCAGTGCGTATGAAAATTGCCTATTGTTGTTGCTGTGGCTTGAGGCTTCAAATGCACTTTGCAAAAAAGCATTTCCTCCAAACTTGTCTCGATTTTGGTGTGTTGCGCTTCAGGCTTTAGTGTGAAATAGCTGCAGCAGCAGCAACAACAACAACAACAACAGTAACAACATTAACAGCAACACCACTACCAAAAACAACAACTGTTACAACAACAGTAACAATTTTGCAGCTAGATGCGCGATTTATCTTTGGGGGCTGGCAAGTTAATGTGGCAATTGTATGCTAAGCAGTAGAGTAGAAGAAGCAGCAGCAATAGTTGCAGCAGGCAATGCTGTGAGATGGATGAGCAGTATGAGAAGAAGAAGAAGAAGAAGAGGAAGCAGAAGCAGAAGGTGGAGCTTAACTTGGTGGAGAAAGAGGAGTCAGTTCAACGGTTTTCATGAATGAATTAGACAACGGCCAAAGTTTGGTGAGCGTTGTCCGCTTCGGCGAAAGGGCAACAACTCAATTTACAGTTGCCGGACGCGGAATTCCATTGCCCACGGGGCGACCATTTTGGACAAAAATAAAAAATAAAAATAAAAACCAAAAACAAAAGCAACAGAGTGAGAGAGAGAGGGGGGAAGAGCAAAAAACAAACACCAACCACAAAAATAGCAAATAAAATATGAAAAAATATATGTGTATTCATCAGCTGCCAAGTGCAGGACCAGGTCAGGCCATTCCTGTACCTCCTCCACTTCTTCACTCCCCACTATACTCGCCTCTACTCATGCCATCCAAGTCGAATGCATCTCATGGGTGTGATTTTAATTTCATACACAAATGAACGCAAATCATTGAGGAGGTCTTAGGGTAGGTGTGGAGTACAATTTTTTTTTTTTCATTTCTGGGTAGAGGGAGGCGTGGCTCCAGTTGCTGTTACTTTCTGTTTGTAACAAGAAGACCAAAAAAGAAAAAAAAAATTACAAATAATTTTCAAGAGCAACGAGAAAATAGCAATAACTCCCACGAAGATTAATAACACACACACACACACACACACACAAATACACATACACATAGTTACATATACAAAGACATATTCAAACACAGACACGCACACACATAGAAACAATCTCTTGCTCGTAAATAAATAAGCAAACGAAAAGCAACGCAAAATACAAAATGCAAAAGAAATGAACAATAAGCGTAGAGCAGAAAATGAAATTTATGCATAAAGCTGCCAAAGATACTAAACAAACGGGCGAATAAATGGCCAATAAAAAACGCCAAATAAACCAAAACAATAAAGCAACAACAAGCACGCATACAAAATTCCAAAACTAGGCATACAAAATTAGGGCGAATTGAATGATAAAACGCTTGCAATCGTCAGCAAAAGCGAAAGCCCAGGCGCCGGCGAATTCAAAAAGTAATTCCGCCGCACAAGAAGCGAAGCCATCAACCGTTTATATAACGATCACATCTTTGTGCAGGTAGAAATCAACAAGCAAATTGAAGTCAGAATGTAAGGCGAAGCGAATTCCTTAGGCACATGAGAGCATTAGGCAAGGCGAATTGAATTTCGTATTGGAATTGCTGGACCACAGGTAGAAGCAAGACTATTGCCAAATCAAGCAGCGAAATGGATAAAAAAAATTAAAGTAAGCTCACAGAAAACATTGCCATTCTTCGAAGAAGAGTTCAATCCTATAGCTACAGCACAATCACAATTCAGGCTGCTTTGATGCAATTGTAAACTTGAAAAGAATCCATTCTAGTTGGCAATTTGATGTTAGCTTTGACCTGGACACAAATCTCTTGAAATCTTTCTCGAAATTATATTCATATCTTTTTCATGTTAGAAAGATTCTTTTGTCGTATGACAAACGTCACACGCTCTTACTGTTATATAGATATACACATACAAGAGCATATCATCTACACGTGTACCTATGCATAAAGAAATAGCACACACACACACTCACACACACTCAACACACATGCACCTACACACATCAAGGATCAATGGCACGTACCAGCACTAAAGTTATTAAAGCCATAAGATACAACAAAACAGTTGAATGGTTAGGTGGGTGTTTTGCAATCCAATGCCCGCCCAGGCGTGCGTCCATATGCAAAATAAACGAGTTTATGAGTATACGAGTGTGCCAGTATCTGCCTCACTGCCGCACTGGTAGTACGGTGAGTGGTGAGCGGGAGAGGGAGGTAGTGGGGGTTAGGCAATACATTGACGCACCCTTCACACGACTTTAAACTCATCAAACCATTAACAACAACAAGAAAAACAACAACATTAAGAATGAAACAGAGTTGCCCTTGGCCCAAGGAAGCAGGCAGGCATTCTGGCATATGAGTAAAAATTTGCGTATGAGTCAACAGCAATGACGGCTATCTTTCAACCACCACCACCACCGCTGCCATCGCCACCACTGTTACCACCATGCATGTAACAGTGGCTCAGGTATGCATATGCACCCCAGTGTTCAGATTCAAGAATCTAGATACTTCCCATACTACCACATACTCCACCCCCCATCCCCGCCCCCCCACATACACCATCGTCAGCGTCGTCTACAGTTATAAAATATATATGAGTTGGTGGAACGACAAACGTTTTGCTTAAGAAATATTGACATGGCGAACGTGTCGGAAACGTGTCACAAATTTGTCGCCGAGCAAAAGAAAAGGACGCAAACAGCCGAAGAATATAAAAAAACACACAGCAAAAAAAGCGTTGCCTACTTTTTAGGATTAACCTGGTAAGCCTAGCAGGTAAACCCAAATAGACTCCATTCTCTATTCTGTGCTTGGATTAGTTTCGATTCGCGTTTTGAATCTTCAAAGTATTCTATAGAACTGTACTTACACAATGCTCCAAAGCGCAAACCTTTTAAATAAGAATTTTACTTGAAAATATTTAAAATTCCTAACAGGATTTTGCATATAACTTTGGTTAATGATAGTTATAAAAAAAAGAAAAGTAGTAAATTCTACTTAATATTAAACCAACTGTTTAGATTGCAAATATGTTCAAGTAGTGTGTAGCTGTATCATACCACCTTGATTAATTCCCAGGACGAACTGAATTGATGCCACCCCTAGGACATTCTATATGTAAACATATATTGAAAATTTAAAAATGTTTTTCAAAATCTATTGTTGTTGTTGTTGTTGCTGTAAAAAACCCGTTTGTTGTTTTCGTTTTATATAAATATAAAATGAATTTAATGCGTTCAGTTTGAGTTTTGGGAGTTGAATTCATAGCCAGGGTCACATAACTCTTCGATGAGCTGCTTCTGCTGCTGGTGTTGGTGTTGGTGTTGGTGTTGTTGCTGGTGCTGGTGCTCTCCGCACATTAACGCCCGTAACGTAATTAAACAAAAATAATGGTTTCAATAATCACGCAAAACCGTAAAGTGCAGCACAGACAAGCAGCCAAGCAAACAACTTCCGACCTCAGAGGGCTCAAACCCCAGATAAAGGCCCCAGTTTTTGAAATCCCTAGTAGAATACCATTCCCATTTTCATTTTCATTTCCATTTCCATTTCCATTTCTATTTCTATTTTCATTTATATTTATATATTTCTGTTACTTGTTCTGTTTCAGTTTTTGTTTCTATTGCTGTTTTCATATACATTTTGAGTTTCTGTTTCTGTCTCTGCTGCTGCTTCTTTTTCTTCTTCTTCTTCTTCTATTTCTGCTGCTGTTTCTGTTTCCAATTTCAATTCCATCCACCCAAATAACCCACCCATTCAATTGCCTAGGCTTCTGTCTAACCCTTTGCCTGACGCTCTCTGCCTTTTGCTCTTCTTTTTTTCTTATGTTGTTGTTGTTACTGTTGTTGAGGAGTCACTAATTATTTGTAGCTGTTGTTGTTGTTGTTCTTTTATCGCATTTAACGCAACTGTTGAAAAAGACGCTACACCCTTCTCCTACCCCAACTCTTACCACCGAGTGCCGCATGTCCCGCACAATAACCAAACCCAAATCCCCTGTCCATGTCACCAAGCGGTAGATTTACACACATGCAAATTTATGGGCTGATGCCTTGTTCTCGACATTCTTCCGGGCTGTATCAAAAATCAATTAATGACAATAATTTTAAAATTAAAACAATTCAGCGTTTGCCTCCAACATGTGTGAAATTTAATGACTTTGAAGATATTTATGGAAATAGGCGAGACTCTATTCTAGCCATGTCCTGGCCCGGCTTGTCCTATTTCAAGTTGCTGTTGTTGGTGCCTTCTTGTGCCATTTCGTTTGCAATTATCGAGTATATTGCCTCGCTCCATTTTATACCGATCCACTTTATCCCATCCTGGGGCCATATAGAACTTCATATAGAACTCGAGCTGATTCTAGCTTTGGCTTTAGCTTTTGCTTTTGCTTTTACTTTTGCTTTTGGTAATATGGGAATGGGAAATAGGTATGGAGTTGGGCGCTCGAGGATGCCTTTTTGTTGTAATTAGATGAGCAGCGCCAGCGAAAGGGTTTAATTACATTTTGAATAGAAAATTTATGAAACAAGTTTTTCGGTTTCTCTTCGGTTCAGTTTTGTTGCTGTTCGGTTCGGTTTGGTTTCAGTTTGTTTTACGGGGCGTACCATTGTGGCCATGTGTGTTATTCATGTCGCCCAACTGTCTCCCTTCTAATATATATATATATATATATATATATATATATACATATATATATTGGGATATAATGTCTCTGTGTGTGTGTTTTTTTGGGTATAATGGCTGGCCCAGCATTGACGTTATGTGTATCAGACCACATAAAATATGCGAGCCGGCACAATGGCATTCAACTGAATAATTGACAAGCCACGAAAAGAGTTTTTCGCATTTTTTTGTTAAGAGTTTCACATACTTAAATAAAGCAATCAATTTTCGGTTAGATGATAGAAAATTAAAACATTTATTAAATTAATCTAGATTATTCAATGCAGTTATCTATTATAAATGAAATTGCATCAAATATCCTTCCCCAAAAATACAATAATGTTGATGACTGTGATTAATGGAGTATCCTTTACGACTGGCATAATATGGGAATTAAATTGAACAGTGTTTGTGCTGGCATATAGCCATAAATAGCTATAGACAAACACACGCACACACATAGTACAGTGGCATATGCATGCCGTTGGCGTTTTAGTGTACGCCTCAAAGTAGGCAACGCGAAATTTTGACAGACAAGCAGCATCTGTCGCAAATTGTCGATTTTGTATTGAGCGCCGAAGGCAAGAGGACAAATTGTGGGCATGGCAGCCCTTCAATTGGAATTGAGCCCGTTGCTCGTCGAAATTGTTAATTGATTTATGTTTATATTTGTGCAACATGTTGATGCCACTACGCGAAACGACGACGTTGTGTCTGCTTCACAACCGGAATTGCAGTTCTGTATCGAGCCGGGAAAAGCGCTCGCGGTATCATTTGGCTGCCGTGTGTGTTTTTGGTATGAGAATTGAAAAGAATTGATGGATTGGTGGGTAGAACTGTATGTAAGAGCAACAGCAGACAACAAAAACAATAACAATAACAAAAGCAAAAACAAAAACAAAAACAAAACACTGTGCACCGTTAATTGAACAACATTCGACAGACACACAAAATCAGACAGAATTCTGCCTCAACGCAACTCAATTTGGTGAACATTTTGAACGTTAGCGGCATATTTGCGTGTAATTATATCAAAAATTATTATATATACTATATATATATATTATTATTATTATTATTATATATATATATATGTGTGTGTGTGTGTGTAACTATGTGTGTGTTTATTTGCCATATAAGTGCTGCAAAAAGGCACATACAAACTTTTGTCTTGCCATGCCCTTTGGCAGCAATTTGCAATGCGTTTGCGGTTACCATACGAGGGTTGCAACCATGTGGCAAACACTGAGATTTGCCACCAAAGCGCTGTATGGTGATATGATGTGGTGGGGCAGAGAAAGAGCTGTCGATCGCCTTGTGGCATTTTCAATAAGCAAAGCAAAGCATTTGTTTGTTTGTCTTTGGGCCCCATTAAAAAATATAAACCATATTTGCCTTGAACAAACAATAACACACGCGCCACAATAATTGCCATTCTCAGTTGAGCAAATCAATTTTGCAACACATTTCTCTGACTAATCAAGGGGAATACAAAGCAAGTAAAATAAAAAAATATAAATAAAAATATTATTTTTAATAAAACTTAAGATTTCACATATAAGTTTTTATTTTATAAATTCTTTTTTAATTTAAATATTTTTTTTCTAGTTTTTATTTTCAACTATAATTTTTGCTTAGCTGCTTTATAGTTGAAGTTGAGTAAATAAATAAATAAATTAGTTAGATTGATCAGATCAAAGATATATTTATATATTATTAAACTAAATCTGTTTAACTAGTAGGATTAATTATTCGTTTTACTAAATTTAGGTCTGTGCATAGTTTTTTATTGCAATCAAAATGAAGTTTCTATTAAATTTATATTATATAATCAATTAAATAATAGAAAAATAAAATGAAATTAATGGAAAAGTTTATTATACTGTATAATATAAAGCAAAATTGAATTTATTAATTAAAAATTAATTAATTATAGTTTATTTCAATAGAGCTTAAGTACTTTGAGTATTATTATGTTATGCATCATCTTTAAAATGAAATCAAAGCATAGGACAAGGCATTGGGTAGTCCGAGGTGAAGTCAATTCAACTGGCAATTAATGCATGTTGCCCGAACCTGAACCTGGACCTCAAACGTGAACCTGTAGATGGACTTGTACAGCCTGCACGGTACACACACCACAGAGACAGAGAGTTAGAGTAAGAGGGAGGGAAAGCAGACTGGGGGCCAGGTTGCACAACAGTAGACAGTGGCAGGCACATTCGATCCGTGGCCGAAAGTGGCAATCAGCAAGAACAACACCAATAAAGCCGCAACAACAACAACACACAAACACATACACATGTAGAGTGTGGTGTAGGGAATGTGGGGAGGGGGGGGGGGTGTAAACATGGAGAAATTGGCAAACGTTGAGGCAGAGGAAGAGGCTGAGCGCCACGCCCTAACGCCATGTCGACACCTATTACCATTCATTGACTTTGGTCATGTCCCTGGGGTGTCATCTATGCAGGTCGCTTTGGTTTGTCGTTGGTGTTGTTGTTTGTCTGTTTGTGTGTGTTTGTGTGTGTTTGTCTGTTGGTTGTTGGCCCACACTTTTGATTGCATTTTCACCGAATCCAACGACCGTTTGCTAATGTCCTTCGATAAAGCCGGCAAAATCAACACCAGCAGCTACCGTTCATATGGCCTTGTCAATTCTGAGCAAAGGGTATAGGGCAAAAGGGGGAGGTGGGATGTTGAATGTTGATGATATGGGATACTGGATACTGAATACTGGATATGGATATGCCAAAGGCAATGGCAATGGCAATAGCTATACCAATGGCAATGGCAATGGAAATGTTGTGTGCGCCTCCGTTTTCATTTGGTGTTTGATTGGATTTTCAATTATTCATTATTATTGGTTGCAATTTACCTGCCGCTTCCTGTTGACACTCTGAACTCTGAACTGTGAACTGTATACAGTATGCTGAGGATACTGTGGACAGTTGATGTTGGATTTTGTAAGTGAACACTGAATTTGTAAGCTGCTCTTACTGCATTTGCCATAGCATTGATTGCGTTTCATCAGCAGCAAACGATTTTGAGTTTTCAGTCAGTTTTCCAACTCATCAAATTCCAATTGCATCATTAAACGGAATATTTAATGCTATACGCATTTCCATACCATTTTTCTCACTGTTCACAACTTCAATCATAGATCTGTTGAGGTCATTTGCATGATGTTGTTTCTGTACAGTAAAGTGTCCATGTAGATGACTAATTGGACTTTTCGATATGGAATGAGCATAAATAAACTACAACTATAAAATACTTTTAACAAAAACTTTAAGAAATCAAACTTTATATAGTTTTAGTTAGAATTGTAAATAAAAACAATTTATTAAATTTTTAATATAGTTTTTTTTATAATAATATTTTAATTAAAGCTCACAAATAATTGTTTCCATAATAAATGTTAAGGTTAAGTGAGGTGAGGTGCAAGGGGAAAGGGCAGCAGTTTGTGTGTTGAAAAATAAAAAAACTATAAATTCTAGAATTTATTTTTCAGTTACTTGTTTTCTTTCTCTTTCGTTGCTTTTTACTTGTTTTTGTTTTTTCTTTACTTTAAGTAAAAAGCAACAAATTTGAAATCCAAGTTCGAATAAGTTCAGTTAAGATCATCTAATGCCCCGTGCTTGACTTTTAAATGCTTTATTACTTTATTTAATTTTGTTATTCTTAACTTTTGTTTGGTTCTTGATTTTTGGCAATACAAGTAAATATACGAATGTATATATCTATATATATATATATATATATATATATATATGTATATATATTTTTTACCCCAACTCTACCTCAACACACCCCGTTTGACCAAATGTGTACAATTATCTTTTTTTGCCGTCGCCGGTCATTGTCATCGTCATCGGTCAGAGAACGAGATCGAGCTATAAAGATAACTACCAACAAGCAAACGAAGCCACCGACAAAGTATTTGTGTGTGTTTTCAGATTTGTTGGCGTATTTTTATTGGCATTCGACTGGACGACGACGAGAGGCCAATTTGATTTTACGACCATTTCAGTTTCAGTTCATATGATATCATTTTGCATCGGAATTTTTTTTTTCTTTTTTTTTTCTTTTTGTTGGTATTCACTTCTCAGACGAAACGAATACCAGTAAGTGTATGAACAAACATAAATACAAATTCAAATATAAATACCCAAAAAGCAGATATATTAACAGATACAGATATGATATACAGACAGTTAGTTGCACAACTAATAGATACCCATTAAGCAGCTCTTAGTGAACCCAACTCTACACACATTTGAAAAATATTTGTTTACTTAAAAGTTCTATTAGTATTAAGCTGATACTTAGGTAAACAGTACTAACATACCCTTAATAGATTTAATGTAGGGTATATACTTAACAGTTGACAGGCGGCTACTAGTCTTTGAATTCACTGAGCGCGACAATAAATTAAGTCAAGTGTAGCGTTTAATTGATTTTACTGGCCAAAAATGATTCTAATCATAGATTAAATATCGTTAAAACAACAGCACCAACAACAACAGCAACAACAACAACAACAACAGCAGCAACATTAAACAACAACAACAACAACAACAACATCAACATTATACAACACAAACAATAGCAAAGGGCCGCTTGACCAATAAAGTCAACAATCAAATCAAACAGCCCCCAACTTGCCTCCAGTTCCCTTTCAAAACGCAAAAACCCCAACAACTTGATGATGGAACGGGGGAGGGGGGGTGGGGCTATCAGACAAACAAATTTGTAGGACAATAGGTTGTCGTTGTTTACTGGTCTTCCCGCTGTTGTTGTTGTTGCTCTTGTAATCGTTGTTTACCAATATGTAATCCTTAGAAATAACAAGAGGCACAGTTCCTTTTCCTCTTCAACTAAACGAACGTTGCTCCCTTTGAATATCAATTGGTTGGCATGGGGGCAGTTTGTTGATTTAGCTCAGAGATGAGAGCTAACTTTCTAACTTAAAGCTACTGTAAATACTATTTAATATATTTATATACATTTATTTAACATATATATATATATATATATATATATATATATATATAAGAGTAAATGTCTGACCACCTAAAAACGCCGCGTCGCTAACGAATCAAATAAATTTGTTGGTCAATTAAAAAACTGCAAAACGCGCACAATTTCCACATGTGTGGCAACAACTGAAACTGCAACAACAACAACAATAACAACAACAACAGCAACTAACCTTTACTCGGTGCTGCAATAACCCTACAGCTACACATCACCAACCCACCGCAGCACCACCCATCTAGCCCGCTGATGCTGCTGATTTTTGCTCTAATGGCTGCCAACGCCAAATGAAAACGAACCAGCAGGAAAAAAATTGCGTTACAAACCAATTTTTTTCGTCTGGTGTATTCTTTTTTTATTTTTATTATTATTCCTTTATTTTTCTTTTTTTTCTCTATTCATTTTTTGTTTTACAGCATTTTCACGATTCTCACACGTTGTGACTTTTTTGTGACTAGCTTTTGGCCAATTTTTTTTTAAAATTTTTTTTACTCCATTTTTTTTCCATTTTATTCTATTTTTTTTTGTAATTTTTTATGGGTTTTATGTACTATTTTTTCTCGCTGAACTTTGGCCGTAAACTAACTTTGTAGGGTCTGATAGTACCAGGGTTTTGGTATACTAGAGTGTTCGACGTGTAGTTGGTTGGTGGGGAGTTTGTTTGGGGGGTGTTAGTTATTAGTCGGGTCCTTCTCGGGGTGAGTGAACATGCAAAGAACACTCTTAGCCCAAACCGAATTCAGCTGAAACTACAATTTAAGCTAGCTTTCAGAGCGTTTCAATTTTCCTTCGATGTAAAGCTTCAATTTCTATTCTAACTTTTTAGAATAGATATATCTCACCTGTTATATATATTTACATATTAGTCTTAACTTAAAAAATTAATCAGTGGATTTAGTGGCTCATTTCAGGCTAAAATTGTGGTGATATACTATTTTATTATATTGATATATTTAAGTAATTTATTCAAAATTATCGTAATATATATATTAAGTATCGACATATTACATTTAATTATAGACGAATACAACTTGCTTTTATTTAATGATATGAGCTACTATTTTTATATAATTGAAATAAATTATATTAATAATAATCTTTTTGCTTTATTTTTTAAATTGAAAATGTATTTAATATAAACACATCAATTAAATAAATGTAGAATTATTTAAATATTGTCCGCAATGGTAAAAAGTATACAGTTCTAAAATATTATATATATAAATGTTTACTTTTAAAGTTAAATTATTTTATACATTTTAAATTTATTACATTAGTTGAACTTATAAAAATTCTTTGCAAATTTGTATATATATAAATTTAATTTTTTTTATTTTTATTTAACATTTATATTTAATATTTTTTGTTGTTACCAAAGTAGAGTTGTTTCCTTGGTAAATAAATTTTATTCTTTTTAAAAATATATAAAGCAACTTTATAAAAATTTCTTTGTTAATAATTTTATGAAATGCTTCAATTTAATTTTTTTTTTATTTTATTTCTTAAAATAAAACGAACCAATATTATTTATGTGAATAATTTAATAAAATGTTGTATAAGTTTATAAGTATAAATTTTCTATTTTGTTTTTATAAATGTATTATTTATATTTAATTTATTTGTGTATTAATTATATAATTAATTTATTATTTCTTTTTATTTATAAAAAAATTTTTATTTTACTTGCTTTGTTTCTAAATATTAATACCTAAGCTACATCTTATTAAGCTATATATTTATTCTGTTATTTATTTTATAATTATTAATATTTTTTTGCGCTATATTTTATTATAGTATTTTTTATTCAAATATTTGTTTAAATAATTTATTTAAATAAATAATTTATAATTGTTTACTATTTTTTTCAGTTTTTTTGTAAATAATAATATTAATAAATATTTATTTATTTTTTTTTCTTATATATTGATTTGATTTCTATATATTTTCTCAAATAAATGTATTTTTTTATTTCTTTAAACTTTTAAAATTTTTTTATTTTAGTTTTATTTATTTTTAATGTATGTATAGTTTATTTGTTAGGGAATTTTATCTATTTCCTTATATTTTTTTTTTTTTTTTTTTAAGAAACTTAAACGTGGGGTTCGTATAGTCCAAATTAATTCTTACGTAGAATTAGCCAACTCATCATCTGGTGTGGCTATATTTATATTAATATATAAAATATATGTATAATTTTATTTTGATTGCACTCAGGAATATAGTTCAAGTAATTTTAAAAGTTCTTACTTAAAAATGGAACTGTAAAGAGATATTTTAAGCCAATGCTCTACAGTCTTAACTATTGTATGACATTTGCTTTTGTGATACTTCAATTTTCGCAAAGCTATTACAATTTAGCATTCCTGAAGTTAGCAATAATTCGGGTTTATGACCCAAGCCCAGAGACATCTCTTTTTTATTTTAGTTTTCTTCTTTTATTTTGTTTTATTTTGTTTTTTTGTATATGATTTTTTTTTGCTGGTCATCTGTAACCCTTTCGCTGGGGAAAACTCACTTCCCCGCTGCGATTGTTGGCCAAAATTGACATCGGCTGGTTGCCCCCGAGCGAAAACTATATAAAAATGGAGCGCAATTTACGGTTAGCGTTGTGCATTTTGTGTGGCAGAGTCCGGAAGTGGCTGCCCATGCGGACAGCTTACGAGGACAGCCGACTCCTGAGTTTGTACTCTCTGTTTCCTAAAAAGCTTCACTCAACAGCCAACCGACTGCCAATTTCATGCTACGCTTTACATTTGTTTCTCGTGTGCTTTTTACTCTTTCGTTTCATTTCGTTCTTTTTTTTCCACTTTATATTTTTTTTCATTTTTTCCTTTCAAAGCAAATTTTTTTTATGACTGCGCCCTTATGGCGGATTTCTGTTACCTCTTTCTTCTTCTTTTCGCTGATTGAAAAAAGGTGCAGCTACTGCGCCTGCTCGGAGCACATATCGATACCCAATACCCGATACCCAATATCCAATAGCCAATAGCCAATAACCAATAACCAATAGGTAACCACATGCGCCGGGGCGTGCCAACTTGTAGGGGTAGCTCTTAACTTTTATTTCACCCGTTATACTGACTGATCCCTACAAACTTTATAACATATGTTGGCATATGGCGCAGCTGCACAACTGTCCCTGCAGATGATAAAACCCATTCAGCAGTTGCTCTTGTTAACTTATAAGCTGCATTCCATTAAATTAATAAATTGGTAAATCTAATCCCAGACAGATATACAGTCAATGCTCAGTCCTAGATTATGTTTAAAATTCCCTAGGAATTGATTGGAGTCTTTGATTTCAAATAAGTTACTTGGAATTAAAAGTTCTAAACTAGCTATTAAAGGACACTCTATGAGCTTACAGTTACATGTATCAGAGATGCTCCATAAAAGCCATTGAGCATCAGCCTAATTCAATCCTTCTCTTTACTCAACGAAAATTGAGTGAAAGAGTTTCAAATAGAAATTTCAGTTGCTTCTAAGCTAAACAGTTACTAAGAATTGTTTCAGTTTTGATACAGCCAGAATTGACAGTGGAAAAGAAAATTCAATAACCACTATTGAAGCAATCATATTTTCTTAGTATAGAACTAATTGAGCTTCAATTTTATGGAAATAGACAAATAAATATTACATATGGTAGTCAGAGGATTATCAAGGATTAATGCTACAAATATAATTTGAATAGTTTATGTTTTTGTTTTTAATAACGAATTAGATTGTTCACTTTTAGTTTCTTTATTTTTTTTTATATTTCTTTTCGATTTAATATTTCAGTTAATTTGATTTCATTTGGATATCTGTTGATTTCTTTCAATGAAATAAAATTCAATAAAATTTGTAGATATTTAAATAAAATTTAATAAAATTTTGAATGGGAAAATGTTTTAAGTGCATAAAGAGAAAGAAAAATTTCTTATAATATACAAAATGGAAATGAAAATGTTAATGGAAGTAGTTTGAATTTATTTTATATATATTATGGGATGGACAGTCGACGTTTGGCGCATTGCTAGCTAAATCAATTTACGTTGCACGTTTTTAAGATGAGGCACGCTGCCCTGCCACATCGCATGTAAAGCTCAAGAAATGCCAAAGTGGCAGATAAAAACAACAATAAAAGCATTGAAAAAGCAAAAGGCAAAGCAGAGCATCAAATCAAAAAACAATTACGAGGCAAATGACATTATCAAATGTCAAATGTCATGTTGTTGTACCAACCCACGCTCCACAGCCCCGTCTCATACTCTAGATAGTCACCCAATAGGGAAACCTTCAAGAAGAAAAAAATCACAAAAATTAAACTTAAATAAAATATATATATATATCTATATATATATATATATATATATATATACGAGTATAAAATAAAATGCAAAGCAGCGACAGACGTCAACGGTGCCGCATCAAATTTGTTCAAGGCAATTTTTCAATTCATTGAAGTGGAATCCATAAGAAAATAAGAGAAAAACCAAAAAAAAAAAAAAAATACCAAACGAGAACCGAAAAGTCGCCGTCTGGAAATTCGAGCGGTTTTAGTCGCGGGCTAAACGCGCGCGTGCAAAGTACTAAGCGCCACTTGACTTACGGCCCTCGACTCCGTTTTAGATAGAGATCCATGGGCGCTGTGCGACCAATTCACCGATTCACCAAACCACTAAATTCACCATTCAACCCTGACCCCAGCTCCAACCTACTATATAGAAGCCTTGTGCCTCTTGTCTGTCTCATACCCAATCTCAAAATCTCCACCCACTGCTTCAATCTAAACAAGCTGCCAGTCTGTCTCCATGTCTCCATAGTCCATAGTATCTCAAATCAAAATCTAGATTTTTGATTCTTTTATACACGCGTATTATTTAGACTTCCCCCCGCCCCCCTCCAATTTCCTTCCAATTTGACCCATACCACATTGGGGGAGTTGGCAGTAGAAGGGAGCTTTATTTGTTGTTCGTTGTTGGTTGTTTGTTTGGTTTCTTTCATTCTTTTGAATTCGTTTTTGCTTTAAGCTCGTTGCTTGTAAATAATCCTGTGCAGCTTTTCTATTGCTTTTCATTATTGGGAGCAGTGTGTGTGTGCTGGTGTGGGGACTTGTGGCTAATATTGTGGCCAAATTCTATACAAAACATTTCATTTCTCTTCTTATTTCTCTACTCTTCTCATTTCCTCTCTTCTTCTACCAGCAAATAATAGCAAATATTATAGAAATTGGTTGTACCTGGTGACATATGCGTTCTGTCTATAAAATCTCAACTAAACTTAAGGTCGTCCTTTGAAATAAGTTTCCTGCCAGATAGCAATGTGAAGCTTCATCAATTACTGTATATATGTATATATATATATAATGATATATATTTTATATATATATACTCACACTTATCGCATCAGCTGCAGCGAGCACTTAAGTATTGCCTGCATCTTAAGCAACTAATGTTCTTCAGTTACTCCATATATATATATATATATATATATATATTGTGATTGTTTTTTTTTGCACTTAGATAGTTCCCAGAGGATTATTGTAATTATAATTATGGCATATTTGCACTTTCCACACACACACACACACACACACACACACATACACACAGTGAACTTTATTGAACTGTAAATGATTATCGCAATTTATTTAAGTCTGGTGCTCGCCTGTCATTAGCTGCATTGGCGAACTAAAAACTATTAAGGACTCTCGTATGTATGTGTGTGTGTGTGTGTGTGTGTGTGTTGAGGTCCTTACGTATGGTAAACTTGACTGCCATTAGTCCTGAACGCACATATGTCACAACCTCCGCAACGTAAAACCCCAAAAGAAAACAAACAAACAAACGAAACGAAACGAACAGGCGAAGATACACAGTAACAAAGCAAAGAGATGGAGACGAGACGAACAAAAAATAAAGGAGAAAAGAGAAACATAGAATGAAAAATGATCTCATAGCTAAGGCAAAATTGCATGTTCTTGGACAGGGAAGGGGGGGCATGTTTGAAGAGGTGTGGCGGCATTCATCCAATTGCCATAATTTATCTGTCACATGTCGAATGTGTGTCAACGTCAACCCGGAACAGGCACTGCCTCTCTCTCTCCCGCCCTCTCTCTCTCTCTATAGCAAGACCTAGACCATCCACCATATCAACATACATATATCCATATATACATATACATTCATATATACAATCCCGCCCACCCACTGGGCAGGGATCTATGGCAATGCTGTCGGTCAGTTGTCATTAATATTTATTATGTCACATGCATGCAGTCCACCGTTTTGAGTTAAGGGTCCTGTATCCCTTTCTAACTGTAACTCCAACTTCGTTTCTATTTACGTGCCGGGGCAAAAGGACTTTTGGTATTTTAATATGCTGCATGAATATGAAAGTAGCAAACTCTAAGCTTTCTCCATCAACTTATGCCACTTACAGCTAAAACAAACGACTCAAATTTCCAGCCTTGAACCAAACATATGGATTTGAACTCAAGTCAATCAACTCTGGCATATGATCCTGACAAGCAAAGGACTTGCGCAATGTTCAATATTTTCAATTGCATTTCTATATTTTACTTTTTTTTTAAATAATAAGATGCATTTTCTACATTTGAACTTGGGTTGGGCGTGGCATATGCAGAGAATATTTGATCAGTTTAACAAATGGCCAAGTACCTGGCTCTATCACGCCCAAAGTCCACCCACAGTTGGCCCCTGATGACCCCGGGCAGTAGGCCGCACAATGGGCTCATTAGGCGTTTAATGGAATACGTAATGCTAGACTACAGTTGATAAAGTGTCTTGTGGGTGGAAAAGCGGGACGTTGGCACCATGAACTCCTGGACGATGGACGATGGACGTTGGACACTGAACGTTGGACGGTGGTTGATATGCCAAAGCTACACAAAAACTAACAAACTAATCCAATATTTTTATTACGAAATGCCATTAAGGGTCATTGAATATTGTGGCATAATAAATAAATGGCCAGACTGCATATATACATATATATATATAAAAACACACGCACACACATACACATACACACATTTATACACATATAACATATGAGAGACGATTGCGTTGCCTGCGCCTTGGTTATAATCCCAGCTATCAACGGCATCATTATTCAAAGACGGATTTACGCGACGATACACCAAAAATGTATCTCTTTCAGTTGGCAAGTGTGTGTGTGTGTACATGTGTGGGTGTGGATGTGGATGAACAACTGACTAGCATACATCAAAGCGCCTTAACTCCCCAAACTAAAGTGACTGACTACTCAAAAAGTGATTTTTTTTGATCCGTTGCTTATTTTTGTTGTCGCTTGCAGCATAAGACAAATACTTATAGATATATGAGCATAACATATATATTTATATATATATATATAAATTAGTTACATTAAAATCTTATTTAATATGTGTACTTATTAAATCATATATATATATATATATATATATATGTTTGCTGTAATATATGATAAACTCTTAAAGCAATCTGCTTGAATATGTTCGTTTTACATTTTGATATTGGTTTTGCTCCTGTGTCTAAGGACACCAAATGACAACAGTTAAACGTACGCTTAATTAGTCCGTTTTGTTTGAAATGATTTTGATGACGATGTCGCTATAGATGATTCTCATGTACTTCAAATGCTAGTGTCCATACTCCATACTCCATGCTTCATCATGATTACATGACCAGATTCTGACCCTACTCTTGACACCTTCTGTGACTTCGACAACGGCAACAATATTGTCTCCGTCTCTGACTCCGATTTGATAGCCGGTGTATACATATTTTTTTTTCGAATGCTTCCTGCAGGACTCGCCTTGTTTGGCCAGCAATTCAATTTGCTGCTCCTGCACGTTATACCAGCTACTTTTTTCTGTGTTTTAACCTGTTCAAATGGGCCCCCAACTCATTGATGCTGGCCTAGTGTGTGTTTGCGTATGTTAATCGAAATGTTTGGCGGCTGTGTTGGCTGTATGTTGGCTATATGTTGGGTATGGGCGTGGCATATACATATATGTGTTTTTTTCTTTTTTTTTATTATTATTATCCGCTGTGCACATGTTACGCGGCTTTGTTTAACATTAAATGGAGGTTAATACCTGACAGCACGTCCGCGTCGACAATCCACGCGGCGAGGCGGTCAAGTGCAGCAGCCGAGGGTTATTGCAGGATGAGCAGGTTGGGGGAGTGTTGGGCATGTATTATGCCTGGTGGATTGTTTGCTTGTCTGCATGCTGCACACACACCCACAAACACACATGCATATATATATGTATACAAATACAAACATAAAGCTTGTGTTTGGATGGGCAGCTAATGTTATTGCCACCACATTTGATTGTTTGGTCGCCGTCACCGTTGCATGGACTTTCAGTAGCAATGTCCTGCAGGACTCGCGGCTTGATTGTTGTTGCAAATAGGCGAGTGATTTTACGGTTAATTGATTTTAAAGCGATTTCGCTTAACTGTTATCTCGCCTTGTTACTCCTACCACTAACTGTGAGTGTCTGTATACATTGCATGTCTGCTCTCTGGGTAAGAGAATTCTCCAAGCTCCAACTCCAAAACACATGCAGCATGTTCCAACTGTATATGAGACTATTGTACGACAATCACTTTACATATCAAAAAAAAAAAGGAAGCTTTTGTTGCCATATTTAAATGCTTTTCGAATAGCCAAATGATTAAGCTAATAATCAATATAAGAAAACAAATAATATAAGCAGAATATGCAACAACAAAAGTTAATATAATAATAAAAAAATCTTCAATATTTTGAAAACTATTATATCTATATATAAATTTTATATTGGAATTGGAATTATATAACATTATAATTATGCGTAAGGCTCTAGAGGCCAATGAAAGTACTTGTATACAATTCTTAAGTTTGGCCTGAAAGATTTTATTTTTATCAATTCTTTTTTATCTGTTTAAAAGTATTAATGAATTTTCTTCTTTATTTTTATAAAATTTTATTTATAATCTAAATTTTATTTTAATTTTTGATTTAAATGAATTGATTTTATTAAAATAAATTAATTTTTTATAACATCAATTCAAATGAATAAAGAAAGTTTAAAGTTTATATATAAAATAAATATTATATATTTATTTCCTTTTCTGACACAAATGATATAAAGAGTTCTTCGAAGAACTCCTATTTCTTAATAACAATAATAAAAAGAAAAATAAATATATTAATTTCCTTTATTTGTCAATATTGGAAAAAGTGAGTTATTTTCTACTAAGTAAAAATTTATTTGAATTAAAGTTTAAAGAGTAAAATGAATATAAAAATATTTAAAAATAAAAAAAAATAAAATTAATTTTACAAATAAATTATTGGAATTTATAATAAAGCTATAAATTAAAATAAAATATTTTATATAATTTAATTTATTAAAATATTTTTTTTTTTTTTTAAAAATAAAATTAAATTAATTTCGTTACAGAAAAATATATCATTAACTGATTGCTGATTGCTTGCAAAATGAAAGATATTTTTAATTAAATTTAATTATTTTATTTTCTAATACTTTCTAAAATATTTTTTAAAATCTGGTAAAAAATAATATAAATTTGTTTATTCATTAATTTTATTTTGTTTTATAAGAAACAGTTAAATTTTTTTTATATTTTTTCTAAGCAAAATTGAATTTAATTTAACGCACATTTTGTAAATTGAAATATATTAAAAGGAATTATTTTTTTACAAAATATTAATTTATTTTATTTACAATTTGAAGAGACAATTACTAACTGTATATGGCTAAAGATATGGCAAACTAAATTAACAAACTAAAATTGTTTCATATTGACAATTGGTACTGTTTATGTGTGACAGACAGAGATCAGAGTTAAGTCCACAGCAGTTAGAAGTATCCTTCATACTACAGCCAAGAAGCTGAGGGTAAAAATTGCACTCGTGTGTTCATTAAAACAATAAAAAGCACACACACGCATATACACACACAAATACACAATATATACACATATATATACATTGGTATACTAGGGAAAAAGCGAAGCCTAATTATGATTTTTCCAACTGACAGTGGTCAAGACATAGTTCTAATAGTATGAGTAAATTTTGGTTCTTGGGGTTGTAACTGTAAATGTATCTGTGTATTTGTATTTGTGTATTTGTATATTTGTATTTGTATGTGGTAATGTTAACGCCAGCATTGTGTCCAACTATAACTCCTACTCCAAGAGTCTATCATACAGCTCAGCTTCATACCTCCCATACCTCCCATAGACCCATACCATATATACTCATACCAACATTTCCATCTGTATCTCTATCTGTGCGTAACACAGCGTAATTACACAACATTTTTACTTAGGCATTTCTCTCGTTTGGCTATTTGGCCATTGGTTTTACGAGCGTATTGCACTTTTGTGGCCATACAACATCGACGCTAGCAACCCCCAAAAATTTCTAGAAAATTTTCTAACTGAAAATGAAACTGAAGCCAAAACCGAAACCGTAACAGAAACTGAAACTGAAACCAAACCCAAATCCTTAACTGAAACTCAGCCTGGCACCTGTGCTTTAGCATATATATATATATATATATATATACATAAGCACACACATATACACATATATGTGTTGTTGTATATATGTATGAGTATCTGTCTGCCTGGCATTATTAGCAGCTTGCGTGCAAAAACATTTATGAAATTCTCAACCCTATGTCTTACACACACATACATATATAGATATATATATATATGTTTATATGTATTTGTATGTATATATGTATATAGATACTAGGTCCAGCCGTGTGTCCACTGTCAGTCTCTCGTTTAACATTTATGAGGCGACGCAAAATGATACGAAAACGTTTCGTCATAAACTTCAATAATCGTAAATATAGATTTCTCCCTGGCCAAGGGCGGAACCGTTACAGTTCCCAGTTACCCCAGTTACCCCATCTTATAATTCCCCAACTCGTACCATACAATACCTTGGCTTTGGTTCAGTTTCACTTCCGTTACCATTTTTCCATCTACTTTGTTCTCGTCTATGTTGAAATTAATAGTTTTAGGCTTTTGCTCTCTCGCTGACGTTAGTTTAAGCGTCGCATTTCATTTTCTAGCTGCCTGGTCAGTTATATTGCTCCTTTTCATTCAACCCCCCTAAGGCTCCAGCCATGTCTTTACACAGCAACAGCAACAGCCATAGCCACAGCCACATCCACTTCCTGTTTCGTAATGCACATTTATGTGTGTGCCATTCACCGCCAACATTTTTATCGTTTCGTCAATGTCATAAATTCTGATCTAGTAGCTCAAATTGAACATAATGCGATGCTGAGCATATATATAGATATATATTTATATATATATATATATACAACAACTATATCAGTAGCTAAGTATATAGTGCTACTTTTAAGCTGCTTCTTCTAATGCTTAGTCATAGCATAAGTAAGTACAGTTGTGTCTGGAACAACTAAGATTCCTTTCTATTCATGCATATTGATCAATATCGATCCCTTTTATCAATGTCCTTTTTAGAGGGTTAATTAAGAGGTTTACTAGGGTAAATCATTATTTTTATCGTTTGAAGTTTTAATTTACATCGAAATATGGTTTTTATTTTTCTTCTCTTTATTTATTTGCTTATCGATAATCTGTAGTCGATAATTTATTATGCGGCAAGGGCTATTTAATGGGACACTTTAATGGCAACCCTCAGATTGTTTATATATGTTTACTGGATGGGTAACTGGTTTCGTCTGGTTATTTATGTGTAGCAATTAGCAGTGCATGCTTTTAGGCGTTGGCCGCGCAATTTTAATGACCATTCGAAGCGCATTTCGTTGTTGCCACTTTATATTTATTTATTTATTTATTTATATTTATACAAGTTTACCGCATACCGATTGTTTCTATTGTGTATTCTGATATTGGAGTGGTTGGGAGAGTGGAGTTGCCTGGTCAATGCTTATCAAGATGTTCGGTCGCCAGCTCTAATTGATAGGGCGGGCACGCCCAATCAGTTCATAGAGTCGCCCAAAAGCTAGCGCAGCGTTCGATATTCGCGTGTTTATAATTTGCTGCACAACCAAAACCAAACACACACACTGTCTCACATACACACACCGAAACTTGAAGCAAAAACAATAACATAAACCAAGGTCCAAAACTCCAAAAACTATAACCCAAAGCTGTCAACTTAAGCATGTTTGTCTATAGTATGAGCGACTATGAAATACCGTATAAAAACTCGCTTAATAATGATTCAAAATTATAACTCAAGATATGATTATGACGTAGCTGACGTCCTGAAGCAATATCCCCACTCAATTGAGTCCTGACCACGCTGTAAAACTTTCAACCAACTGCGCCAAATTTAAGTTTATTCTGCGGAGCAAGACACCTCCTTAAATCTGACTAACACACAGTATCCTTAAGCCTTCATATGTTGTTTTTTCCTTAATATTCGAAACACAATTCCCCATTTCACTTTACTGTTGTAAGAGGTATATTAAATCCTACAAACACTTTGTGTGCTAAACTAGTAAATCAAGTCATAGAAATTTGTGGTGGGAGATTTGAAGTTTGAAACGGCGCCGAATGTAACTGCCATACAATTCCCTCTCTAACTAATAGTAATAATACTACTACTAGCTCCGATTCCAACTTTGATTGTGTTTGTATTTGTGTGTTTGTGATTCTGACTCGATTTGCACAATTTCTTGGTAGTTGTTGGCGTGTCGATCGCTCATAATTTGCGGCTCGACATGCAAGCAAACAAAATCGAAAATTCAGCACGAACATTATCGATAAAATTGCCATTAAGTTCCCTTTAACCTACCGCATGCCACCCCACCACCCTTCCACTATATGCCTTATCAATAGTTTGCATCTTTAGTCGCGCCAGCGAACGCAACTCGACAACTTTGGATGATGAATGACGCGCGATTAAACGGCATAGATAACTACGTTAATATAGGCAAAGCAGGATCAGAAGCAGGAACTGAAGCAAAACCAGTAACTGTGACAGTCCTCAACTATTGCTCCAAACTAACCAGCATTGGTTAGCCCAAAATTAGGGTTAAACTCTAACTCTTTATACTAAATTTGGTACCCATATCAGGACTACATTGAATAATTGCGTATGCCTATACATAGTTCAAACGACAAAATCGTATATGCAACATTTTACGTAAGAACACAAAATATTATGAATCATTGCTAGAAGTAAAACTAACAGGAGCATAAAGAAATAGTATAGTAAAATATTTTCTTTTATTAATAATATTAATTAATTAAATTTAATTTAACACAATTTTCTTTGTCATATAAAAAGCAAAAACAAATTAAAAATATGTTTCAATATTTCTAAGTTAAAATTTAATTGATTTTTAATTTTCTGCTATAACACATGGCAGTATTAAAAGTTTTAAAAGTTTTATTTATTAGCCCCTTTGCCTTTTTGTAAAAAAGAAGCAAAGCGGAGCTATTGGAAATGTGCAAAATCCAAAAGTATGTAACACATAGAAATAATCATCGGAGCACCCCATAAAGTATATATATTCTGAATCAGGACGAAAAGACGAGTTCATCTAGCCCTGTCCGTCTGTCTGTCCGTCTGTCCGTCTGTCCGTCTGTATGAACGCCTGTTTCTCAGAGACTATAAGAGCTAGAGCATCCAAACTTGAAATCTAGATTCGTTATGTTCGTAGCTTATACGAGTTTGTTTTTGATTTCTGAATTTACTCCCCTGACCCCCGCAAATCGAAAAAAACGATTATTAAGCACAATTTTTAACCGATCAAATTTATTTTTGGTACACATCATAATTAGACCATTCTTGATCGATGTTGTGAATCTGGGTAAGATTGATCAAAAATCTCGGAAGTTATAGATCATCAAAAGTGACGTTATGGGCTCCGGGGGGGTATAGTAGTGCGCGCAAAATAAGAGCTAGAGCAACGAAATTTGGAACGTAGATTTGTTATGTTCGTACGCTATACAAGTTTGTTTTTGATTTTTAAATTTCCTCCCCTGACCCCCGCAAATCGAAAAAAACGATTATAAGGTACAATTTTCAACCGATAAGATTTCTTTTTCGCACACATTAAGTAGACCATTCTTCATCTACGTTGTGAGTTTCGTTAAAATTGAACGGAAAACACGGAAGTTATACAACATTAAGTACCGCGCTATAGAGCGTGGGGGGCTAAAAGGCGCGCGCAATGGCCAAGTACGTGCAGAACTGTGTGTATGTACGAGTATGTGTGTGTATGGCTGTATATGTAGGCAAAGGGGCTCTCTTAGTCGGGTACACTCGACTACAGACTTCTTACTTGTTTTTATAATAATATAACCACATACTAATTAACTTTGATATAGGAAATGAGTTAAGAAGTATTTAGCATAAAATGTATGCTAAAATAGAAGGCTGTACTATAGTAAATTTAATTATTAATTCTTTATTTATTAAATTTTATATATATAAATCGGCTTAAAATGAACTATTACAAATTCTTGAGTAGAGAGAATGATAACAAAACAGGGAGATATCCTGAGATAAACTAAATCAATCTATATCTTTTAAGACGCCTTATAGACCACATTAATGAAAGGCTATCCGCCAATCTGTTATATTCTCAGTCTATCAGTATAAGGAATGATATGGCGTGAGATCTGATGCTCCACGAGTCCAAACACAGATTACGATGCAAAGTCGAATTATGAATTAATCTAGGAGCAGTCAGTGATGAGGAACAAAGTTTTGTTCTGTTGAATTTGGATGCGTTTGCGATTGAAAGGAATAAATTAATAGGTGTATACTATTGTATAGAATAAATATAATTATTAAATAAATATATTTATTTTTATTTTAATTATTATAATTATTATTATAATTAATTGGAACTTCCAAAATATTCTTAAAAATTTTATTTTATTCTTTTCATAGGCAGAATAATTAAATTTAATTAATTTTATTTTATACATTTAATTTTTAAAGGTTTGACATTAACTGGAAACACTGCGAATCACTGCGTAGTGGAGCAACAAAGTTGAAGAAACTATCGCACTCAGGTTACCATCTATATAGATGCTAAATAGAAGTCCGAAGCATTCAATATAAGGTTTAGGATATACATATATATATGTATACTTAATTAAATATAAATTTATTTTTAGTTTCGCTTAGATCTTTGTATGATTTCTTTCGTTTTTGGGTTTTGTTTTAATTTATTTTTATTGCTGCATTAATCGGGTCAATCGCACTCGCAATCATATTGAATGTTTGTGTCGTGCTTCTATGTGAATGGTATAAAAAGTTGTATTCATGAAATTTGAAATTTTTCCATTGCAAATAACGCTATTAAATGAATTTACTTGCGCCACGCAATCTGCATACATAAAAATTCTTGATATCCTTTGTATATATATACAAGGAGGGGAGGTAAGTATTCATATGTATTGGGCCAGCGCCTGAAACTATGCAAAACTCATAGAGCATCTAAGCCACATACTCGCAGCAGGAAAGCGAGAAAGAGAGGGATGGAAAGAGAGGGAAATCAAGCGAAGTGAGATATGAAGCTTGTGCGCCAATAACTCAATTCAATCATGCAAAGTGCCCCCTCTTTCTAGGGGGTAGGTTGGTGGTAGGCTGTGGGAGTCCTTCGACAAAAAAAAAGCAGCTATGATTAAATTTCTGAGCTGAGCAAATGAAGTAATTTGCATGCATGACAATTGTTATTGCATATTTTTAGGCGCACGCGCTAATACTAAAATTGACAAAATGTCGTCGAACAATATAAAAGACATATTCAGTTCCCAACGCCACCCCAGCCATAAAGGATATAGACAAATCGAACTACCCTTTTCATATAAAACTCTGTGGCTTCAATTTATGCGCCGCGGCGGCATAAAAAACTATAAACGTCTATAAAAAAGAGCAATAAAAATGAATTGGCGACAAAAACCGGATATATGAAAATATGCTATTCACATTCGCTAAGGCAGAATCCACCAAAAAAGAAGAAAAAAACACAAAGAAAGAGTGTCAAAAAATATGAGAGAATGAGATTTATTATATTTTTATTGCCATTGAATGGCTTACATAAACATTCACTCAACTCTTAAGGCATTTACTACAAAACTGCTTTAAGGCTAAGTTTAAGTAGCTATTCAAATTAAATTACTTAATATACTGAACTATATGCCAAATATCACTTTGTTTTATTAGAAACATATATACAATATATAGGCAAAATTATAGTTAATGTAAGCTGTTGCGGAGAGTTTAATTCATGCATTTCAGTTTTGTCAATACGCAAAGTCCCTATACAGGGAGATATTTCATTTATACCAAGGGTCGAGTTGATTCAACTTATCATTTTCAAGCAACTCTATATTGAATTTAAGCCCAATACTTAAAAACTGTATTCCTTTCATCACATTGCATTGCAGGTGCAGCAGCTCAGTCTGCATCGACATCATTTGACAACTGCTTTTTGATGGTTACCAAATGTTGATCTTTTGTCAGGTGTCAGTGCAAAGGACGCTCGGTGAGTGTGATGTGATAGGGTCACATTGTTTAAGTGTTCGAAATATGAATGTTTGAAATTTTAAATATCACTTTGTTATGTTGGAAATGTATCTTTTTTGAAACATTGCAATATGATTATTAAATGCGAAATGATAAAAATACTATTCCCCATATTGCTCCAATAAAGAGACAGTTGTAAGGTGAAAGGTTTTGCTAAGTGAATGAATATATTAAATCTCTTAAGTTATGTCATTGCCTGCCTTCGTGGACGCTGAGTAAAGTGTTCACTCAATCTTGTAGGGTAGCTAAAGATCCCCTGCGAGTTCTGCTGTAAGGCTTTTCGACGGCTTTCACTTGCAGATCGCGGTGCAGCATTTAATTGCGGATAAGCCATGGACCATAGATTATTGTATTACAATAAACCTCTGGGAAGATGGTTTTGCAGTTGAACATTGCCACAGATATAGATTTTATGTCTTCAAATTGGAAAAGTGGCTGTATTGTAACTTACTCATTATATTCAGCAGCCATTACATATGTTTCATTCGGATTCTGGCTGTACCTTCTCTTCTCATAAGGTAGTTTTTTATTCAAGGTCAGTCTGAGGAATCACGTGGTGTGGGCCTAAGCTAGAACTAAGTTGTTCAGGAAGGTGTCTAATTTGGTAGAGTGTAAAAATAGTTGATATAATTTCCTGCATTTAGTAGCAGGTTTCACTGCCTCAGCCAGGATTAAACGGAGCAAGCTAATCAAAGGAATTCAAAATTGCCAAGTAGCCGGCTAGGATTCCTGGATATGACTTTCAACTTATGTGGAGATGCAGAATTTGTTAAATTTAATCCAATGTTTAAATTGGAACGCAATTGATAACAAATGTTTAATTCTTCAAAAGTCTCTTTGACGGTTATGAAATCCATTGAAGTTGCTTTAATTAGTGCATTTTAATCGATACTTTTAAATATTTTAATATAAATAAAAATTAGTTATTTAACTGCTCTTATTTTATAGTTCTATTACCATTTTATTGTATTTTCTAAATTGAATAAGTTAATGTTTTTTAGCCACCTTTAAATTGCTTTCTGTGACTGAAGTCCTGGGCAGGCAGCACAGGCGATTGTCTCGCTTACTTGAAGCGGGTATAAAAATTAAGAAACTGTACTTTAAATTATTAATTTCTATTATGCTTATATAATTAATAATTAATATTGGTATGGACTAATGCACATATGTGTATATATATAATAGACAATATATCTGAGGTTAGTTTATAGCCCAGGCCTATGGCAGGATATAACACGCCCAAGGGTGCAGTCAATGTCAGTATTTCCTTTGACATTTGATGAATTACGTGAACCACAACAAAAAAAAACAACTTCAATAATACCAACAACAACAAGACCAGCAACGACAACAAAAACAGCAACAATTGTCAACTATCTAATTAGACTGGGGACATTTTTTTTGTATTTTTTTCTATTTTTTTTATTGCAGCAACAAACACCAAACGCACCAAAGTCACCTTTTATTTAGGTGTGTCCTGGCGCCTTTTTACATCAACTGAAATGGTAACCATTGCTGCTGTTGTTGTTGTTGTTGTTGCTGTTGATGTTGTTGTTGTTGCTGCTGCTGTTGTTTCTAATTAATTAATTAGCTTGATGACAAAATAAACGTGCTCGCAGCTCGTTGCTGCTGATGAGCGCTGACGAATCAAAAAAGAAAATAAACATTTCATATAAAAATAAATAAATAAAAAAAAAACAAAAGAAAATTCTAAAAACAAAACACAAAACGCAAAAAGAAAGCGAAAATGTAAAGAGAAAAATGTAATACAAATGAGAGTAAAAATCAATAGTTCCCTCCCCCCCCCCCCCCTGACGTGTTGAGACCTCAGCTGCTGCTGTTGTAGCCGCTGTTGCTGCTGTTTATCATTTGCGGCTCATAACTTTGTGCAATATGCAGAAACAACAACAGCAACAACAACATACTAACAGTAACAACAATGGCAACACCCCGTGGCGAGGGGCGTCATGAGAAAATGCAAAGCTGTCAATGAGTTATGTTTGGCGCTATCATAAAATTTGACAACCCTGGCAAGGAAGTAACTCCATATGCAAATGCTGTTGCCTTATGCCTGAATGTCTGAAGGGTGCAGACCGTTCTTCTTCTTCTTCTTGTTGTTGTAGGATTAGTAGTAGTAGTAGTAGTAGTACAAGTGAATACCCTGGCTACAGGGTGTGAGTAGCTGGCAAAGGAGTTTAGCAGACAGCGCGCCTTTGAGGGTGGTAAGACGGAAGCGGAAACGCACATTTAAGAAAGTCTTGGCGTATATGAAATCGAAAGGATTCTGTGCCAGAGTGTGTGTATGTATTCATGTGTGTGTATATTCATTTGTGCGTGTGTGTTTCTGTGTACATGTGTGTTTATTGTCTATTGAGTGAAAGTGCTCGCAGCTGAGGCACTTTATTGTTATGTCTAAATCAATGACGTCATTTAAATGAAAATCAAAACTTAAAGTGAATTTCCATATTCAGTAAGAAAATCAAAATTTTAATATGAAAATTTTCACCTTTTATAGCGAATAAATAGACATAAAAGCGATTGAAATATGGTTATAATATTAAGCGAATTATTGTATATTTCAACATGGGGAAAACTGTCTATTAATTCTTTAAAATTTTTCCATAACTTGATTGTCCTTTAGGAAACCTTTTGATGAATTTAAAAATTCAATTCTCTAATTATTTTTAAATAAAAATTAATTGTTTTATCTTCCGTCGAAGTATAAAATTAAAATTAATTAAATACGAATAAATAAGTCTGGATTTCTTATGATTGTAGCTAATATTTATTCAGAATACACACGGGTTGCCCAAAATCCAACAGAGTTTTATAATTAATTCATACAATATGCAGCGCCACCTATAGATGGTTTGCAGCATTAAAAGCAGCGTTAAGCATTTCATGGTAATATTCTTCAGTACCCCGGTAAACCACATAGAATTAAAAGTACCTCTTTTTATATGTAAGAAAATCGAATATTTTATTAATATATATATATAATATTCAACTTCGTTATAGGATTCTGCAAATGACTAAAAAGCTAATCGCGGATGGATATTATAAAGTTGTTTGCTGCGACCTGCAGCATGGAATTAATTGTGTTGCCGAAGTTTTGTTTTTATTAATCAATCTTGATAATATTTATAATTAATGTAAATACATTTGAATATATAGTATATTCGTTAAGAGTGTCATAAATTGATTCGATTGGAAAGTGTACGTATGTTGCCCAAGGATCTACATACCTAATTTGGTTACTCTAGCTCTAATAGTGAAAAATAGGTGTCTATACAGAAAGACGAGGGCTACGGATGCTAATTAAGAACATATATATTTCCTATATTTATATATATTTTTTTTATATATATTTATTATTATATATTTATTAATTTTTAAAGATACTTTTTATATTCGCTCTAACCAAATTGTTCCTTTATTTAAATTGCAAAAAATATCGAAACAAATACTTAGTAAATCTAAAGCGTAAGATATATAATAAATTATAAAATCAAATTTAAGAATAATAACACACAAAAATAAAATAAAAATTATCAATATTAACATAAAATAACTACAAAAATTAATAATTATTTAATTTAAATAAATTATAAAAATTAAACGATTTTATAGCAAAGTAAAAGTTTTAAACGCGTGCAGCAGACTGCAAGTGGCAATAATTCAAATGATACAAACAATTTAAACAGATGAAATAAACTATCAAACTTACACTTACATATACACTTTCAAACTTACATTTATACACATACATATATATATACATATACATATACAAATATACATACAAATGTTAAGAATAAAACTAGCCTCAATTTTAGTGACTAAAAGCATCAAAAAGTGTGCAACAATAAAATGTTTGCCATGCAACTTGCATGTTATGTGTGTGTGTAGTCAATGTTTACATATATACAAATATGTTTGTGTGAATGTATTGTCCGTTTGCATATTTAGCAAATTTCGCACTTATTTTTGAGTATTATCGAAAAAGTTTTCCCATCATAGAAACTCAAAAAGCAATTGGCAAATCAACACACGTTGCTGCTACGTGTTCCAGTTAAGTGTGAATGCACACACACACACAAACACAAACACAAATATATATATATATATATGTACAGTAAATATGTAGCTACATAAATACATTTACATATATAATAAAGTAAACATATCACTAAATGTTTATTAGAAAATTTTTGAAAGTTTCATTTGCGTTTTGCATTAATTGTTGGGCATTAAATAAAAATATTTTAAAGAACAGTTTAAGGAGTTATAAATTGCCAAGCCATCAACGTAAATAGACTTATACTTAACATAAAATATGTTTTTATATATATTACCAATATATTGATATATTTTTTAGCTTATAACTGAGCAAACTTTATGTCTCACTAGACGCCAACTTTATTAAAAATTATTGAAAAATATTAAAAATTTTGTTTAGTTTTGTTTTAAATATTTTTTATTTAGTTTTAAGACTAAATTGAATTGGCTTTATTATCGAAAGTACTTCATTTCCTTCAGTTTATCTTCATCTGCCACTTAACTCAAATACAATCAGCCTTTCTCTATCTTTATCTCTGTTTCTCTTGCTCTCTCTATGCACATAAGCCACCCGCCCAGACTTTTGACCAACTGTTCACTTTACAGCTCACCTTTCCATATCTTTTGCCAATGTTAATTCCCATATAAAATCCAGTCGCTTAAATGCCTACATTAACTCAGACATCAGAGCTAAAGCCACAGTCACCACCATATAGCAACAGCCACATATATTTATACTCATTCAGTTAGAGAGCAAAAAAAACCCAACGAATTACCAATGAAAATTTATAAACACATTTTTATCCATATTTTCCTTAATATTTTTTTTCCAAATGTCAAATAAGTTAACAACGACTATGAAATACACTTTATATATCTACATATATATATTCTGAACAGTTGCTTTTCTTATGGCTTTCAATTTGCAGTGTATCAAAAGGAAAATTGTAAAAAAATAGAGAAAGCAGCAAAAAAAGATAGAAAATTACCGAAAAAATATTCATTTATTTTTTCTGATAATTTTTGTGCTCAGCTATTGTTGTTGTTGTTGTTGTTGTTAATTTATAAAAAACGCTTAAGGCTGGAAAACGGGCTTGGGGGCGTGGGCAAGGTGAGGCCAAGTGTCGCTGCTGGGTTAGAGGTGGTCGTTGAAATGTAGTAGCAGGGGGTGTGGTGGGGCACAATGTTGATGCAGTGGTGTCGCTGATGTTGATGTTCGTTATGGTGGTGATGGTAGTGATGGTGGTGGTGGTGGCAGTTGATGGTGGCTTTTATGCCCAAAACTTCAAACGAGATAAATACAATTTCCATTAGGCTTCACGGAAAATCCCTCGAACCACATTCATACTTTTCTCATGTTTTGTCAGTTTTTTTTTTGTCTTGTTTTCTTGTTTTTCTTTTCTTTTTTTTTTGTATTGATTTTAGGGCTTTTTCACAGTTTTTTTGCTAACGGCCCATAGTCCATAGTCCAATGCCCAACCCCCTTCTGGCATCATCTTCTTCGTCTGTTTTACGTTAATTTTTTAATTGTAAATATTGCCTTGGGTCGCATTTTTCATCTGCTGCTCTTGCTGTGTTCAGCCCACCTACCACCCACCCACCCTCCATTGTCTTGTCCATCTTTCATACCCTTAAGGTTCATAATTTCTTGCGAATATATCTACAGCAGGAGTCCCCCTACTATATATATATATATATATATTTATACACCAGTATTTCTCCCCTCCAACCATTTTGTTTACATAATTTGTACGTTACAACGCGCACACGAAACATTTTCTTTTTTTTTTTTTTTGGGCTACTTCTGCTGGCATTTTTTAATAGATTTTCTTTCGTTTTTATTTTGGTGGTTTTTTTTTATTTTTTCATTTCCCTTTGCGGTGGGAAATGTACGCACTTGCTTTGGACAGTGTCTAAACAAGAGCTGTAGAATTGAATTCAACTTGATTAGCTCCAGAGTTCTCTGTGTTCAATTATATTTTACACTTAGTGTTGCACTTGTAGCCCCGCAGCTAGTTGCAACTTGGAATGAGTTAAGTAAAAAAACTGATCTAAATGAAAATCAGTTTTATATAGAAAGTCTTTCCATTTCCCACTGTGAGAGTAAAGGAGAAGCAATTACGAGAATTATTCTCGATTATTTTTATGTTGATTGCCATTTTTATGGCGCAGTTCGCTAATTGCAAACTATTGGCCCACACACACACACACGAATAGACGCACGCATACACTCAGTAGCAACATTATTATACAATAAACTAGGGTTATGGCCAAAAGAGAAGCCTATCTACAGTTGCGTCTGGTATTAGAACTTATGACAGCTTCCAAAGGAGGAAGAAAAAAAACGATTGCAAACAAATAAAACGATGTGCGTGAGTTTCCAACTGAGTATGTGTGTGTGGGTGTGTGTCCAAAGAGAAAAAAGGAAAAAAAATATAAGAAATAATAACTAGTAGCATCAATGTTGTAAATCCTTAAATTTATAGATTTCCCACTGCTGCTGCTAAAGGAAAAACTCAACGCAAGCCAGAAGCAGGACAGGCTCCTGGCATCGATGCCAGCATATTGGAGCAGTTGTCTTTCACATAAACAATAATAAAAATAAAAACATAGAGCAGAAGTCATATGAGACTTACATATACATGCATACATATACATATAAATATATATATATGTGTATGTGTGTGTGTGTTTGTGTGCTTGGCTCTCTATGTAAAGGCGGCTGTTGTGTGTAGTAAAAGAAATAGACAAGACGCTGGGATTTGTATGCTATACTTAAATGTGTTTAGTTTTATGCAATACACTGAGAGAAATTTGGCATTAAATCTATAATATACCTAATTTTATTCTATATATATGATATATACAACTGTTAATAAAACTTCTTCTATATATATAAAACTATATACTCCTTTCCAGCTGAAGATCCTTTTGACTTAAGAAATTCTGTTTGACTTTTGATGCTTTTTTCATTCTTTCCTTATACTCATATCTTTCATGCCCTTCTATATATAGTTTCTTAGAATTTCCTGTTTATACGTACTATCCCAACATTTAGCCCTTACTTTTCTTATTCTCTCTTTCTTTTGCCAATCACTTGGCTGTGTCTCTTGCCCAAGTTGCTAACAAGTTCAACAAGGCATCTGCCTGGGCCAAGAGGCATAAGCTGTTGTAGGCGGTGATCCAACACATGTGAAGGTCATGTGATAAAAGCAAAAGGCACTCTTCTACAACAGCTTAGGGCAGTGAGGTAATGGGCGTGTACAGTGGGCTGTGGACAGTTGGCAGTGGGCAGTGGGCAATGGGCAGTGGGCAGTGGGCTGTAAATGTTGGCTGGGTGGTGGTTGGAACGCATTCGTCGTCGTTGGCTAATGAAAAAGAAATAAAAGTGTCGAGTGCATTATTGCTTGCCGCCAACACACGTACACGTACATGTACGCGTACATACACATACAGATACCCACACACACACACACGCACGCACACACGCAGTGCTACTCCCTTGTAATTGTTGATACACTTTTAGTACTAGAAACAACCGACTGTCATCAGGGGCATGTGACGTGCCTTTCCCTTCTCTACTGGCTTTGCGTTCGGTTCAGCTTCTTGTCCAGCAATGTTTCCCCCTCTACCCACCAACCACCCCTTCCATTCTGCCAGTTGGCTATTATTTTGCACTTACTATAACATGCACATAAATATTTTCGCCTGGTCCACCGTCTGTGGCTATTTTATTGATACTAATACACACTCGCACACATACACAGATAAGCACACGCACACACAAGTTTGGTCATAAATGGAGCTGAGTCTTTGCTGCTGCCGTCGCTACTTCCCTTCCCACACCACTAAGTGCCGTTGTTTTTATTGTCGCCTCTCGCCGGCGAATCTCTGTCAAAAAGCAATAATCATCAATTCTGATTTTTGGCAAGACGCCGTCGACATGCTCATTGACGCCCCAATCTGCCCCAACCCCTCTCTCAACTCATACTACTACTCAACAATTTGATATCAAATTGATTATTATTTATACCATTTTATGTCAGCCATTTGCCATTTAAACTCGGACCCATCTTTTCGCTTGGATAATTGTATTGGCCCAAATTGCTCAACTAAGCTAACAGCAATGCAGACTCTCAGTAGTATTAATAACTATTGAACTTAGCAGCAATCACTAAATAATATTAATAATGTAACTAAATACATACTAAAGCAGTTCAATCAGACCAATACCTGTGATTTTGGCTTAAACAGCTTAACTGAAAGGGGTAACAACTGCAAATATCTTTGACTTAAACATTCAATATTAGCACAAAGATTCACTACCAAATTGTGGATTAGCCCTTTTGCACTCTGTTGCATATATGCCTGGTAGTTGGTTGCTTTAGGCCAAAACTGGTTAAGCTTTGAGCCAAGGTTCGCCTTGTTGGCCACCTACGCGATTTGGTGCGCACTGGACAAGTCGTTGAGTTAAATTACTTAATTTTAATTTACCGTAGGCGCTGCTTAATCAGCAACTATTAATGCTGCACTTTGCTTATTTACGAGCTCCAAATGACTTCCATTGAGGCGGTGTCTGGAAGAGAGAGAGAGAGTGACAGAGACGTGGGTGTTGTCAGCTTCTGTGCTGATGACTCAGTGGAGTGTCAGAGGCTGCAGGCCAATGGCCAATGGCCAATGGGCAGTTCAGGTAAGCTGTGTTTGTGGCAGACTTTGGTTAGGTTTAGTATACTATATAATATACTATACTATATATAGCTATATAAATTGTTTAATTGAAATGATTTGCTTTCCATTTGAAATGTTGAAATGTAAATTGCCATCAGTCAGTTTGGCTAGCAACGAGCGATTCATCAAGGGATACTCTATGCTGCTATGGCACTTGAAGGATTGCGATGTCCTTACTCTCTTGTCTTGCCCACAGTTTGTCACACTTAATTAAAGAAAATTTTAAGCACTTTAGATGTCAATTTGTGCCCACTTTTCGACGCGCCTGATGCGATGACAGTTGCCAGTTAGCTGCCAGTTGCCGTCAAAAGGCAGCCAAAAAGTGAACAGAACAAAAAAGTAAAGGAAAAAAATAAAAATTGAAAAAAAAACAGGAAAAATAAATAAAAAATAAAATACGCAAAAATAAAAAAAAGAAAACAGTTAAAAAACGAAAGAAACGGTTTAATTAAGTTGAAACCCTTTCGTGCGTACCAGGGCCAGTGTAGCGTCTCCCCCCACTGCTCAACCCATTGATATACCCTGCTCCATACCATGCCAAGTCCCCCAAGTGGCTCAAGTGGCTAAGCAAGAGCCGACGGCGAGTCACTTGGGTCGTTCCCGTCAACGTCGTCCGCACTCTGCCCACCATTGAACCATCAGCATTGACCGTCTGCCCAAGCCCGTAGTTCATGTTCCGCCTACCTTCTACCGTCTCCAGTCTCTATATATATATATGTATATATACAACTCCCATTTAAGCATTCATTCGCTCATCAGTGCTCTGAATCTTTGCATCTTTCTCAGCTGCGGGCGATGGACGATGGGCGATGGGCGATGGGCGATGGGCGATGGGCGATGGGCGATGGGCGAAGGGCGATGGGCAATGGGCGAGGTTCGTGTATTAATTTCCAAGGTGTTTGCTATGCCAAGTTGTTTCTCTTCTAATATAAAAAAATCAGCGTAATTAAAAATCAAATGATTTTTTTTGTTTTTTCTTTCTTTTCCTTTAACCAATGCCCCACCCTGCCCCCCTGCTACGAATCCCCTTTGGCTATTGTGTAGAGCTAAACCTCCTTGTAACGGATTGCAAACCCTCGACGCAGTCGACGACAACGACAGAAAATATCTTCATTAATTTTGGTCAGCCTTTTGCTGCAACTGCTGATGGTGGTGGTGGTTGCTTGGGTGGTGCCATTCACAATTGAATGAATGCAGCACAATTTTTAACTCATTAATTGGTGTGGGCAACCTTTTTTTTTTTTGCTTTTACCATGGTATTTGGCGGCATCCTGCGTAAAGGAAAAGGCCAAAAAAATGTCCTGAATACAGCGCCAAGTGATTTATTTGTTTAATCCTTTTCATTTTGAAGCGATTTCAGTTCAGTCTTTTTGTTGCTACTTCAAATGTTGCTGATTAGACTTAGGAAGAAGAAGAAAAAGATGAAGAAGAAGAAGAAAGTAACTAGAAGAAAAAGAAGTTGGTAAGTGATGATACTATAACAGTTACCAAATGTCTTAATTGATTCGTTATCAAAGTTTCGAAGGGTTTCAACATGTTCAACCGACAAGGTTAAGGCTAAGGTTGTGCTTGAGGTTGAGGATCGCTGACCGATCTGTCTGTCGGACTGTCGGTCTGTCTGGCAACTTGTTTAGCTGATTTTAATCCGCATTCGATACGGTAACAATTTTTACCTCATCACCCAACAGCAGCACCAATCAAGGGCCAGAATCAGGCAGGGAACAAGCTTTTGACACTCGCATAACTTCCGATTTAATCCCAGCGCGTGAACGACGCTTCGTCGATCCATCCGTAAAGATCTACACACTCATTCCATTGCTGGATTTCTCAATGCCCATTGCCTCACTTTCCTCTCTTTTCCCATCTCCCTCTCTCCCATCTCTTTCTCTCTCTTTCGCTGTACTGCCAACGCCTGAGTTATGCGCTTCTGTGCGTTGTCGTATTTTGTAAGCTTTTACGCGCCGGCTACCACAGATCACCATCAGAAGAAGCCTATACTCTCCCTCTCTCGCTCTCTTTCTTGCTCTATCTCTCTTCTATCTACATCTTCATTCTCAACGTTCTTCTCACTCATTTGCCCATCGTCAGCAGCGTCGTTGAAGCGATAAAAGATCAATTTAGTTGCGCTACAGTCGCTGATTTAAATCCGATCATTGCACGACGATTTGATGCAAACTGAAACATGCACATGGAATTTGCAATTATCGAACATCAAAGGCGACTACCCCTTTTCGCCTTTACCCTTATAACTCCCTGCAATGCAGTACCAAGAAGCTAAAGGTACCACAATAAGCGGCTGTGTACAAGTAGAGATCAGGCACAAAATTTTGGCCAGCTGCTCTTGCTTAACGTGTTTGCTTATATAGAATTGTGGTAATACCACTACTTATACCATGGTAAGGTGTGAGAGTTGTCCACATAACAATGTTAACAGATTGACTATAGTTATATCTAAATATTAGATGCTGTTAACTTGTTTTAATTATAACGAGCAAGCAGCTAATTATTCGATACGTATACATATGGAGCAATTTATGTTGACAGCTGGAAGATTAGCTCAGAATCGCACCTGACATTGTGGGAGCATCTTCATATGATCAGCTTGATTATTATTGCTTCTACTCAAGTACAAGTTTAACTAACACTACTATAGCTTTTGGCCAGGTAAACAACCAGGCAATCAGCGTGGCTCACAAGTTCGTTAAACGATTTTAAATCAGACTCGAGACATTGCAGTGATAAAACAGGCTTAGGCAGCCAGTTTGCTGGCTGCGAGGAGTTGGTAGTGTTGGGCAGGGGTGCTGGAAGTAAGCAGTAAGTTGTCTGCTGCAGCATGTAGACTCGCAAAGGGGGCAGGTGGGGGATTGGGGCTAAGCGCTGTGCTCAAAAATCAAATAGCAAAGAACTACAAATTACATGCCAAAATGCACTTCAATACAAAGCACTTGGGTAAACAGAAAGACAGAGGAACATACAAACGGTATGTTATATACACACACACACACACACACACATACACCTACACATATGGTAAGGACTATGGCACACCTGTGGCCCAACACACACAAGCAGCCCCCACTCCCTCTATTCACATTGTCGATGTAAACCTTAAGGTATTTGCGATAATTGCACTTTGCTGTTGTTGGCTCTCTCTCTTTCCCTCTCTCTCTCACTCTCTCTCTGTCTATCTCTTGCCATTCCCTTGCTTTGCTTTGGTCTGTCTAGCAGTGGGCGTGGCATTGCCAGGAGGACTTGCCAAAAAGAGTTGCCCGTTGCTGTTGCTTCTTGCCGTTGTCTGTTACTTCACCTCCAGCTCCAGCTCCGCAGTGCTATAGCTTTGAGTGGCTCTGGCAGCCACGTCGCATTGTCGTCGCTTGTGCGTTGCGCAAGATAAACAAAAGACAACAACTCTATATATATATATATATATATATATATGTATATATATTTATTTGTATAAGTATATGTGTGTGCGTGTGTGTGTGGGTGTAGCACATGTCTTAGCCAGGCACTGGCACTAGCCCCAAAATTCTCATCTTCATTTCCAAGAACTAAACCGAAGCCACTTGCTGCATTTTCTACTACCTTTTGCTTGATAGAAAAGTACAGTAAACTATTACTAAATGTTACCTATCTTGTTAACTTTTAATAGCAAACCTTAAACTGCAACTAGTTTATTATTAAAAGCAACTTTAAGCATTTGATAAAGAGTTGCAAATTTATATTTAAACCCACAGAAATAGATCACTTGTATGGTGTTTACTGTAGTTGATACACTTAAGTAATTTAAATCATGCTAATTGCATTTTATTTGTTTTGCAGCGCAGATTTTAAATTTTTAATTGCAAATCTTCGTTTCCTCTTTCTCCTTTCCCTAGTCCCATCGCCTCTTAAAAGCAGATTGGAAACATTTTTGCTTTATGAATTAATTTATTTACTTTGGGATAATATAAATTAAAATCAATAATTACAGTATATAATATAGTATATAGTATAGTATATAGTATAGTATAAAGTATATAGTATAGTATATAGTATTAGTATATAAGAGTAGAGTTGCTTTAAATCAATGTAGTCACAGGATATAACAGGCTGTTTATATCCTTTAGGCATCATTGCTACTCATCTGCTGTGGCTGACAGACTACAAAAGTCACGATTAGCCACATAGTGTGGGGCACGTTCTGGACATCATGTACCAATGGTTGCTCAATAGACTCTACTACTTGGCCAGTGTTGCCATCTGGCGTTGCGGTTGCCCGCCTAATGGCCATTCCCATAGACATTGTCATTGCTATATCGCGTCATATGGCGTATATATATGCATGTTTAAGCTAGAAATTTGATTCGCACTGAGAGTTGGAGTCAAAGCCTGGAGTCTGGAGCTAAGGTTACAGCTTGGCTTTCATTAAACACAAATTTATGCCTTTACTTAAATGTCAAATATTGCAAATGTCAACCGCTGAGCCCAGGAGTCGAGTTAGTTTCCACCAGACAATGGTGCTACTGTTGCTGCTACTGTTACTGTTGCTTTTGCTGTCAATGCGGCATGTGCCTGTGCCTGTGCCTAGTTCAGTTGCAGATCCATGTGCTATGGTCCTAGGTCCTTATGGCTACATACTCCTGTCCTTGTGCAAAATTCGAGTCGGTTTTTATGCGTTGTTCGTTTTGTAATTAAACGACGCATTTGCTTGTTGTCCAGCATAAACAGTGAAGCAGCAACAACAGCCTCAAATACACTTACAAAAACTAAAGTTAAATTGTTAAAAGCAACTTACAACAAATGTTAATAAATCTCAATGAAAGTAGTGCAGTTCAGTTGATTGCTAAAGGGTATTGAATAGTCGATGTGCTTGTGGCATGCGAGTTGTGGTAAGAGATTTTAATTGTGAAATAAAGCAAGGGCAACCGTTAAGTGAGCAGTTGGTTGGTGTTTCTGTCCCCAAAAATATAATGTCCCTGCCCCAATTGAAATCAGCCAGGCTATGAATATATTTGGTTTACTGGTTGCCTGACCCTCCCGTTCCCCCGATAACCAATCCGTTGCATCTATACTATAACCTCCCCCTACCCCACTGAAGTATCCATTGAGCAGTCAGACATTTTGTCAATGCATTGACCCAACATGTATTCTGTGGTCAAAGTTGGCGTTTGACATTTATGCCGGATGTCAAGCGGTCGGTCATTGGGTTTGTGGGGTTGGGGAATTCTTGGGGGAGGGGATTGGCAATGTCTGACAACGTCTGGTAACGTCTGAAGAATTTGTACGCTTTTGTTATTGGTTTGTTGTTGGGGCCAAGACCATTGTCATCAGGCAGTAGTAGTGTCCATTTGTGCTTGTTATTGTCACATTGTTTTTGTTTTCCCTTTTTTTATATACAATATATATATATATATATATTTCTGTAAAGTTTGCTTCCGAAACTATCAATAGTTTGGGCTGCAAGTGTTGTTTTGGAGGTTAAGGGTTGATGGGGGGCTGGGTGGTTATGGGTTCAACCTTTTTGGTCATTTCAGTTTAACTGAAACTATTCATTCGAGTCGCCGTCGAGTTTGAACAGCAAATGCACCCCGGAGGGTATATTCATTTTGTTATTTGTGTATTTGACATTTTGCTTAAGTGTTGCTGACTTTTGGTCACTTTTTTCCCCATTTTCACTACCTCCCCTCCCACTAAAATTAAAAAAACATCGCATACCATAACTGACCCAAGGCCATTGTTGTTGAACTGTTTGTGTTTTGTTCTGTATTTTGTTTGTTTATTCGACGCTTCTTTCTATCTTTGGGTCTGTGGCTCTTAATTAAAGTTTGCTTAAGTCTTTTTGTTTGTTGCTCTCACTCTCTCTCTATTTCTCTTTCTCTTTCTCTCTCTCTTTCTCTCTCTATTTCCATCTTCATCCGTCTATCTGTACAATTTGTTTGATTGTGTTCCTTATACATTTCAAATATACATTTCAAAATTTAAATCTTCTTTTTTATTCAACTATTCTCTTTAATACCTAACAATTGCTCATTTAATACAAGTAGTTGGGCTTTATATTAGTTTAAGCTGTGGCAACACTTTTGGCTTACTAAATCAGTTTATAACCAACATCTAAGTAGGTCGTAAGTACATAGTTTTTGGTAGCTTAAGATTGAGCTTCAAACAGTTCAAAGTTTAGTACGAAAATACTTTTATTAAACATATTTATAATAAGTATAATTATAAGGCAGAAGGATAATTCTCTTTCTTTACAGCTCAAAGTAAACATACAATAAGTAAAGAATGCTGTAGTCGGGTGTATCCGACTACGAGAGCCCCCTTTGCCCCTATACAGACACTACATGAATTATAAGCTGTTACGAGAAAAGTCTAATTTTAAAAAAATTCAATTTAATCTATTTATTTAGAACTAATTAAATTAACTTTAATTTTTTTATATCGATTTTAATATTTTACAATAATAATATAGAAATATTATTTAATAATATAAAATAAATAAATAATATAATATTTAAATTTGATTGTTATTTTTATTTTTTAATGAAGGCTGTTTGATGTAGGATGGATGCGGTTTTCTTTTTATAATAATAAATAAATGTTTGAAGAATTCAGCTAAAAACTATTTGAAAAAATATGAAATTATAAATATTTTTTAATAAATAATATATATTAAATTATTAAAAAATTAAAAAAAGAAATAAGAAAGCTGGGACTCCAAGTAGCTTCATAAGCTTCTTGGATAGCTCTTCCATATTGTGCCTTAGATTTATATCAAAATACGTCTCCTGGCAAATATCAAATAGGTTTTGCTATAGAAGGATATACCGATTTTAAACTGCTTCTTTTCATAGCAGAACACTTCGTAGATCTGCCTTGAAGAATATATTGAAACCAATTTCATATAGATCTTTGTCTTAAAGGAATCATCTACTTTTTAGGGGATTCTCTGTGAGCCTTTGCAATATGTTTGTCACAAGGGAGAGGATAAATATCATCACCGCCTAGGTTTAAAAAAGAAAGAATTGGTAGGTCAAAGAACAGGTGTTTCTTAGTGAGGCAGTTTAAAACCTTTGAGCTGTCTTATTGGCCACTCGATTGGTCTCTTAAATGCAAGACTTCGAGAGAGATTTGTAAAAGTGTTCCCTCAATATTTTATTGGAAAGGCTATAAAATCTTTAGAGCGCGATGAAGTCTCAAGTGGACAAACCATAGATTGTCGGTTAACATATGCAATGATGGGCTTGGGTGGTACTAGAGAGGCTTGCGGTGCGAGTTTGTTCAAGTAGTGTAATCGATGTCTTCAGATTGGGTTGTTTTAGTTTATAGTCAATGTTTGCATTGCTGGTCAAGCTTCTATTACTTATTCTGCAGGAGTAATTGGAGTCTTTAATCCAGGATAACTTCTAAGTATTTCAGTCTAGTTCAATGAGTTATGAAACCTCACATACACTTTCCTCCAGAATATTCTATCAGGATCACATTTTACTTCCTTCTTATGAATTGCAGGACATATTGTAAGCCAATAAAATGATGCTTTGATCCAGGCCAGGTTAATATATCTCACAACTAAACAGAGTTGGTTAAATTTTGAGTTACTTCGTCGTCAAATGATTTCCAATTACCGATTTGGTTTGTCAATAAACATATTATATATAATCTATTGGTTTGGTATAAAGCAACCACTTAAGCAACGGAATTATTCCAGCTGATTGCTTTTTATACTTTTTTTTGGGGTTTTTGGTTCTTGCTGTTATTTTTTAAGAAAATAAGAAGAAGCAGACAGCACGTAGCGAATCACTTAACTTGATTCCATATTGTCAGGGAACGCAGTTCGGTAAGTGTTGATGGTGTGGGTGAAGGATGTCTATGGAATTCACAGTCTGTGATGATTATGGCACAATGGGGCCAGTATGGAGTAGAGAGTGGGGCAAGGGGAGAAGAGCGAAGGATAGATAGATAGAGAGACAAACAAAGGGACATGGAGTGAAAATAATTTGCAGTTATTTGAGGCAAACACGCAAATACGTTCAAATCAATTGTCCGATTGAGCCTGGTCGATTGTTCAGATTGTGAGCAACAACAACAACAAAGAAAAAAGAAGAAAAAAAGGCGGACAAAAGTAAAAGAAAAGAAAACAACAACAAAAGTTCAAATTGAAATGAAAGGCGCAGCGTGCAAGGCATCACAAATGAGTCCCGGGAATTCTGTCAGAGTATGGGTAAATGCGGGGATGCTTGACGTTATGGGTATGTGTGTGCGTGTGTGTGGGTAAGTGCGTGCCACCATGCGGTTGAAACGCTTCCGTTTCACTTTTACTTTTGCTGCAACTTTCACCCACTCTTCTCCCCCCGCATCCAACAGAATTATGGCTGGGCTTCTTTTTAGGGGGCTTACAAGGGTATGATATGGGCAAGGGGTCGTTGTGTTGCACATTGTTTGGCTGTTGTGTTGGTCAACTTGTGGCACGTGTCCTAATTTTGATTTCTCTTCGTTGTTTTTTTTGTTAGTGTGTTTTTTTTTGGTTTTGGGCTTTATTTTGCTGTATTCTTGGCTGTTCTTTTGCTGCCCATAAATAAATTGTTGCATACTTCTTGGCGGCATGATTTGAGTTCGTTTTTTAGCCACATTCCCCAGGTTCTCTTAGGCCATTCTCGATGTCATTTGTAAATGGCATGTTATCAATTTTCGAGATGATTGAATCAAGTGATTTGTGTGCGTGTCAAACGAGGCCAAGGGAATGGGCAGCTTGTTAGCAGCGCAGAGCAACGCAGCACAACGCACCCAACGCCCTTTCGTCAGAGTCCTTTAAGTCCTTGTGTATAATATCTGCCACATTTCTATGTATGTGGTTGTCTCTAGCTCACGTGTCCAGCGTCTTAGGGCACTTTGAAGTTTCGCTGCAGTTGCTGCTTGTATGTTGGCTTTTGGGCTTCCCTCTGATTATTAATACGCTGGCATATCCTTAACAAGGATTTTTATTTGGGTTTGTTTGCTCGACCGTCTTGAGTTGCTGCTTATTAAGAGATTATCAATTTCTTTGATGCGCTAATATATTATACAAATATGCTCAATGTATTTATATCTTTGACCAAATGGCAGATGACCAGAGATTATGCAATGGATATTTCTATCGGAGTTCTAAGAGACAAAATCTGTGTATGTCATTTGAAATTATAATGAAAGGAATAACCTAATATATATTCTACGTATATAAGAATCGATCTAGAATCAAATTATGTTATACTATAAGCAAGAATTCATTTAAGTAAGTACCATATTTCAGTGTCTATGTTATTATTTCCTACAATTTATATCGTGCCTACATTACCAAAGAGAAAGGTATGTGTGAGTACTGAGGAGGTTAGACTTTGAATTGTAGGCATGGGAGGGGTGTAAAGTGACGCTGTTACGCGAAATGAGAAAACTTTTCGACCACAACATCGACGCAAGAAGCACAGCCAGTGGGCTGAGAGTTGCTACTGATTTGGCATGCTGCAGTGTGGGGTGGGAAGGAGCACTGAGGTCGCGATACTCAAAACTACAATGCAAACACAAATATAAACTGAAACGCCTGTTGGTCCTGTGCCCGTGTGTTGCCACAGCCAGGCAGCCAGTCAGCCAGCCAGCCAGCCATCTAGCAGCCCAACTTGGCGGCAGGCATTGTCTGGCCGCAAAAGATTGCTTCTAGAAATTTATAGTTTCAATAATGTGAAGCAGAACTCGCTACATGTTCCAGCTATTTGTCTGCCATGTGCTAGAGTTACATATATTTATAAACTTATATACTATATATAAATATATATATATATATATGTTTGTGTTAGTGTTGTCCTCATGTGTATTTTCAATTTACGCGTCCATAACTTCAAGTTTTGCAAGTTTGTTGCCTCATCCCGTATAGCCTGTGCCAAGCAGTTAGCGGCCCGCATATCGAACACTTGAGTCAGAGTCCCACAGACAGTGAGACTCTGAGAATGTTTTTAGAGGATTCGAGTCTTCGAGTCTTACAGTATCCTGTATGCTGCAGCTGCAACTTGCAAATGTGTATGTGTATGTGTATATGTATGTGAAGCAGTTGCCGTTTCCGCAATTACAAAACTTCTACAAAAATAACAAAACACTCGCTGAATGAAGGCGTTGAGAGCGCGTCACATGTGCAGCTTCTATCTATGTGTATATGCAAGTGGGTGTCTGTGTGTGTGTGTGTGCCTCGCGTGGCAAACAATTTTCCATGCATTTTTGTAGCGCAGATTTTAATTTCTTAATGCAAAAAGGGCATAACAACAATAACGCTCTTAGGGAGAGAGCTAAAGCATAGACAGTACAACACCCTTTACCATAGTAGGCACCTAGGTGTAGCTCCCACCCATATTCAAAACTGTATGCTGAAAGCTGAAAGCTGTATAAGGACAGACAGACACCAAGCAGCAGCTCGACAACAGCTTTGGCTGTTAGCTTTGTGCATTTGCCATGAGCTAACCAAGTAACAGCCCACAATCCACCCAAAATGCCGCCCACAAAACTGAGCCATATCCGGAGAGTCTGAGAGTCTGAGAGTCTATGTTGTTACTGTATGTAACTGAAGCAGCTGTTGGCCAGCAATTCAGCCGTCTTGCAAGACAAGTCAACTGTTAACGTTTCTAACCTCAGTATCATGTTACCCACAAACCATCCAGTGCTACCCCACAACTATCTATTATGATGTTTCTAAGTGGAAAAACTCAAGTTGATACTCTACGAGTACACTTCAAGTACATAGAAATAACATGTCAAATATGCAACACAACTAACATGACTTTTATTTAGCAGTGTAATAAGTATATAGATTATATATTTAATCACAAACTAAATGTCGTATATACACTAGTTAATAATTTATTTTGAGATGAAGACTAAAAATCAACAGCTTAGAATTAGGTTAGGAAATCTTTTCTCTCAGATTAGCATATCGTTTGTCCTGTCCGAGAGTAAGGAATAGATTAAAAATTTGACACTAATAGGGAAAATTAAGTTAAGCACTAAAACGAGCGCAACTTATCAGCGTTCGTCCACCATACTCAATTCCCATTTTCATTCCCGTTTTCCATTTACCATTTACCATTTACCTACACATAGAGCACTCTTTCCGCTCTCCTGGCCTGACATTGCTCTGTCGTCCTGATTCGGTGATTTGCATGCTTCATTAGCGGCACCCAAAAGTGGTCCGCTCAGAATTAAAAATAATGTTAATTGCGCTACGTCGCGTCGCATTGCGTCGCGTCGCGTTGCCGCTGCGTTCATCCATAATCAATTTTAGCCGCTGGCCACGCACACGCCCACTTTGCAAGGAGCAAAAAAAAAACAGAAAATACAAATATACTGAATAAGAAAAAAGAAGGAAAAACATAAGAAATACGGAAAAAAGTAGAGTGAAAAAAAATTAAATAAAAAATATGACATAAAATTTTTCATTTCCTTGAGAAAAGTGCGTTAAAATCGACAAAGAGGCCGCTGCCATTTGGGTGTGCGGCATGCAATTCCCAGTGGACGCGTCTCCGGCGTCGAACTTTGGCAATGAAGTAGAAAATGAAGTGACGCCCCGACATGCCACGCCTATGCCACAATACTCACATCCCCATAGAGTAGAGCAGATACTGTGCCCAGTGAATGTATTCATCAATGCAACACATTTGCATATTTTGAGCGTAAAAATTAATCACTAATTTTAATACGCAACGCGGCGACAGCGGCGACTCTGTGCTAGGAGGTGGTGGTGGCTTTAGGCAGAGACGTAGGCGGGGCGCAAGCTCGAAGGCCCCTTAAACTTGTTAAGTGGGCAACACTAATGTAGCAATTTCAAAATTGATGTTGTTCTTGTTGCTGTTGTTGCTTGTTGTTGTTATGGGCTGAACAACCAAAAAGGAAAGTAAAAAAAAAACAAAAAAAAATAAGAAATAAAAATAAGAAAAAGCAGAATCAGATGAGATGCCACTACCCACTCACCCACCCATCCTCCCTCCGCTTTACTCAACGTAAAATGTAAGGTAAACAAATTGCGCGATGAGGCGTTGTCATTTATAAGGACGAAGACAACGACGAATCCAACGAGAACGAACGAGCGGCCAGCCAAAGATATTTCCTGTTTCCTTTGCATCGAAAAAAGTTGCCGCAAAGCAAATGTGGCAGGGGCAATAGCAGCAGCAACACAATACAACAAAAAAAATAAGAAAACCTATATAGATATAAGTATATACTTGCAAATATATATATATATATATATATATATATATAATAAAAAAAATAAATAAATGGGAAATGAGAAAAGAAGCGCTGAACGTAGCTGCTACATAAAAACAGCCACTAGTAATGCTATGAAAGTGAAGAGGAGAGAGAGATAGCTGTATAGAGTAAGATGGAGATTGAATATTATGAGAGAGAGAGGGAGAGGGGGAGAGAGAGTGAGCTTGAAAAGAAAATGGGAAAACGCAGAAATTTTCTATCGAAATGCTTTCCACATTTCACCTGCAGCGTTTTGATAGCATTGAAGAACGACGAGCACATCCATTAAAACTAATGGGAAATTTGCCATAATTTGATTTCAACTCTTGGCCAGAGGGCAGCTTTAGGGGGGATTTTGGTTATCGGAACTGCTTTCAAACTTAAGATTTAATGATGTTCTGCAAGAATTATTATCCAAAAAATAAAAGAACTACTACATCACAGGATTGCTCTATACGTAACTACTTGCTCCATATAGAGCAAACTGCAGTCTTAGAATAATTTAAAATTAATAAAGCTTATGGCATTAAATATAAATCCTGCTAAACAGTTACTTTAACAGACTTTGCCATTCTTAACATCTGATCATTTGAATAACTTTTAATTTATCTCAACTGCATCATCGACTACAAATTTCCTTCTTGTTTTTTTAGTATCTGCTAAAATTTGAAATGCAGAAAAAAAATTTATTTTTTTTATAAATTTTTGTGGCTTTAAAACTAAAAAAAATAAAACACAGAATTATTTTAGTATTATTATAATTCTTATTTTATTATTTTTATTATTCGACATACCTATATATATATTTAAATTTTTCAATCCGTCCATCAATTAAATTAAGAGGCATTTGTGTGTTGGTGTCTTGTTGTACCCCTTAACTTTATTCTTAATGTAGTGTATGAAAGCAATTGGACACATTTCAGATTCAAGCAAAACCCCCCGTCATAATATTTACATGTGTATGTGTGTATGTGTCTGTATGTATGTATGTGTCGACATGATCTTAATTTCGTCAGATTGAATGAAGGCTGTTTGATGTAGAATTGATGCGGTTTTCTTTTTATAATAATAAATAAATGCTTAAAGAATTCAGTTAAAAACTATTTGATAAATTATGAAATTTAAAATATTCCAATGAATAATAATATAGTTTTTTTTTGTTTTTATTTATTTATTTTTTTTTATTATTTTTAAGGAAGCCGAGGTCCTAAGACATCTTTGTGTCCTTTTTTCAATAAATTAAGCCCAATTGGGCGCACCGGCTAACCACTAAGGTGTAGCTTAACAAATATAATAAAATATTAAATTTGCCTCCTTCTGGGCATTCGGCTAATGAGGTTATGAGTTCGACGTGTTTTTAGGCGTCGTCCTGGGCGAGTTCTAGTCAGCCTTTTGGCTAACCTATTGCTGTGTTTATTAATGTGACTATTGTAGCGACTTGAGTGAAAATTAATTTGCTGGAATGATTTGCTTGCTCGACAGGAGTTTCATCTAGCATTATTGCTGGCGGTGTGTTTCTTTTCAGTGTGAAACAAACGTTCGTACATTTGCCTTTATCAATGCCAATATTTGAGCTTCTTTTCCAATCTTCAAACGATTCTGCATACTCCTGTAGCCCATCTGCAGTCTTGTTCGCCCTGCACGTGACGCACACGTCATCAGCGAACGTAGCCAGCATCATATCGCTTGGTTGAATACCCAGATCAATGCTGGGCTGAGGCATATCAGAGGTGAATAAGGAGTAGAGCAATGGCGCCAAAACACTTCCTTGAGGTACGCCCGCTTTTGCATCATATCTTGCAGATATTGCTGTATGAAACCGCACAACAAATTTCCTATTGGCAATGAATGATTTAAGGATCAAGAAATTAGGCACCGGCAGTGCATTCTTAATTTTTGCCAGAAGTCCCAAGTGCCAAACGCGGTCAAATGCTTCTTTGACGTCTAAGAACAGAGCGTTACAGTATTCCTTGTTCTCATATGCTAGGATAATTTGGTCCACTACTCGATGCAGTTGCTCCATGGTACTAATATTATAGTATAATATATTGAAATTTTATAATATTATATATTAAATAAATAAAAAATTAAAAAATTTAATTCAAAAATATTTTAATTTTAAGAGATTATTATAAGAAGTCAAGTAAAATCCAGTAAGAATTATGTAGTCGAGTGTACCCGACTACGAGAGCCCTTTTGCCTAGAAACACTGCCATACACACAGCTCTACTCGGACTTTAAGCCTTTTCGCGGACCTTTTAGCCTTCCCGCACCACATAACGCGATACTTAATATTGTATAACTTCCGTGTTTTTTATTCAATCTTAACAAAATTCTCAAAGTAGATCAATAATAGGCTAGAAATTTGATCGGTTGAAATCTAGATTTTAAATTTGGCTGCTTTAGCTGTTATAGTCTCTGAGAAACGGGAGTTTATACAGAGGGAAAGACAGCAGACGAATACGGCTAGATCGACTCGGCTAGCCGTTCTGATCAAGACAATCCTATATATGATATGAGATGATTATACTGGATTTTGCAGATTTCCAGTAGCTCTCTTTTAGCCTTTATTAAAGGCTAAGAGGATAGGGATACGTCAATTGTATTACTTTATTATTATAGAAAGGGATGTTATTTGAGAATGTGCCCAAATTATAATCAAAATATGCATGAAAAACATTTTTAATATATATTTGCCAAGATGTTTTCATATTGTCTGAGCATCGATAGTAAGAACTATGTAAAGTTTTTGAAATATTTGATAAACATTTCATAAGCAGATGAAGAGGAATATTTTTATGTGTGTAATCCTTGTGACAATATCATTGAATGCTAAGTGAAGTGGTGAATTCATGTTTGGATAATGCACATATGAGTACCCATTTACCCACACACAATCATCCAGTCACACACATTCATACACAGTGGCACACACGTAGGCACAAAGACATGTATGATATTTATTATGTTATCGAAATAAATCACAAATAAACATAAATAAACAAAGCAAAACCAAAGAAATGCCTAAGTAGATTTGTCAAAAAGTAGTCGGCAAAAGAACATTTATACATTTATACACACAGATATATATACACACACGCATACGTGCGTCAAATGCGCCGTAAAGTATGCAAAAATGTTACACAAATGAAAATAACTTGAGCAAAAGTTGACATCCTCATCGGCCTTCATATCCTCGTTGCTGGCCGCATGACAAGAATTTATGAGCCTGACGCTGTGCGCTTGCAAAATGTCAATGCCTGCCACAGACATATATGACACACACATATATATATGTAAGTACATATATAGATACGTATCTATATATATTATCAAACATACACATAACGCACTCGCGTTCCATGCATGTATTTTTTTTTTTTTGTATTCTCTTCATATTTGGCCACATATCAAAATAAGTCTGATGATCCAATAAAGTGCTTATAGCTCGTCGGCAGCGGCTTAAAGGGCTGCTGACTGTCACATTAGTGACGCACACACATACATACACACACACACATGCATACATGCTACACTCACTGAACACTACGCCTTTTGCATAGCATACTTTTGTGGGCAACTTGTAATGAAAATAAATGCGTTACATTTCAATACTTTCACGAGTTGATCCCACACTTTTCATTCATCTGTGCCATCGTCTGCCTCTGCAAATGCAATTTTTGATTTATGTGTATATATAGTATGTATGTACGTTTCTTTCTGTGTGTGTGTTTTTGTCTGTGTATTTGACATTTGTTCAAGACACGTGAAAATATTTCAAGTGCCTTTTGAAACCAAAACTACTTCAGACAGGCAACAGCATATAGCCTAAGCCCTAGCCCTCTGTTTGATATCTATGCCAAATAAAATACACACACACACATATATATATATATATATATTTAGATACACCAACACACACAGCTGGAAAAAAGGCACGCAAAAGAAATGATTTATTTGCGCATTTCTAGCATTTCTACATCTTCGACTGTTAGGCGGCTGCTTTTAATACATTTTTCTCCTTTCGGCATATTTGGCGTTCCATGCATGACAAATTGTTAAGAAAACTCAAGCAGCAACCGAACGCACACAGTATAACCCACATTTCCCATATCCTATCACACACATACACTCACACATATATATATATATATATGTATATATATATTTATGTATGTGTGTATCTGTGCCGGCTGCTGCTGCTTATCATCGAAATGTACTCAACAAATTCCACAAATAACGCGACGCCAGCTCCACTTGCATTTGCCAGTTTCTTCTGCCTAAGAACTGGGATCTGAATTTCTTTCTTTCTTAACAATATTTTTGGGGAACTTCAAGCTAAGCATTAGAGCCAAAGAAAGGGGATGCCATACGTGTGTATGTTAGTCTTAGTGAGTATGTTTGGTTCTGGCGCTTGCAGTTCATTGGTCTGACATTGAGTACTTCTGATTTATAGCTTTTCATATATGGCGTGAGGTGTAGAAAACAGTAGCAGCTGCTGAAGGTAAGAGGGTTGACTTAATTTAAGTTACCTTATACAAATATATTATCTTTAGGTTACCCAAAAGGGTTCAATAGGCTTCAAAGAGCAATACAGATATGGAAAAAGAATTTGTCTTTAAGAATTGAAAAAAATTAAGTATTTTTGGGTCAAATCAAAATATTTAAATCCCTATAAATAGCTGCATATTTTGTATTATTAAAAGTGATAAGCTTCTCATATCTTTTTACCTTAAAAAGTGCACTAGATTCACTTTTAGGAGATCCTTTTAAGAACTTCTTAGTTGTATTTATATTTGATTAAAATTAATCATATTTTGATTACGATTACTTACATTTGACAGTTGTCTGTTTAAATGATTAATTCTCTATTGTTAGATATGCATTAGATTTACTTTATATATGTTTAACTTAGTGATTACAACTAAGCATAGAATATGCCGATAAGTTTTGACTTGTTTCCATGAAGGAGGCAAAACAATTTCGTTGAATTAATTTGACTATTTTAGTGTTCAAAAACAAATTACGTAGTCGTCATCGGCAGTCAGCCTTTCGCTCTCTGATATCCTTTGAATGTGCTCCAACCCTATGTCTCTCACACCACTCAACAGCAGCTTCCACTTAACGAGCCAATGCGCGCCTGACTGACGACTGACGACTAAGGATGGAGGACTAAGGACTGAGGACTGAGGACGACTGTCGTCATATATTCAAACTAAATGTGTCACGTCCAAACAACAAAATTTTCATTTATATTCGCATATATACCGAAAAGAAACACACAAAAAAATAAGAGAAGAAAACAAAAAAAAAAAAAATGAAAGAAATAGGAAGAAGAAGCAGCGTTATAAACTTAGGGGGCTTGGAGTAGGAGAAGTCTTAGCAGGGTTTTATTTTAAATTCGAGCAATTTGGGGCAAATGCATGCGGCGATTGTAGAGGCTTCTCCCTACCCTTAACCCCTACCACTAAACTTACCTCTACCCATACCCTTAGACTTACACAACCCTTGCCTGTAACCACTCTTTACCAGCTTACCCTACCTTTGGGTAAACGAATGTGTGGAGATTAGGAAGCATGTGAATAGTGCGAGAAGAGGGCATAGGGGAAGGGGAGGGGGAGGTAGAGGGGGAGGGGTGCTTCTTGGAGTGCTGTTATGTTCTGTGTGGGTGCAAAATTGTAACAAATTATGTGCAGCCGAGACTGAGGCGTTGGCTTTTATTCTACTCCTTTTTACTGCGTGCTGCGTTTTAAGCAGCCACATCCTGCCACGCCTGTCATGCCCCCACACAATGTGCCCGCTTCGCCAGCAGCATTTCAGTCAGCAGCGGCAACAAATCAACGGAAACGGAAGTGGCAATGGAAATGGAAATGCTCAACAACGGAGCAAATGATGCGAAACCGTCGCGACGTTGTCACCAGTCCCGCAAAAGGTGTGAAAAACTCGCTCACAAAAAAATTATGAAAAATCACAAAAATGTTAACGTTACACACACACAAGCACACACAGACCAGCACACATATATACACGAATATATATATACATAAATACATACGTTACTTTCAGAAAGGACTTTGCATACAGAACGTAGAGAGCAACTTCCGATAAAAGTCCATAGAATCTGATATGTTTAAAGTTGCTCTAAAAAATTGAAATTAATTTTAATTAAAAATAATTAAGAATATAATTAAGTTTGGATTACTTATAGCTTGAGAATATATATACATAATACATATATTAATTATTATCTGTGCTTTGACTCAATATTGTTGTATGCCAAGTGACGCTATATGAAGATGATTCTTGATATATGGAAATATAGATATATCTCAGGGGTTAACAAAGAAGGAAAGGGATAAGGAGAGTGAGAGGTAAACTCTTATAATTTTAATCACTAAATATAATCATATCATATTCAAGGAATTTCCTTTTTATGGGAATATCCATTGAGGTCTTTCAGTCAATGGATTAGTCTTCCACTTCGCTAGAAAGGGGAAAAAATATGATTTTGCTTTCTCCACTAATGTCAAATTCTTGTCTAACGGTAAATTAAGATTTACTGCTGTATGTTGACTCGGATTTAATTGTTTTTCAGTTATTTTTTTTAGATGTAAATACACATTCAGTCGTCTATGCCGCATTCATTTAAGAGTCATAGCAAATCTCAAAGCTGAAATTGTTCTCTGTTCACTTCCTGTCACCTTACTTTAGTTATTTCTCTCGCATTTTTTTCACTCTATATCTATCTCTCTCTCTCTCTCTCTCTTTCTGTATGTATTTGCGCTCTCTTTCTGTCTGTTCTGTCTCTGTCGCGAGCTATGTGCTCATATTTTATGCGCTGCAAATTCTTTTGATTTATGTTAATTTGAATAAGTGCGCACCATCTATTTTTTGTCACCAACTCATTGCTGTCGCCAACTACCCAACCTACCTATGCCCCTCCCCACCTATAACCCTCCCCCCCACACACATAAGTCCATAGCATACCCGGCCAGCTAGAGGCCCATACGTTCAGCAAGCATGTTTCCGTCATGCGTTTTGCAGTTGGTGACGCTTCTTGCTCCTTGCTCCTTTCAGTCCAACATCCATTTCACTTCCTTCTGCTCTTCATCATCGTCATCATTCTGGCTTTCTCAGCTTCCTTTGGCTGTAGTTGGCTTTGGTTACCTCTATGTACCTGCATATACCATATCCTACTAAACTCATGCTCCGTTTCTACATTTCAACATTTCACCATTTCTCCATTTTCATCATTTTCACAGTTTTCCATTTCGTTTTTTTTTTTGTTTTTTTTTACCACGTTTCATTTTGTCAACGGCGCGTGAAAAAATCTTTTGATAAAGCGCAAATAGTTTGTTTTATGCAACTTAGTCTTGGCTTTAGTCATGGCTAAATTGTACTTAAGTTACCAATGTACTGCAAGGGTTTAGCTTTAACTATATATATAATCGATAGTATCGTATATAAGTATTGGAAAAAAAAATACGAGTGAAGATCTTTTACTGACTTCTAGCTTCATACAGCATTTGGGCTTATGCTTTTGGTCTTTTAAGCTAATAAGCCAACCACTTTGCAAGTGGAGAAGAGAGAGGGAAAATAAAAGGGCAAAAGACTCACACCAATACAACCACAAAATATGTGTTGCACGGACGTCAAGCGGAAATCAGATTTGTGCCTGTCCTTGTGCTCCTGCTGGCATTTCTTTTGCCTGATTTGTTAGCATAACAATGAGGCGGCAAAAAGGATTTCCATAGACATGCGTGCCAGTCTATCAAAACTAATGTCGAACTCCCAATCCCCTCAAGCTTACCACATGTCAAATGGCCACCCTAAGTATCAGTGTGTGGGTGTATGTGTGTTTGAGTGTAGTGTACAATCCTTATTCAAATCTCTACACCCGCTGGGCAAGCTACCGTTTTCTTGGTAGACCAAATCCACTTTCTACTCTACATTTGATTTGGCTTTAAAGTGTGTCAGTTTTCTTTCCATTGTTTATTTTTCTTTCTTGGACTCCACCCCTCCGTCTACACCCCTGGACGGGGCAACCCGTTCGACTTCCTTGTGGGCATGCAGAATGTAGAATTTTTATTGTTCGTGTTGTTTTTTTCCTTCTGTTTTTTTTCTTTCCTTTTATTGCCAGCGGGCGGTCGGTAGCGCATCTTCGACTGTTTTTGTTTCCCTTTCAGTTACCCGTCTGCCCGTTTCACTATCGTTTCTGTTTATTTTTTTTTCTTAACTCCTTCTGTCTACCTCTCTCTCTTTCTCTCATTCTCTCTTTCAATCTCTCGCATTCAATCTGCTGCTGACTTTTACACTTTTCGACTTTTCCCACATGTCGTATCAGCGGCTTTTCCCGCGTGGCCTTCGTCCGTTTGCCGGTTCTCGGGTCTCCTTCTACTTATCTGTTTCCCTCTATCTTTGTCTCTTATACACGTTCGACCTTTGCCGTTCGTCGCTTATTTTTTGCGGCATTTTTTGCCCCTTTTTTTGCGCGCTCTTCGGCAGCGCGCGATTTTCAACGCATAGCCGCGGGGGTTATCTCTATTTCTCTCTCTCTCTCTCTATCGCTCTCCATCCCTTTTTCTGTCTTTCCCACTCTGTATTCGCTTTTCTATTTCTCACACTCTTTCGCTATTTCTATCTTTCTTTCGGGTGGATTCGTATTATTTTGCATTTAAAAATAGATTTGCATTTGTGTATACTATATACCTTTGTATGTGTTTGTGTGTGTGTGTGTGAGTGTGTGCGGCGTGTCCAATTGATTTATGGTTTTTGTGAATAACAAAAAAAAAAAATGAAATAAAATAAAATAAATATAAAAAAAACACACACAGAAACAAAAAGAGAGACAGAGAGAGAGAGAGCCAAATTCCTTGAAAAGGTTACGCCACGGGCCAGTATTGGGAAGGGGGTAACACTGGCAAAGGGTGGGAGCATACTGCGTCCTGTGTCCTGCGTGGTGTGCCTGGTGAGCTCTCCTGTGCATTGTTGTTGTTTGTTTTTTTTGCGGTAACTTTGCGGTTGCCTTTTGGCGCGTTTTTGTAGCGTCCGTTTCAACAACTTCCCACACCGTTGCCGTTCTTCCCGTTATATTCAAACAGCAGCAGCAGCTACAGCCTAACGGTATAATGGTACGTCTGGTTGTACGATTGGTACGCTTGGTCCGGTGGAGTTTATTGACTTTTTAACCGATCCTTTGGGTGTAATTGCTGTTATTGTTTGCATTTTTAACTTGGCTCCGCATCGGAGCATGAAGATGATGTTGATGGACTCTGATAGGAGTCCAGCTCTTAAGCGGATTGAGTGCACAAGACAAGACGAACTGACTCGTTTAAGGATGAACCTATATAAGAGACAATATAATAATAAATAAAACTTAACAAATGAAAACAAAAAGTGATACCAAAAAATTGATAACTTTCTCTCTCTCTCTCTCTCTCTCTCTTTCTGTTTTAGTATATACTTTATAACGTATAAAGCCAAATGGACTTTTCACAAACTTCTCACACAAATTGTTTTCCCTCTCCCTCCCCACTCTCTCTCCCTATCTACTGTTATACTTTAACTAATTACAGCTTGAGCATACTCTATTTAAGTTTAAGAAAGACAATGACAGCTCATACCCTCAAGACATTTTGGTCCCACTCCCCCCAAAACATCAGTAAAAATAAAAATGACAACAAAAAACGAAACACAACATGAAAATACACAAATAAATTGATGTCATTTTCGTTTTCGTTACGTCTCAAATGGAATTAGTGGCACGCTGGCAAATGCCAAAAAAAAAGAAACCAAAATTGAGGAAGAAGAGAAGGCGGCGAATCGGCAATGCCGGCAAATCCAAACAAACCCCAAGACTAAATGACTAAAGCACCCATATCAACAGCAACAGCAACAGGAGCAGCTACAAGGAGTTGGTGTAAAAAGAAGGTTTACAATAAAAAACGAAGGCAAGCAGCAAGTAGAAAAGAAAGGCAAAAGCAGAAAAAGAAGAAGAAGAAGCAGCAGCAGCAGCGAGACAGACGGCAAAGACGGCAATGAAAACGCAGATAAACATATTCGCGAATTTGTTATTATCAGAAAAATATTGCGCAAATAAATGCTATATAGAGAGTGAGAGTGCGGCTTTGAGTAGGGGCAGGGGTAGGGGTATGTGAGCTTAAACGTATGCAAAATATTTAGCAATACGTATATATATGTGTTTATGTGTGTGTGTGTGTGTGGGTTGTATGTGGGGTGTGTGTGTTGGGTTGTGGGCTGTTAATTCCCTAGCGACTGCATGTGACGCGTTTTGCATGCGGTTTGCGTCTTACTGATGTGTGTATATATGTGTGTGAGTGTGTCTAAGTGTGTGTAAGTGTCTGTGGGGAAGAGCCAAATTGATGGAAGTTGGGTGTATTCATATGTAGTGGCTCAGGTGGGGTGTGTGAGACGAAGGAGTGTGAATGGAGGTGGCGCAAATTAGTTAAAAAGCTGAGCCACACAATCAAAGATCAAAACTTTCTGATAGGCAAATGGCTTTGTGGGTGTATACGTATGTGTGAGTGTGTGTGTGTGTGTGTGCGCTTGACATGTGTGGGTTGGTTTTATTGCAATGCTTGTTGTTGTTATTACTTGATTTTGAGACCCGTTACTTGTTGTTATTTTCATTGTTGTCAGAGTTTAATGGCAGCTTGTCTGTCTTTGTTTGATTTGCTTCAATTTGATAACCGACTCTTAAGCCGCAACAAAAAAGAAAAAATATATGTATTTATATATACATATACATATATAAAGGGAAACAAAAAAAGAAGAGAGATGGATATGTAGTAGATGTAGAAGATGGAAGGAATTTATAGGCTTATATGTGCCAAGGGGAAAAGCCAGGGCACTTGTGTATTGTAATGAAGGACTAAGGGAGTATTTTGATACTTATCCGAGTTAAACTGTGAGTTTAAGATGATGCAAACAAAAAGGATTTCAAATCGTGTTGGGAATTGCCCATAGAGCAACTTATTTTTAGATATTGACATGAGTTGGAAATGTGTCAGTTTCCGACAGATAGACATCCCTTTAAGTATATGAATGAGTTTATGTTATGACATCTTAAGTCTTATATTCAACTTCAAGGAAGTATCAGTATGCAAAGGGATGTCCTTGGTATGTTTCCACAAATCAGACTAAAGTAAATGAAAATCAGATCAAGCATATAGAATCATCGAATGTAACTGGTCAGTACACCAGAACAACTTGTTTTGGCTGGTAGTCTTTTCGTTGCAAAGGATATTCGACAAGGATATTCCGCATGTGGTAAGATCTAAGGTTAAACGATTTTAGACTTAGGAGTTACTAAAACAAAGCTTCGTAGCCCCTCTGCCTTTAAAAAAAAAAGCTAAAAGGCAGCTAATGGAAATGTGCAAAATTACAAAGTATCTAGCCATGTCCGTCTGTCTGTCTGCCCGTCTGTCAGAGTGTATGAATGCCTATTTCTCAGAGGCTATAAGAGCTAGAGCAAATTTGAAAACACAATTTTCAAACGATCAAATTTCTTCTTGACTAGTGAAGCACAGAAATCCTGTGGCATACCAGCTTACACATACCCGCCCATGCAGGCGAATCAGAAGGCGTCATCCACACAGCTTAATCAGTAGAACTCCTAGATTATAATTACATTATAATTTATATAATATTAATATATATAATATTATATAATATTCTTAAGAATAGTAATAATCTAAATACTTCTATGGTTAGCTTAAGCGCCCAACAGGGCTGAATGTACACATAAAAATTACATAACGGGGCATCTGGGTACCCCGTATTCCTTAATAAATAAAAAAAAATAAATTTCTTCTTGACGCACATAATAATTATACTATTCTTGATCTACATTGTGAATTTCGTTAAAATTTAATAAATAAACACGGAAATTATTTAACATTAAGTATCAGGCTATAGAGCGCAAGAGACTTAAAGGCGTGCGTAACAGCTTAAGTGCGTATAGATTCCTGTATATGTGTGTATGTGTCTGTAAGTAGACAAAGGAGTTCTCTTAGTCGGGTACACCCAACTACAGCATTCTTGCTTGCTTCTTAATTTTTTATTTATTTAATATATATTATTCATTGAAGTACTTTTTAATTCATAATTTATCAAATAATTTTCCTTTGAATTTTTTATTAATATTTTTATTATTATAAAAAGAAAACCGCATCAATCCTTCATCAAACAGGCTTCATTTAATGTGTTGAAATAAAGATCATGTCGAGCTTTTATCTCAGGTGAAATTGACGAATCCTGTGGACTTGGGGCCTGAGACGCAGTCCAAGTAAATGTAAATTATAAATAAAATAAATAAATAATATAATAAATTATTATATTTAATACAAAAAAAAAATTCTGTTTCATTTTTTTTAATTTAAAAGCCAAAATAATTTATAAAATAAACAAAAAAGAAAATTATTTTTTTTTAATTTTTAAGCACAAAATAATTTAATTTAGAAAATAAATAAATTTTTTCCTGCATTAAAAATATAAAAAATAAATAAAAAAATTACCAAAATTTGAAAATTGTGCAATTTTAAGTTTAAAAATAAAAATAATATATTATATTAAATCTTTATTATATTTTATTAGATAATATTTCTAAATTATTCTTACTCTACTATAGTCGATTAAAGTTCGTTGGATTAAATAAGCTAAAAAGGATTGCAGCAGGGATACCTCAGGAACTCATTAAAGGAGAATTTGCTTTCCCTGGCAACAACAGATGGACGCTGGATGCAACTCGTACCTATTCAAGACACCTGCAATCAGCTTTAGCTGTAGCTTTTGCTGTGGCTTTGGTTACTCACAACTTAACTAAAATAACAACAATTACAATATGGCGCCATAATAATCAGACAATGCCCCGTCAGGACTGCTTTCCCCTTGTCCCTGCAGTGAGAAGCCAAAAAAGGAAAAGCATTAAAAGAATAGGGAAAATTTTGATATATTGTCAACTATGATTGCGTAGCTCTGTAGCATCGCTGCGGTCTAATCCTGCCTTCCTGCCACGCCCTTAAACTAGCCGCATCATCCCGCTTTTGGAGTGTGTTTGCCAGTGTTTGCAGTGCCTTGGGTCCACCTTGAAGTGAGTCGTCCAGACGCTGCCGCCATCGTCGCTACTTTGTCTTGTGCATGCCAACAATAATTTTTGATTAAAGATGAATTTTTAATTTAATGTATCTCACAGATACGTAGATAGAAGCGCAGCCAACGAAACGTGAAAAAAGCAGCGGTCGTCGCCATTGCCGTCATCGTTGCGTCGTCGTCGTCGTTGTTGCTGCTGTCGTAGTTAAAACATGAGGGAAACGAGGGAAAAAATGCACGAAAAATGTTTTTTAATCTCAACGGCAAACGGAAGCGGAAATCAAACGACCAGAACAGCGACTGCGACTGAAGCTGAACCAAAGACAGAGGCAGTGGCAGTGGCAGAGGCAGAGGCAGAGTCTGTGGCAGCAATGGGAGCTGTAGCCGCAGCAGCGACGACCAAAGTATCAAACAAAATTTTTAATGTCTTCGCCAGGACTTTAGAATGGGCATAGAGCCTGTACCTTATGCCTGGCCGCCTTGTTAAAAAGCCCGCGAAATTTTTACCGAACAACCAAAAAAAAAAAACCCACCCGGCGCCCATTTGCCCCCAACCCTAACCCAAACATACACCAACCACCCTCCCCTTCTGGTACCGGTCAAAAAACGGCCTTTGATTTTTTCCGAAGTTTTTTAACATTTTTTGCTGCCATTTATTTTGGTATTCTTCTTATATCTTTTTTCGTTATTTTTTGTTGCTGTATTTTTTTTCTTCTTAGCTCATTAGGAATTTTTCTTCAGCAGTTTTGTTGGGAAAGCGATAAAAATTTTAAAGGCAGCAGCAGCGACCGCGACACACCCCCTACACGAGTGCCCGCCACCCACCAGGCACAGCACCCATTGCTTAACGCATTGCCAAATGGTGTTTAATGATTTATGAATAATCGCCATTTTGCATTTGAGTGATGGCTGGATGGGGATGGGGGCAGGAGGGGTGAGAGTAGTTAAAAAGTGCAGGGGGTAAAGTGGTTTGCTGCTGATGGTGTGAGGGCAGAAGAGGTGTACATGAGCGGATAAGTCAGTCAGTCAACGGTGCCCAAAGTCCATTTACACGTTTCGTTTGGTTTGAGCTGTTGCTCTTATCGTGAATGGAAAGATGGTAAGAGTGGGTGGGGGAGGGGGGGGGAGTAGGTTGATTGGTGTGGGCTAAAGATTGGTGTGTTATCAATGGTCGTTCGGGTGGTTGTACAAATTTTCTTTGATAATTTTTACAACTTTTTTTTTTGGTTTTTTTTTTAGTGTTTTCGACATAGAAATTTGTTGCTCCTTTTGCCTGTTATTGTTGTTGCTGTCGTTGTTTTCATGCTTTTCCACTTACGCGTTAAATTTTTTTGACAAACAACACGCGCCACGCGTCTAACAGTGTGAGTAGGAGGGGGTTTGCTCTAGAAGGGAGGCGCGTACTTTGAGTAGGCGTTTGCCATTTGACAGCCCTGACAATTGCCCAACAACCAAATGAGGATACAAGCTACAAATTAGTCCTACTCCAGGATTAAATTAACGCCTCAAAGAGATAACATGTTCTCCCATATGCAAATGTATCCATTAACTTAATGAAGTATTAGTAGTAGAACTCTGTTCACCAGGTGGCAACACTGCAAATTCCTTTCACTAAAGCGAAGGCTATCTGCCACCAAATTTCTTTATATATAAAGTATATATTATTGATCTTTGTTTGTATGTATATATGCATGTAAAATACTGTATTACATATGTAATAGTTTATATTAAATATTAATAATAATGATTCATTAATTTTCTATTACTACTGGCAACTGCAACGACTTTTTAGCAACTGATCTACTATCGATGTCGACTGAAAGCTAAGTGCTATTGTATCCTGTCAACTTTGCCATGTTTAAAAATATTCATCGATAGGATAACATTTCTATTTAGAGAACAGCTAAAGATCATCGACACACTTTCATAATTAATACTTTATTATTATAAAATTGCATAACCTTTGGTTCATCACAAAATATTAGATCTTCCCGGCATCTTTTATATCGTTTTATAGTATGAGGACAGTATAACCCCGATAACTCGAATAATTAGTATGTGGCTAATGTTCAAATTATCGCGTTTTTCGAACAGTTTTGTTTTTTTTTTAAATATGTGATACGAAGCTCTTTTTTTACCTAGGTGTTGGCCTTGACGAAATCCGTGGATATTCATTGTATTTCTTTCTATTTTAATAACCTCCTTACTATGCGGCTGATTGATAATTCTAAAGTTTTATAAAAATTTTCATTTATATATAATAAATTTTTAAATATAAGAGAGAGTTTCTTTTGATTTGCAAAATATATCACACAACTCTTTAACAGATTTCCTTCAGGTGTGATGGAAATATATCAAATGAATAATTCGATAGTTGTTTTCCTGACAATATAATATATTATATAAAAATTCGATTTGTATGGCTCAGCTTTTATTAGATTAGCAAATCATTTGTTGGCTTTAATATAAGTGTTCAGAGATAGATCCTTGAATTAAGCAATAAATATTAGTATATATAAGTTATGGTCTTGTACAAATATCTGTATGCTAAGGCAGAAAGTCATTTCTTATATGATTAACTTGAAAAATCATGAAAAATAAGTTGCTTCAGTCTCAGTCTTAGCATCAGTCTCAGCAACAACATCAGCATCATCATCAGCTTCTGGTTTATCTATGAGTTCGACTTTAGAGTTTTGAGTTTGAGTTAAACTTGCTCCATTGCCACATTACCCCAACTCATCTCAACTCAACCCAACCCAACCGAAGCTAAGCCAACCCACACCCACACCACCCAATGTCACTTTGCCAAACAATTTCAACTTAATTAAATGCGTCTTTAATACTTTTTGGTGTGCATAGACAAACAGACTGACGTCAATATACATATGGAAGAGACTGTTGCCCAGCTCCGCCTCAGTGTCACACATTTACATACAGTTATGTTCATATTTGTTTGGCTATGAAAAAACAGAAGACTGAAAAGTTTTTACACACACACAGAGAGAGAGAGTGAGAAGCTCAGGGCGCAGGCTGTTCAAGAACTCAAAGCTCAGCACCGAAAGAGGAGAGGGTGAGCGGGGAGAGTTGAGATACTGACGTGTGCCAGAGCAAATAGCGCAGCTAAAAATAAAGTTGATTAAAATTTGAAAGATTTTTGACAGTTATTATGCCAGAGGCCCAAAAAGTTGCGCGATTTCCACGCAACGAGTCAATATTGACAGTCAGGCTTTGAGTTGGAATTAATGTTGGGATTGGGCAAAAGAATATGTTGTATCCTGGCAACATTATCCTGTGTAGCTATTCAGGTGGTTGCGTGGATACAAGTGTACAAAACTAAGCGAAAACTTAAGGCATATCAATTTATAGATATATGATAGAAATATATGTATATGAATGTTCTATTGAGTAAAATCAGAATTAAATCTCAAGGATAACACAAAATATAAGCAACAAGAAAGGATACTTAAAGCAAAGGTAAACTAAAGATAATGTGACTGAAAATCAAATGGCTTAGATAAAAATGTGGAAATTAAAGCATTTTCTCTCTGCTTGTCTATATATGTGAAAGAATGAAGAAAAGATGGGGCAAGGAGTAAGAGAAGATTCAGTAAAAGGCTCGTTTAATATGATCGGACATTTACAGGTCATAAAAACTGTGCACGACAGCAGCAGCTCAATATAAAATGGAATTTTATAGCAGACCAAAGTAGAAAATCAGCTGCTGGGAGCTATAAAGGAGGAAGAGGAGGATGAGGAAGAGTATACTGAAAGTTACCGGAAGAAGTAGTAGCCCAAGGAGGACACATTGGAACTAATAAGCCAAAAGGCGGCGCGGTTCGATTTAATGAGCAGCCGTCGCAACTTTCCGCAACGTTGAACGCGTTAAACTAATCAACGCACGGGCTCCAATTGCAGCCCAAGAGGTACCCCCCACCATATTTGTGGCATATCCTGGCAACGTGGCAATGCCAAATACCAACCAACCCATCCACCCAAATTGTTCAGCATACGACAGCTGCCTGCTGAAGGCTGGCCTGCCCCATCCCCTCCCTCAAACAGTTGTTTGTTTGTCTGCTCAATTGCTTGTTAACATTTTGCGCAATTTGGCGAACGACGGCAAAGAGAATTGGGTGCAGGGGTGAAGAGTATGGAGCAGTACACCGGCGGGGTACTTCAGCTTGATGGAGGGTGGGTGTGAGAGGGGGTAGGAGGGCTTGGCCAGCAGCTTAAACTACCTGCAAACATGGAAAAAAGCAGAAACCAATTGAGCGTGTGTGAGTAAGTGTGTGCGTGTGTGTGGATGTGTGTGTGTGTTGGCCTGTAGAAACTCATAAAATTTTATAGTTTAGTTTGGTCTCCAGCGGCTGGACAGGCAGTATTTTGGTGGGGAGGGGACGGCAACAGCAGGAGAAAGGGGAGCTGATGGGGGTATGGCCGTGTGTTATGGCTGTGAACTAATCGCCGCAACGTTTTCGTTTGGACTGCGCCAGTTAATGAAATGGTCAGTCCAGGATGTTTTTGTCCTTCTATCACTTATTGCTCTTGCTGCTGTTGTTGTTACTTAACTATTGTTGCCTTTTGTACGTTGAATTGTGTTATATGTAAGGGGGGTGGTGCGACGATGTAGGGCAATTAAAAGCAAACGCTTCTCAGTGAAAGTATGTGCCATGTCGAAGGTTCAAGGGTGGCAGACAACAATTGAAATGAAGACGTCTACGTTTCCTTTTGGCTCAAATCATTAAAGTTGCCCCTCAACGCTCACCCCTCCCCTTTCTAAATTCTTTGACCACTTTTATCTTATCAGATGCATGTCACAATCACAATCAGTAGCTATAGGCACAACACAATTTCAACAAAACATTGTAGATTACACTTTCTATATAGAATTACTCAATAGTTCATCCTAATTGGGTATACAAGATACCCATACACACTCTTACCCCTACACACACACACACACACACACATACATACATATACTTACAACCTTAACCCATACACATATTGCATTACACACAATCAAATCAAATCAAATGAAATCACACAAATCAGTCCAAATCGCTGACGCAATTTGCCTTCGGCAAATAAATTATGCCCTATAGTGATATATATATGTATATATGCCATATCCATATCCATATACATATACTTGTCCACATTCAAAGTCACATCATATATGCAATGGTTGGGGGCGTTAACAACCCCCTGGCCCCTGCTTACACACTCAAGTCCAGAGCATAAAAAAGCATAACTCACGCTTATGATTTTTAAGGGCACATCAAAGCAGCGCCGCCAGTAACCAAAACTGAATCTGAAACTGTATCTGAATCTTTATATATGCACTGGCTGAGGGCCAAGACAAGGACTAAGACGAAGACGTTACTCGAACCCTTCGAAACCCCAAAAACACTATAACCAATAAACATTGTAACAAAATTGCTTGTTTTTGCAGCTAATAAAATCATAAAAAAAAACGTAAATAGCTGGGCATAAGTGGCCAACGAGCAGGCAATGTGCGGGGGGGGGGAGGGGGGAGGGTTACAGAAAAGTAGAAGAAATGACAAGTGACTTTTTTATCACTTGGCCAGAACTCAAAAGGCGCATGTATAGATAGTCATAAGCATGGATATATGGATGAATTGCTGCTGTTGCTGCCACAATACATGCAAATTGTAGCAAGGATAATGGCAAACTCTGAAAGGACCACCGCAAAACAAGACGACGACAAGTAACAGGCATCAACCCCATGTAAGCAAACAGCTAGGAAGGGATTGGAGTTGGGTTAGCGATTGGGGTTGGGGTTGGGGTTGGGTTAGGAGTCCTGCACACGCTTAAGTGCCACTTGACAAATTGGTCAAGTGATTTGGCAAAAAAAAGCTATAGAAAAGTTATAGGAAACTCATGGAAACTTATGGCAAGCGGCGATAATAAAACCGAAAATTTCAATAAAAATTGCCTAGAAAAATCAAATTTGTTTTTCCTATAAGAAAACTTAATTTGTATTAATTTAGCTCTCTTCGGTTCTTCTGTTGCCGTCGAAAACTAAGCCAAATATTTTTATTATAGAATTGCCCATTATTAGGGAAAAAAGTTTACATAAAACATTGCAAGGACTCACCCTTTGATAAGCAGTCTTTTTTATTTTATTGGAGAGGAACTTAGAGATCTATGTGGCACCCTTAAATCCTTTGGCAATATCCTAAGCTCATCAAATCAAGCAATTGACAAATTGCTTGTCTACGTGTGTGTTCTCTTTAGTTCGATATAGACACACTCCATGTGAGTAGATGGGGTAGGGGATTTGGCTGACAACTTTATGAAATGCCTAAGGACGAGGGGTTGATGTTGATGTTGCAGTTTTCATATATCCTTAACCCATTGAGAATGCTTAAAGGGGTTGGCCCATAAATATATATATTTTTAGCTATACTTGATCAATATTAATCGTTGAATTGAACTCTCAATCAGTTTAAACTCAGCACTGTTAGAGTTTATTGTTAGTCAGGCATAACCCTTTGATTGTTTTGATTTATTTGTAACTTTTGTTGTTGCTGGCATATCCTTGCTTTCAATGGGTATTGGCAAAATGTATTGCTTGTAATTGTCTGTTTGATGGACCAAACAATTTTGATTGAATTCAATTACGTCGCCTGCCCCTTTCAGCGTATCCTTGCCATACTTGCAATCCTTTTTTCTATGTTTTGCCTCTTTTACTGTTCTTTTTTTTCTTTTTGGCACAAAATGCGGTGGTTGTTTACGGTTTTGTATACTTGGTTTTTCGTCAAAATTTTTATTGTGTTTAGTGTTTAGTGTTGTTGTTGGTTTTAGTGATTTGCAATAATTTTGAACGCCTGCTTGCCCCGCCCACCGATAAGGCTCATATGTGAAATATGCCGTTGTCATGGTTTGTTGATTTGTGCGGATGTCCTGGCTGAAGCAAATACATCTCGCAAACACACAACATACACACACGAATACAAACTTAAACCCAAACCCAATCTTGGCCTTGAGCGCGTTTGCCTTTTGGGGTTAACCGGACGCGCCCTTAAGTATGCAGAGGGCCAAGTCGAAAGGGTTTCAGTTCTGGTTTCAGTTTCGGTTTCAGTTTCGGTTTCAGTTTCGATTTCACTTCGTTTGTATTCGTATTTTCTTTGCCTTGGCCTTGTTTGTTGATTTTCCTACCGCTGCCGCTGCCACTGTCGCTGCTGCTGTTGTTGCTGCTGCTGCTGCTGCTGCTACTGCTGCTTTTTTCACAGCCCAAGTAGATTAAGTGATTTTCAAGTCATGTCCTTTTTTCTTCTATACTCTTTCAGCTCGTTGGTTTTTTTTTGTGAGGCACTCACTCTACTGTCTACTGTCTACAGTCTGCTTGTCCGGTTCTACTGATGGACTGCTGCCAAGTGAAAGTCATGTCATGTGTGGGTGGCTTTTTGTTTGCGTTCTGCGTTTTGCGTTTTGAGTTCTGTTTGAATTTGGGCACTGGGTTCTAGGCTGTGGGATGTGGGGTCTGTTTATATTACAAGGGTTATTGAGCAAATCACCAGGACAGCCCAGCACATAAAACGAGGCTATGAAATCCAGTTTGTTAGCATAATTTGTTTGATTTTTATTAGATAGACAATATGCGAGAGCATGGCACTAAATGTACCCATAGACCCATTACAGCCACTTTTCTATTTTTCTTCTCCATTTGTTGTTTTCCTTTTGGTGTTTTTTTTTTTTTTTTGGCTATTCTATTTTTATTTTTTCTGCCTAGTCATATTAGTGGCACAGTTTGAGTAACCTCTGAGCGGCCCGACACGTTTTTGTTATTAATTTTTATTACGAGTCCAAATAAATTGCATTACCTTTGCACACATTTTGTAAATTGAATTTACTCCTGTGACCTCCCTGGCCACAAAAAAAAAACAAAAAAAAAAATAACAAAAAACACTGACCAACAATCCTTTTTACCACCTTTACCCTATCCACACAATATGGTTACATAGTTTTAGGCCTTTGTCCTTTGTTGTACTCCAATCAGAAAGGAGTTCTTTTAGTTAGCAAAATGAAACAGCATTTAATATGCAAATATGAGTGAAAAGTATATAGAATGGCTTTTGGTGTCTTAACTCAGTTATAAGACATCGAAATCTTGGGGAATACCAAACCTATTACCCCCACCATAGTATCTCCCCCCTGCCTAACTACAAAAACAATAAAGAAGACACACAAATATCAGGGCGCCCATAAATTCTGGCAAGTGCCATTAATTTTTCGACATTTTGGATGCCAAAAAGAAATACATAACTGTTCTATACATTGCCATTGTTCTGCCAGGACAACCCCTCAGCTCAGTAGCGATGATTTACTTGTGCAAAGTTTCTTCTTACTTTCTTTTTTCTTCTTATACATATATATTTTTTTGTAGGTGGTCTACGCCCCTCTCATATATATAAATATATATATATGTATCGTACTTACAATGTACTCGTACATTTTTAATATCAAACAATTTGTAATAAATAAAAAAATTTCTTATGAATGGCATAGACATAAATGTCAGCCAGAACACGCATATTATGTAAGCATCAAGTTGGAGATGAGAAATAGGATGTACAAAGTTTCGATGAACGTAAAATGATGATTAACATTACCGAAAGGAAGTTCACTTTAAGAATTATTATTAATTCATAGAATATATTCAACCTGAAGACTGTTTAAATTTATTTATTTATATTGTTTCTGATTTATATTTACCTATATAAAATCATATAAATTAAATTTCATTTTTTTTTTATATATTTTAATATGTTTAACTATACCTTTATTTATATATTAAATACAAAAGCTTAATTCAATAGATAAGCAAAAACTTTAACTTTAAAATTTATTTTAAAGATTATTAATCAAAGAAGTTAGTAAATTGAAATTTTTAAATAGTTTTAAGTTAGTTCTAAACGAAACAAAACTATGCAAAATGTCTCTTCCTATTGCAAATATTTTTGTATATTTTCGGAACTGAATTTCATTGGAATTGGAATCAATTGGAAGCAGAAACATATCTAAATGCTTAAGCACATCTTTTTCTCCCATAAGCTTAATGTAAAAGGCAATGATCCGTTTCTCTTTGACTTTAAGACTTTTCATGGGATAGCTGGCAGCTACAGCACTCAGGTTGGCTGCAGCTTCAGAAAAGCTTTTATAAATCATACTAACAGCATTAGTTGTATTGATTATATTAAAATGATTTATTTCTAAATAAGCTAATGTTAGCAAGAATTTCGATTTATGCCAAGAATTTCAACTGACTTATATATATATTTAATGGGGTCTCACATTATTATTTCTACCTGTTATATACAATTCGATTTTAGCTCCCTTTAAACCTTTTTAACGGCATAGGAGCTAAAAAGAATGTACTAAGTTCTTAAGAGATCAAAAAAATGCAACTAAAGGCTCCCAATGATACATCCTTCAAAGTAAACTAAAAGTTTTTATATACTAATAATAATATTAAATTATTTGGTAATGACATACCGGTTTTTGCATTCAAATTTCGCGCTTCGCTTGTGAAGTCACATGGAATCGTATCTGGCAACGCTGCATATCGTTGGATAGGTCATGGCAACACCTTTTAAATGACGTATAGTTTGTTTACATCAGTTTCCGCGCTTAAAAATTACAATCGATCGAAATGGAGTTCACAAACGCTGAAATTCGCGCACTTTTGAAATTTTATTTCGCACAAGGAAAAACTGCTGCGGAATCTCGCACACAGATTATTTCTGTCTTAGGAGACAACAAACTATCGGTTCAAACTGCAGAACAGTGGTTCAGGTGATTCCGAAGTGGTAATTTTGTCACCGAAATCATGGAAATAGTGGATCGAGATCGTCATGTGACTATTAGAAGCATCGCAGAGGAGCTCCAACTAAGCACGGAAACCGTCCATAGGCATTTAAAGTCGAAAAAGTTGTCAAAAAAGCTCGATGTATGGGTGCCTCATGAGTTATCTGAAAAGAACTGGACCGTGTCTCAATCTCCGAATATCTAACGCACCGTAATAAACTCGACTCATTTCTGGATCGGTTGGTCACTGGCGATGAAAAATAGATCACATATGACAACACCAGGCGTAAAAGATCCTGGTCGAAGCACGGTGAGTCGGCTCAAACGGTGGCAAAGCCAGGATTGACAACTCGTGAGGTTTTGCTGAGTTTATGGTGGGATATCAGAGGAATTATCCATTATGAAGTGCTGCCTTATGGCCAAACCATCAATTCTGACCTCTACTGTCAACAACTGGATTGCACTTAAACAGAAGCGGCCAGCCATGGTGAATCGTAAGGGCATTGTGTTCCAGCATGACAACGCCAGGCCCCATACATCTTTGGTGACTGGTCACAAGCTACGGGAGCTTGGTTGGGAAGTTTTAATGCATCCACCTTATAGTCCGGACATTGCCCCAAGCGATTACCATCTGTTTTTGGCTATGCAAAATTTTTTCGATTGGCAGAAATTGAGTTCAAAGGAGGCATGTGAAAATCGAATTGCCGAGTTTTTTGCCAATAGAGACAAAGACTTCTTCAGAAGAGGCATATACAAATTACCATCAAAATGGCAGCAAATAATCGAAGACATCGGTACATATAGCACTTAAATCGGACAATGGTAACTATGTTAAAATAATCGTCAAAAATCAATAAAGAAACCGGTATGTCATTACCAACCAACCTAATATAATAATATATAATTCCATACATAATTTTAGCTAAATTTTTTATGTAACTTTTTATTTATTGGTTAAGATAATTTATTGAAAATTTATATAAAGTTAAAGGAAACTGTTAGTAAAGAACAGAATGAAATTCTTGGCATTCCTTTTAAAAGGTATATATGACAGAAAACATCGAAAAAATTTGATTGCAAAATTTGTGATGAAAGAAAACCTGATAAATAGAAAAGGAAACTTTAATAATAATATATACAACAGTATATCAAATTCAATTATAAACTTGATAAATAAATAATAACTCATAATAATAATTTAAAAATTTAATATTACTTTGTTCGATTCATTGGATTTTCTGTAAATTAACTTAAGTTGGAGCTTGAGTCTGATATATGATACAGGAAATGCAGATTTTAATTTGTTTATTATTTATTATAAGTTATATTATGCATAGAGCTTAAGCAATACTAATAAATCCATGTATTTGTCTAACTACGCTGTACAGTTGTGTCAAGCTATGAGGGATGCCTATGACGTCCATATTGTTATTTTAATTTTAAAAATTGCAACAACAATAAAGATGCATGCTAACAATAACAAGGAAAAAAGACACATACACATACATACAAATATGTTCATGTATATGTGCATGCATATGCAAGAAGCGACAGGCAAAAGAAACAAGATTGAAAGGGGTGGAGCATGCTGTGTATGTGTGCGTGTGTGTGTGTATGTGTGAGTTGTATTTGTCTACATGACAAGTAGGCAATATTTGCATACTCAATTGCATTGTAAATTTTTCTATGCCAGGCAACAAAAACAACAACAAAAACAAAAACAAAAACAACAACAACAACAAACAACAACTGCAATCGCAATAAGAATACAACAACTTGGCACGTATACAAATGCAAGTGAAAAGTCGCGCCTAAGTGTATGCAATGCAAAAGATGCAGCGAAAGAAAAATTGTTAGAAAAATGCTGAACAAAGCAATCAGAGCAGGTGTAAGAATATGTGTGCATATGTATGTATATATTATATATATGTATGTATATATGTATGTGTTGGTGTATGTGTGTGTGTGTGTGTGCGAGCCTTTGGTGGAATTGTTGATGATGAGGATGATGTTGTGCTGTGCTGACGATATGTATGAGTATGAGTAGATGCGAGGATGAGTATATGGATGAGAATGCGAATGCGAATAAGTATGAGAATGACGATGACGATGACGACAACGACTACGACTACGATGACTACGATGACGACGACGACGACGGCGACGTACAGTTTTTATTTGAATGACAAAAAGTCAGGTGGGCACTCGAGTCCTTTCGCCTGTGCCGTGCAGGTACGAGCACATTGTGTGGGCGTGGCTTTTGAATGCGCCCAACTTGACTGACTGACTGTATATAAATATACAATATGCGGGCACCAACACACAAATATATACCAACTCACACACACATATGTACATTCACATGTCGAGAGTACGCCAGCCCCCAAAACACTTAACATATTCTAATTATTCATGCTTATTTTATATTGTTTTGTGCAATGCTACTGGCATACCCCCTCCCTGTCACTCCGCCCCCCCCCCCCCCAAAATCCTACATTGCAGCCACAACACACCTTTTGCGTGGGGTGAAAGGGGGTGTGGTGAAAGAGGCAAGAGAATGGAGATTCTTTTACTTTGTGTGACTGTCTTATTAAAAATTACAAATAGTCAACGTTTAATTATATATGTATACAAATGTGTGTGTGTATGTGTGTGTGTGTGTGATTGTTTGGATGTGTGTATTGCAATGTGTTGCTGAACTATAGCCTAGTTTTGGGTGCGACCAATAAATCTGTAGGTGAGCAACGTTGACAGAAAGCAACGAATACTGCACTAACACACACACACACACACACACATACACAAGCAGACACTACAGACATACAATGATACAAACACATGAGATATTTATCTTAAGCACACATGCTGCATTGATGTGCATGTGTATCCACGCGTGTCTCTGTATCTCTATACGAGTGTGTGTCTGTGTGTGTCTGTGTGTGTGTGTGTGTGTGTGTGTGTGTGTGTGTGTGTTTGAGGCACAAAAAAATAAAGAAGAAAAAACAGACTGAAGCATTTTGCACCAATTTTTGTGACGATGTCAACAGCAACAAGAACAAAAACAACAACAAGGACAAACGAGCAAAGCAAAATGAAACGCAGCAGAACCAAACGCGTTGCGCCTTCATCTTCTCCACATACTGCAACTACCTCCCACCCGTCCAACCGCCAAGACCCTATCAGGCCCCATGCCTGTATAAAACTAATGTTGATGACAATGTTATGGGCGTCATGACAGCTATAAGCGTACTTGACAGCACATAACCTGGGGGCGGGACACGAGTACGAATCGAGGTAGCTGACACCTATACAACATTTGCTTGAAATTTGTAACTTAAACAAAACTTCTAAATCAACCCTCGCTGTGTTGAAAAAAAAGAACTTACTACAAAAGCTGTGCAGCTGCTAAGCAAAATATAATAGCAAATCCATAAGCTATAAATAACTGATATCTACGGATATATATGCAACATTCTTAGCTGATATCTATAATATATATATATTTATCAATAGGATTAAGTGTTGTATCCCATAATGCTACGCTTGGAAGTATTCAAGCAAGCTGTGATTTTTATAGCAAAAGAATATATTCAGGTATTCATTATAGTATTTACATATTGTATACAAAATTTGATACATTTGGTAATGAATTTGGTTAATAAATAGGGCTTAAATAACTATCTTCATATTCAATCAGAAAGCGGTAATTGCAATCAGAAAGCGGTAATCAAAATATCATTAGCCATATGAGAGCTTTAAGTTTCCGTTAACTGTTTTGTTCAGTTTGAAGCAGTTATTTGAGTTTTATTTATATCTATTTTACATATGCGCAATATTCTTTTGAGCTTATGTGTGGCATGCGTTACCCAAAAAAGTATGCAACGATTCTGGTGCTACTGCTGCTCATCTGTATGTGTCTAGAACTGGGTAAGCAATTGTGTCTGAGAGTTGAGATATTTTATCTGGCAATGGCTACGGATGTCTTCACATAAACCTCTGATGTACCGCTGCCATCGAAGTCAGCAGCAGAGCTTGCAGTTGCCGTTGCCGTTGCCGTTGCCGTTGCCGTTGCTGTTGCTGTTGCCGTCGCAGTCGCTGTCACAGTACACGTTGACGCTGCCGTCGCTCGTTGACGTTTGTTTATGTATTATTCTTGTTGTTGTTGCTATTGTTGCTGTTGTTGCTGTTGTTATGTGTTCTATGCTCTATGCTCTACTATGAAAGGGGCCACATCTTTAGCCATGTGTTGATGTTGTTCTTGTGTGTACAAGAGATTTGCAAACTAAAGCCTCATCACAATGTCCTCAAAATTCAAATAGCAACTGCAGCAGCAGTAACAACAACAACAACAACAAGTGTAGTTGGGCACGCAAAACAGCGAGACGTTGACTCAAAACTGTAGACTGAGTAGTGAACGTGCTCATGGATATGGATATGGATGTGAATGTGGTGGCTCTGGGCTTTGGCTTTGGCTCGGGCTCAGGGCTCGGGCTAGGGCTCAGGGCTCGGGCTAGGGCTCAGCAATTGTCACACGACGCTACTTTTGCAAATTATTATTATTTTTTTATATATCATACAGTGTATATATATATATATATATATGTGTGTGTGATTGTATGTGTGTGTGTGTGACGTCTGCTGTATATGAATTGCAAATATGGCCAGCATTCTGTCCTTTTAGCCCCTCTGTGCCGGTTTTTCTTAACAAGCGGCACCTGTGAGCTGGCACCTAACTCCCAACCCTCCCCCCCCCCCCTTGTAGTCCACCAACCCACCTAACCCTGTTTAACAGTACACTCGCACTACGAACATAGAACTCAAGCTTGAGCTTAGACTCAGACCCAGACCCAATGTTAGGCCCATTGCCAGTCCCAGTGCCTGTGCTCTAAGTGGAATATGTTTTATTTAGCATTTTTAAGTGTTTGCTGGCTCTACCAGTTCTCTCATTCCACTCAACCTATTGCACCCTGTCCATACCCCGTCATCCCGACGCACCAACACCATTGCCTATCAGCCTCTACACTGGCCAGAAACGCTCTGATTGTTGTGTTGTGTTGTCGCTGTTACTGCTACTGCTGTTACTGCTGTTGCAGTTGTTGTGTTGGAGGCGCTGCTGCTTGAAACAAGAAATAATAATTATTGTTATAGAAAGGACAAAGTATAATTTCAGATATGTACAACGCTCAAGGGGTGTTCTCTGCACTGCCACTGAAGAGGTGAGCCTAGCGACAAGCCCGTTGCACTTATGCCCAACACAAACAAAAACAAAAATAGAAATTAATGAGTTGATATAAGGCGCAATACATATATATATATTTATATATAAAAGAGAAATATATGCAAAAGAGAATTGTGAAGGTGACAAGGTTTAGTAGAGTGAAAAAGAGATAGTAATAGACCATAGTACATAGACCAGTGTGAATATCCTTGAAGAAGTGTCAATTAGTTGCAGACTTTGCCTACTGATTCAGCGCAGTTGATTAGCCTTAAGAAAATGCTAAGTAGTCCTTACTATAGCTCAGTTTGTATTTTTTTATATTTTTTACTTTATTATACTTTTTTTTTAAATTGTAAATCAATTTAATATATACTCTTTCCCCTCCCATGTAGCTACTACAATTTGCGCATGGAAAGGATATGAGTAGAGGTAATTAAAACATGTAAAGAAACGCTTAAAACCTTGACAAATTATTGTCCTGTCAAATGTGACATTCAACTGTCAAAATAGCAGCCATGTTAGCGGAGATGCAACGGCGACGGCGTTAACAAATTGAGCTTAGTCAGGATCGGGAAGGAATATCAAAAAAAAAAAAATAGAAAACAACCCAAAACTGTGCCAAATGCCATCGAGTTAAATAGCTTCAGCCAGTTCCTTGGACAGGGTAGAATGTAATATGTGAGCAGGGGCAGAGTATTAGATGAGATCCAACACATATATACAATATTATTATTTTATTATTTGGTTTTGGGCAATGTTTAAATTAAAATATTCCCGAAGCTAGCTCCATATGTGAATTGCGTTGGGAAAGAGATTTGGGGGCAGTTGGGGATTTAACATATATATATATATATATAGGCTATAGGCTATGAGCTATGTGTTGGCTTGGCAATGCTGAAGTGTCAAGCTGTCAAAGTTACCATTTTTCACATACACACACACACACACACACACATACATATATATATTTGTATATACATACATAGACAGCTGCAGCCTGTTGTCAAATATTGAAAAATGCTTTAGCTAGCGTTCCCATCACTCGGTTTTTGGTCGGGCTTAGGCCAGCCGTGTGTGCCGCCACATGTGCACTGCCCCGACAAAAGGACCAAGGACCAAGGACTTGCTATCTGTGCTGTCTGTGTATGCCACTTAAGCCTTCACGGGCTTTCATTTCATCATTTTGGCTAAATAATAAAAATGATGACGTCGTCGACGACAACAACGACGACGACGACGATGCTGATGAGTTTTAGTTATCAAATAGTGCGACGGCAGCAACGTTAAGCGTCAACCCTTGGCCCAAGCCCAAGGACTAACCAAGAACTAATAAGCGTGTACCTGCCCCTGTGGCCCATACACACACAGCTACTTTAAATTCCATGTGTGACACTTGATCATTTGTCATTGGTCCTGAGCCGCCCGTCGACTCTTGGGCTTTTTGCGGTTACCGTTGCAAACTGGCTATAAATGGACTTGGAATGAGATTGAATAGGGTTCTGGGCACTGTGTGGTATATAGAACTAAAGATACAGTTGAACATATAGTTTGGGGCTTGGTGGTAGTTTGGTCTTATTACTAATGATGATGATGACCACCTCTCAAAAGGGGCAGCACTGCTGCTGATATATCACTTAGCGTTGCATACAGCTGTGCCATCAAATGTCCTTCTTTTCATATTGTTATTCCTTGAAGGACGCTTAGCATAGAATGTTAACTGAATTTTACGCTTAAATAAATTTTAATATATATATATATATATATATATATATATTACTTAATATGATTACAGTCAATACAAAATATATATATCTAAAGATAGATAATCTGATATCGAGGCTTCAAAGGTTTACATCTGAAAGGATAACAGTTGACAGTATGCTTTAGAACTGAATGAAATTATATTAAGTAGCTGTGATAATCTATATAATAATATTTAATTTAGAAAGTAAATCTTATAGTTAATCGCATTTTTAAGATATATCTATATATATCATACTTATGGCATTTCCTTTCGCAGAATAACAAAAGGCTTGTACATGAAGCAAAGTGTGCTAAACAGCTTTAATTAGAAATAAGTTTTAGTGTATACACAGTACCCAAATCATATATATAATATAAGCTGATGGATATATATATATACACTAAGGTACTTTGATTTCAATGTGTTGTACGTTACAATTCGAGAGGATAACAGCTGGCAGCATCTCTTGGAGCTGTAGCAGAGTGTCTCTGATCAACTGTATGTTGAACTGTTTACGGATATAGAAGTATTTTGGTATATAGAGTATTCAAATCATACGTGATCAGAACAAAAAGATATATATGTATAAAGATATGAGATAAACTTAGATACTCAATGTCTTTAAAAGGATAGCAGTTAGCAATGTCTGCGAGCAAAAGTAAAATGTATGATGTAGCTTTAATCGACTCTAAGTTGAGGGAGAAAGAGTAACATTTTATACAAAGTGCTTAGATTATATACATCTTCGTAGAATAAAGAATATTCTTGGCATTCTACGAAATGATCTGTAAGGAAAGTTTTCCTCTTTCAATGTAGGCTTCATGATCCTTTGTAAATTGTTGCAAGCCCTTAGTGAATTCGTTTTGAATTTAAAATTAATGTTAGTAATTATAATTCAAATATGACGATTCATATTGAAAGTGACAATTTGAATAGGTTAGAAGCTTGTAGTTGAGGTCTCAGTTCTCAGTTCTCAGTTTACTTTATCCCTGAATAGCCATAACAAAGGATTTTGGGATTTTCATTTGAATTTTGTGTTTTGTTATAACTTTGGCTGATTGCCCTTCCACCTTGGAGAATAAATACATTTACAGTTATAAATTAAATTTCCAACTCAAACAAATCAGCCAAAATACCTTTCAATATCAGCGCCCCCGGCTCATTTACCATCATCGTTGGCGCTTTTATACCCATACCCATAACCATACCCATACTCCATTCACCATTTGATTCTCTTATCCTTGTAAAAGGTGCGCCTTAGGGCTAGAGCTAAGAAACGTTACTGGAATTGAGCGACAAGCGACTGGGGTAACATTTTTTAAGCTTGGTAATAAATTTTTAATAAGCTTGCTTGTTGTTTTGCCTCGATGCCGTGCCAAAGATATTTTTAATAAATCGTTTTCGAGTACATTGAGAAATGCAAAGACGCGACATCAACGGTAAATGGTAGGGCATGGCATAAGGGCATATGAAATATACATACGGCAGATAGACGACTGTATCCCTGGATGGATGGATGGATAGATGGATGAATGAATGAATGTATCTTTGTACGTATGTATGTATGTTTGTAGGTTTGTTGGTAATGGTAACCCCCGGTGACTCGATAACTTACCGTATCTGAGGGTGTCTAGCGATTGTCCTCAATGTCGCTGTCATTGCCGATGTTTCCCCTACTCCATTTTCCTTGCCGCTTTCTGATTCACAAGAATCCTTGACACTTCTCAAAGCTTTACGTAACAGACAGCTAGCTAAATATCAATAATAAATATTAACAAAACATTGTTAGAGTATTCTCTATTCGGTTTATTGATAGCAGAAAAACTTTCCTTTTATACTTATGGTTTTCATTGACTAGCGCTTTTTGTTTTTTGCCCCGCGCGGCGTACATTAACAGACCTCGGGAAATTTTACATCAATGATATTGAAATGATATGAAATACTTGTACCTGGGCTCAGGGTGCAGAGGTCACGGGTCAGGGGTATAGAGTATTGAGCGTATTTTTCAATTTTAAATATTGACAAGCACGTGGATTGGGTAATAAGGGGAGGGTGGAGTTGTTGTATTGCCTGCCCGGCGGCTTGCTTAAGGTAATTTGACAAGTTGTCGAAGCTTTAGCGATGTCACGACCAGGGCGCAAGTCAACAAGGCAATAGTATGAGAATTGATGTATATTGGTATGAGTTTGGTATCCCAGTGATGTCTCACTTAGGTAACTATTTTGCATTTTGTTCTGCTCTGTTCTGTTCTGTTCTGACCCTCTATCCGGACCTGGACATTTCTGATACGGCTGCTTGGCCGTACAACTGCCAGAGGCAACGTGTTGTTGGGCGTTAGGACGCGGCTAATAGATGCACTTGGAACTGAATGTCCCATGTAGTCAACCAGCGCAAATGACAGGCAAAATGAAAGCAACAACTGGCGACCAAGGTACCATAGTCGGAGCTGATTCTCTTCGGGCAACAACAACAACAACTGAACGAAAAATACGAATGTCAACATTGCAATTACGCAAACATTTTCCGCACACCAATAATATGCTCTGACAGCTAGAGAGATGGAGAGTAAAGAATACAGAAAGAGAGGTAGGGATATAGGGGGAGATGCGAGGAAAAGAGAGAGACACTTTGAAAGGGATTGTCAAGTAGGAGAGGTATATATATATATACAACAATGGGCTAACTGGCAAAGGTGAGCTGATGATTCCAAGCCCAACAATGGAAACCATGGACGAGTCAAGGTCCAAACCCAAGCCCATGCCCGCGTACATTCCCTAACCTGAACTGGCACCGGAGTCGGACAGAGATGCTAACGATGACGATGACGTTGATAATGGCGTAAAATGGCTAAAGCCAGTAAGAACCAACCACAACACCCGACTAAGACAATACCTATTCTCAAATTGGGTATACCAAATAAAGTTTATATAATATTTAAATGTTTTAAAATCAAGAAAAAAGTTCAAATTTTTTACGAATAGAAATATTAAATAAAATAAAAAGATATATAAAATTAAAGCATAGAGATATATTGTTAAAACTCTTATATGGATACAACTTACGACAGATACATATGGAAAGTTTAGCTATAGGTTCTGTAGTGTATGCCTAAAGTGCTGCTACCGAAATTGGTAGTAAAATGTAGTAGAAATGGCTATATGTAGGGCCAAGACGTTGTAGATTGGAGGAGGCAAACCTGATGGGTGCTGCTGTTCGTGTTGGTGAAAGTGTTGGTGTTGTTGGTGCTTTTGTTGCTGCTATATAAGAGCAAAATAAAAAATTCCAGGGCAACAGCAGGTAGGAACAAACAAATTGGATGCGAATGCAAATAAACGAAAATTATAAATAACAGCAAGCGAGAAAGCCAGGCAACACGGCAAGGCAAAGGAAAAGAGAACTGTAACTTGGTATGGGAATGAGAATGGAAATGGTATAGGTATAGGTATACGTAGTGGTTGAGGTATATGCATAGGGATAGGGAGCAAAACGAATACGACAAGGACAATGTGAATACGTATATGAAGGCGAATGTGAATAGGATTTTGAATGGTTTGAGTATGGTAGAAAAGGATAGAATATTGTTGGTAGAGTGAGCGTATAGTCCGCTACTATATATACGGGACAGTTTCTGGCCAAAAGATGATGAGCTGCAATAACAACAACTATAACAACAACAACAGCAACCAAAACGAAATATAAGTTAGCTGAAAAAGATGTTTCTGTGAAAATGTAGGGAACTTGCACTTACTATGTGCCAGTTTGTGTCCTTGTATGTGTTTGCAAACGACCAGAAAAAGAAAAAATGAAAAGCAAGAAAAAAAAATATATACCAAGTGCAATATGAAAAAGTAGAAGAAGAAGATGAAGCTGCGTCGACAGAACTGATGAGTTGCAATGAATAGAAATTGCCAAAGCAAATAGCAAGCACAATGCAACATGGCGGCCCAGGTGAATGTGTACAAAATGGCAATGAGACTAAAGAAGCGACAAATGAAAAGAAGATGCCCCCAACTCCCCGTACCCATACAGTCATGCCACACTATTGAGCCCATTTTCTAAGCACCTAGCTTAGCTACAACAGTGACAGCTCAAAGCAGGTGAGAGTGCTTGATTGGGATAGAGCATAAAAGAAATATTTTTTTTGGTACAGGTGGTTGGCCTGTCAGCGTCTGACAGTCCTATCAGCATACCAGATGAAATTAAGGCTTCCCCATAGTCAGGCATAGCTGATACATGACCAAATTAAAGCCAAACAATAAAACGGGTGACATTACATTAAATTTCAAGCGTAGAAGTTACATTAACTGTTATCAGTTAGCATCTAGTAGAAGGACTAAATGTGCTAGAGATAACTGTTATCATTTTTCAATTTGAATACAGTGAAATTAGTAGCTTTCAATGTATGCTTGGAGAAGTGTTAGTCATTGCTAACACTTTTATTCTCAATTCAATGAGGGCCATTCCGTATATATTTCAAACCATTTTCCAGTTGCCGCCGCAAAGTATGCAACAGAAAATTGACTTCTTGAGTGCTTCACCGGCTGTGCGGGTCAGCGCGTAAAATAATCAACCTGGCTAGGGGATCAAATAAACCAGAGCCAAAGATGAAGCTGAAGCTAAAGTTGTAGCTAGAGCTGAAAATTAAAGTTAGATTTGGAGCTGCTGCTCGTGCAGCTGGTGCTGGTTTTTGATGCTACTCTCGTATGCAAACTTCCTGCTAGGAATCTGGTTGAGATGACGCTTGGTTGCTTAGAAACAAAGCCAAAGACGGGCTAAAGGGGCCAATTGAATGCAAATGCAAATGAAACTGGCGAAGCGTTTGGTAGCGTTACGCGAATTGATTAAAATTCGATTGTTTCTTTTATTTCCTTGGCGTTGGGGGTTGCGCCCAAAGGGGTTGCTAATGTTATGCTTGTTCTTCGTGCTTTTATTGTTGTTGTTGTTGCTATTTATTGGCCGTGCCTGCCTTGGCATTTATTACACGGCGTTGGGAGTTTTAATTATGCTGCCGCCGTCGTCTACGTTGTCGTTGTCGTTGCGCCCCCCCCCCCCCATCCGTTTGCCCTGGGGCGCTGCCTAATCAGCGTCAGCACATCAACCAGGCAAACCTCACCCCATCAGAACTCTGCTAACCATCCACACGCCTAATCATGTTTCACCCCTTTCACATTTTTACCTTTTGTCGTCGTCTCGTTGTTGTCCTTGTCGTCGTCGTCGTTGCTTTTCGATTTTTAATTTTTTAATTCGTTATCCTTGCGCCTGCTCTTTCAGGTTTCGGCATTTTTTTTTTTTTTTGTATTTGGTTTTCTCTCTTTTTTTATTTTGCCTGCTTAATGGCAACGCGTGTGTCGACGGCATATCCTGTATCTAAGAAAAGGTGGGGGTTGGCAAGGGTTAAGTATTAAACGCTAAATCAGATAATGTTAGACAATTGAGCAGCGACGCCGCCCGCGACGAGCTGACATTAAAACAAAAGCCATGGCTAGGGCATTGCAGGGTCGTGCTTATACTCGTCCTTGTCGTCATGCAAATGCAAATCCACCCAAGCACCACCAACAACAACAACAACAGCAGCAACAAGAGTAACAACAACAACATCAAGTATAATAAACAATATAAAAACGAAAAAGAAGCAAGAAGAGAAAAAAAAAACAAAAAAGGGTTAGCTTTTCATAAAATACTGCATATATTGACTTAAGTCATGTACACCAGCGGCAGCAGTGAAAGCAAACCAGCCAGGACAACTACAAGGACTTGGCAAACTTCGATTACAAAATTCATATTATCCGATTAAGCGTCAGCCAAAGGAAAACCAAAAACAGAGGAAAAAAAGAAATGCCAAAAAAAAAAATATAAAAAAAAAATTACAATTTTAAATTATTGCTCGGTTGGGTTCGTTTATCTATGTTTAGTTGGAGGCGTGGCATTGTACGCCCTTGCTATTTGAATAGATGCCAGTCGCCCGAATGCAACATAAAAATAACAGCAAAATATATAAAATATATAACTATGAACGACTTGGTAAATACCCTATATAAAATCTGCGAAAGAAAAAAGGAAAAAGAGAGGAATAAAAATTAAATCTTAAAATTTTTAATTTTTAGAAAATTATTTTCTTTAGTTAGACAATTTTTAAAAAAGACTATATAAATATATATTTTTTAAGGTATTAGGTAAAGTGTTAAAAAAAGTGTGGAAAATAAATCCTTAAGCAATGTTACCAAAGTAATGGACAGAAGTGCGTCGAGTAAATAAAATGAAAACGCGGCAACAAAGGCGGAAACGACGATGACGACGGCAACCTTTTGCTCAGTTGTTGTTGGTGTTCTTGTTGCTTGTAGGTTGAAAATTAATGCAAGTAACTGCTCGGAAAATATGCCATGTCCGTGTCCGTGTCTCTGCTCGTATCTATGTCTGTGTCCGCCTTTACATTGCTGCCCATGTCCGTTTACCAAACCAAAAAATTTGCGGCTGCTTTTAGGCGTCGATGGATTCGCTTGATTAGACGGCAGTTAAAAGGCTTATGAACTGTATTATAAAACTTTTCACTGGATCATATTTAGATATACTTTAGAAAGTTCAAGCACTAAGTCTAAGTACTGTTGCTGGAATTTCTATTTCTAGAACTTTATTGAAATCCAAACGTTTGATGTCAAGTGTCCTTCTAGTCAGTAACTTAAGGGTGAAATATAATAAATTTTAATCATAATAAAATTAAAGAAAATTCCTAAAGCATTTTTAAATTAAAAACTGATTTAATTTATTCAATTTATTTTTTAATATTACTACCAAAAAAAAATATATATATTCTTTTATTTGGTTATATAAATTGCATTTCTCTATTAATTAAGGATAACGCTGAAGTAATTGAAAACTTTACATCTGTTTGATACTTTTTGTACGTCCAGTAAAGCACTTCAAACTGTTCTCGATGCTAGTTTCAAACTCTCACAGCACATACAAACACACACACACACACACATGAGGATATGATTGTGTTCGAGTAAAGTACCGAGGTCTAACCCCCAAAAGAAGTTTACATTTTAGTTGGCTTTGTGGAGCACTGTTAGGGGGTTTGGTGTTCACTTTTGGCTTGTGCATTTTTAATTATTGGCTTTTTTCTTAGACGCTTTAATTGTATTTGCTCAGCATTTGGGCAAAGTGCATACAGGCTATGTGAAGTCTAAAGTCTGAAGTCTGAGCAAGAGAGATGTGTATATCCAGGCGACTGAAAGACGAGAAGAGAGAGAGAGAAAGTGATGTGGATAGATCCTTGGACCGCCTTTTAAACACGCCCCTGCCATTGGCCGGCTCTCGCATTTAAATTGCATGGAATTTGCAAACTGAAATTAAAATAGTTAATGATTTTTTGGTCAGGCGACTTAAGTGCGGCTCATTGGGGGCGTGGCTGTGGCCCTTGAGCTGCCACAGAGGCTGGGAGTCTGAGCTGATGTTGGGTAATTGAAAAAGCAGCTACTGTTGCTGGTGTGACGATGCTGTGGTGCGGTGGTATTGCTACTGGTTCAAAGACAAATAGAGAGCACAACTGCGGCACAAACTTTTGTGGCGACAACCCTGACGCATGACGCGGAGCAACCCTGGTAGCAAACGTTACTTCTCCTACTTCTTTGGCTCCATGTAAATGCTGTAAAAGTTTTTACGATTTGCCAAAACTATAAAAAGAGAGGGCCATAGAGGGGATAGAGTGGGTTGGACTAAGGGAGGAGGGGGGGGGGGGCGGCATGGCCACTCACTGCTGCGTGCCAAGAGCTGAGGGGCAGTGGTGCAGGTCCAACTCGGACCGTTGATACTCGCACTTACAATATAATAAACTAAGTAATTACATGAATGTCTGTGTATACGACTATGTTTGTATGTGTATGTGTGTGTGTTTGTATGCGGGTGTATGCCTTTGAAGGCGGTTAGGCGTGGCACACACACTATTTTAATTCACTCATAAAACGAGGCGGGCACACAAAAAGTGTCCCCAAATTACCTTGACATGTGAACGTGGATTCAGAGTTTGAGTCTGAGTCTGAGTCAGTGTCAGAGTCAGAGTTAGAGTTGCAGCCAGAGTCACAGTAGGAGTCAAAGTTAGAAACGGAACGGATGCCGTAGCAACTTCCATTCCATTCCCCAGTTGCCTTTCACTTTTTATGACAATTTCACTTTCTCCAAAACGCAATGATTGTGGGTGTGCACCAATCTAGGGATGGGGATGCGTGCATTGCGTGTGTGACCATTTTGCTGGGCATTTGTCATTAGGCCATCCCTTAGTTCCGTATCATCAAAACCACTGGGCAACAGCACTAGCTGCTTACCATTCAACCATTCTTTCATTCTTTCATTCTGTCATGCTGATATACTGCCTCCTTCAGTGTCTTCAACTAACAGTCGTCAAACAGTCGCGTTTACAGCCCAGCGCTGAATGACACTTAAATGTCGAAGGCGCATCATAAACTTCCATAATCGTAAATATAGATTTGTGCGGCACGTAGTGCTCGTAGCAGCATAAACCACCAACCACCCCCGCTCTTCTGCCACACAAACATCACATTACCCCCTCATTTGCTCAGCATCTCTTACAACTATAACTGCGTAGGCTTTAATCACCTTGCGGATATGGCTAACAAGCTGCGGACAATCTTTCAGGTTTATGTTACAAGTTGAAAGCTGGAAAAACTGTTTCGAGACTTCATAAAAATAAACCGATTACAGAAACTTTTTAACTTATTCTGACCACAGCTTATAACCCATTTATAAATGTGCTCAAATGATTGTAAATCGGATATAAGGATATAAAGGTAAAATTTTTTAGAATGTAATTCGCTGAAATCAGATGAAGGAGAAGAATAAATATTGATATATAGAATATAAAATAAAAATAAATAAATAATAACAATTTAAAATATATAATAAATAATAAAAAGGAAATACTAAATAATAAACAAATAATAAATATTTAAAATTAATTTATTATACTTTACGTTTAAGAACATTTCTATCCGTAATCTTATTTTCTATTCAAATATTAAGGGTTGTCATACAAAATGCCTTCAATAACTAAGCTAAGCAATCTGTATCGATTGAGTTTAACAAATTCATATACTATTCACCAATTATTAGCTAATTAATTAAATTAATTATAAAGGTAATTAAACTGAAGTTTAAAGTTCCTACTAACATCTAGATTGACTGCTCTAACAGATTCCGTAGATTACAAATACAGCTAAGAAAAGAACTGCTTTAGTTTCGGAAGCCATAAGTATATAAATGTATATATAAATATTTATATATATATACATTTATATATATATATATATTTATATATATGTAAGATCAAGAGATTTATGTATTGACATTTGGCAACGCTGTTAAACATTGAAATCAGCCTCATGTTGCCACTAACTACGATAGAAATTTGGAATTTAGTCTATGCTAAGAACTCAGATGATGAAGCCAAACCGAAAGAGGAAAGGGAAATGAGAAAGGTAAAGGAATCAGGATAATTCCGCTAGAGGTTGAACATATAACCTGGGCATATTTTCTCTAATGACACTTTTAACAGCTGTTATATTTCTCTGCGGCGCTCTTTGTAGCTGTTACCGCCCCAAAAAGAAAAAAAATATACGAAAACAAAAAAATAGAAATTGTGCCGTTCACTAGAGACACACACACACACACACACACACACACATAGAAATGTATATGTGTATACATGGGGAATAAACGCGTCGCACATATTTGAAGACATAAATAAATGTCAAAAAATGCAGATTACTTATTAACCCCTGTGGCGTGCCACAACTCCAACTCCAACACCAGAATCAACTCTCCTCTCCTCCACTTCTCTTTGAGTTCAAGCTTCGACTCCGATAGCTATAGGTAATGCCAAAGTCGATGCCAATGCCAATGCCTTAGCCGCGATATTATTCATTAATAGAAGGCAGAGACGGGCCATGGATACAAGGCATAGGACTCACTGTTAGCTCAGCCAGGGCAGTTAACGTTCCACAAGCCCCCTGCGAACATGGAAGAAATCGCCTCACGCGGCGCTTTTGCCACCTTGAAATGCGGCACTAGGATGGAGAAAATTATTAGCTCTTTGGTAATATTTTCTTGCATAAATTTTTGAATAATTTTGTTTTCATATTTTTTTTTTGTTTTATTTTTTATCTCTATCTCTATCTCCCTTTACCCAACTCTAACTCTGTTTCGCTCTCTCTATCTTATTTTGTTTCCTTTGCGAAGAAGTCTTTATAATTTCATATTTGGCAGCGTTTGGGCAACTCCGCGGCGTCGCTTTATTTTCAATTTAACCCTCATTGTTGTTGTTGTTGGGCTGAGTTTTTTCCACAGCTTTAGCGTGTGGCATAAAAATTGAATCCTAATCCATGAATATAGATGATTATTATATGCCCCATGCACCTCGCCCCCGTTACCCAAGCAGTGAACAGTGAGCAGTGAGCATCGAGCAGCATACCAGCGGGATGGCTGCCATTAGAATATTTTGTCTGTGCTTCGCTTCGCCTGGTAATTTTCCTTTGTTTTGCATTTTGCAGCTCACCTAACCACCGAATTACCCGCTCTTTATATAGATATCTCTCTCACTTACACTCACACACACACATATACACAGAGTCTTTTGTCCAGAATCAGTAAGAGCAGCAGCATCAGGATTCAGCCAGGATCCCAACTATGTACACCGGCTCAAAATGAAAATGCCGCCAAAGTTGTCGTAAAATTTTGTTATGACTTTTTCTTATTGCCATTTGCCATTCACCATTCACCGTTCACCATTTACCATTCACCATTCGCCGTTCGTCGCGTTCTCGAACGCATTCGAAATTTTGTCTGTTGCAGGATAAAGGGAACAGTATGAAGACACAATCCAGGCGAGGGCTCATGCAGATGAGAATTTGGATGATGAGGCTGTGAGGTCGTTTTTAAGTTACTTCCTGCTGGTATTTAAAGTTGTAAAAATTGATGGGACCTCTGCTGCGCTGTTGCTTTGCATCTCATACCCAAAAGAATGGAATGGAAAAAAATACGTATTAAAATAACCTGAGTCCTTTTTTCAGCTGTTGCAGTTTGTTCTTTATATTATAAATTTTGGCTTAGCTAGAGAAAAAATAAAAAACAAAATCCCGCTTAGATTCTCATTATCTATAGTATTATACTGAACTTAATGTTTTCTATTACTGATTCAAGGGAGTTTTAAACTGAAAAATATTAGAGCTACAACACATAATCAATTGATTTGTATGGAATTTATGAGTTGGGACAGGGACAGGGACAGGGACAGGGACCTTGTCCCAGGGATAGCATAGCATAATCTTTTAAGCAAACTATTGAAATTTGTTTCAAGTAGGGATAGATGGTTTCATTGAGTTTAAAAACATTAACTAAAGGGATCATCATTATTTACATTTATTTCCAGCTTAAGAGTTTCTACTTCTATTCAAACAGTAAAGTATTAAGTCAAAGAGTGTAAGCGACTTCAATTATGCTACTGGAATATCTTCTATGTGAGTTATTCACATTCGAAACTTTCTTAACATGATTATTTTATATATATAAATATATGTATATATAAATATATATAGAAAAGCTATTCTATTGATTGGAACAAATGACGTACGACTGTTGTAGTTTTAGAATAGATTTACAACTATGAATGCATTCAAAGAAAAGAAAATTTGGTTAAATGTTGTTACAATTCTAGAGTAAATATAGATAAGTACACAAGTATATAATGAAGGGCTTATTTTAAAAAAAATATTTAAATTTATTTAAAATTCTTATAATTTACACAGTTAATATTTTCAATATTGTTAAATTCAAATTAGGAAGTGCTTGCTTAACCTCCTTAGCCTCCATGAACCCATCTGATACCTTGAATATCTTATATTAATTTGATGAATATAAAGTCGAAAAGCTATGGATTAGGCCACAATAAAGATTAATTAAGTGGGTTCCCCATTCTTATTGATATCGAAGCTGTTGAATACAGCTTGTAAAATGAATTGAACTGAAACTGCATTGAGAAGAAACATAAGAAATATCAAAAACTTTTGTATTTTAGTTAAATAAGCCCTATAAGCCGTGTACCGAGAATGAGAATTATTCAAGTTTCTTAAATTGTTATTATTAGCATTATTATTATGATTTTGGTTAAGCTTAATTATAAATAAAGCCGCAGCGCTGATTGAACCAAAAAAAAGTCATAAAAGAATAATGGAAATATCTGTAGACCTTAATAAATTATATTAAAAAAAAAGATCGTTTTTGACTTTTTAAATTTTAAAATATTTCTTTATTTTATATATAACAACATTAATTTAATTATAGTCCATCAGAGATAAATATATAAGAGTTTAATATACATTTACATATTAATTTTAATATAAATTAATTAACGATGTAAAATTGAGTTTTATTTTTGTACAGCAAGTCTATTGCTATACTAATATATCTATAGTAAGAAGCTCTGTTTCTATTCCTGAAAATTTGAATTGGTTTTGTTGATGACTTGCGATACAGTTATGATTGAGAGATATAAGCGTTTACCGTTGGGCTTCTATATTAAAGCAAAATTGTGTTGTCTTTGGAATATTGGAATATTTGAACTAAATGTAACTATATTTGTATATGTATATATGCATATGTATGGTAAATATATTGAGGGTTATATTTTCTCATCAAAATTTTACCTATATATGAATTTGTTTGCATAGTCCAAATAAATAAATTATTAGAAAATTAACAATTTTTGCAATTAAAACTACAACTAAATTACAAATGCATTAAATTTGACTACGCATATATATATGTGTGTGTGTATATGTGTGAGTATGTGTATATGCACAGGTTATGCGCTTAACGAGCAAATAATAATGGCCGCAGCATTTGTAATAACAATAATGAAAAGCCATTTGACCATTTGGCCATTTGCTGGCCGGCCAACGGCTATAACAATTAATTAACAAATAAAATGTCAATTAATTTTACAAACAGTATGTGAAAATAAGTAGAAAATAAAAAAAAAAAATTTACATATACAAAAATAAAATAATAATAAAATTTACACAATACACACACACACTTATGGTTACACCACATACGTTGCGCTGCGCAGCGCTGTGCGCTTGGAAAGCAAATAAACCCGTCGAAATTCACACACACCGAGACAAAAGCAGCGCAAATTTGCTCATTTATTTATGATTTCAATTTCAATATTAAAGGTGTATGCGTGTGTGTGCATATGTGTATGTGTATAAAGATGCGTATGTGTGTGTGTGTTGAGTTGTGTTTTAAATAAGTTGGACGGACGGTGGTGAAAGCATTTTTTGGTATTTTAAATATTTAATTGAATGATAAATAAATTTACGCACTGCCATACATAAATATAACAAGGAGCAACAAAAAGAGAGACCGAAAGAGAGAGAGAGCGAGATAGAGAGACAATCCATACAAGATAACAAACAGTTGAACTACGTATAAAAGAGAGACAAACAAATAAAGATACACACAGAGAAAGGTAAAAGTAGAGAGTTGATGGGCCTGAAAGCAATAATATTGTAAATTGTGTGGTTTTCGTGGCACTGGAGGAACGTTTGGTTTCAGGCTTTTGTGGCAAAACAAAAAAAATACGCAAAAGCCAATGACTGTGCAGCGGTCACATAAATATTTTTACAACTCACACACATACATACAAATAAATATATATATATATATATATATATCTATATATATGCAATTTACCAACGCCATTTTGCTATAGGACAACGGCCGCAGACGCAAATGCAATTTAATTATTATATTTGACTTTTGGCCCCTATACGAAATCTATTTTGTTATTTTTTCTCTTCGTTTTTACTTGAACCAACTGTATTTAGTTATTTATTTAAACATTTATTTATTATATTTACTTATATACCATATCACATATGCTGCAATTCAAACTCATTTGTTAGCCAAAAGTTAAAGAATTATTTTGGTTTATTTTATTAGTAATTTTATTTTATTTTTTATTATTTTTCCTTATTTATTTGGTTAAAATTTATGTCTGAAATATGTGCTTTATGGCAACATTGAAACGTCTGAGAAAACGAAATAAAACTTTAGCTTTTTTAATATCGACTACTTGGAGTATGAGAGCAAAATAGAGAGTGAGAAAGAGATATGGAGAGAGTATAGAGGACTGCAACATATTTTACAGCCAGAGTTGAGCTAAGGCACAAAGTTCGAAATATGCAAAAGAGCTGCAAAGCGACGGGTAAGGGGAATTGGCTGTTGCCAGCAGATTTGGCTGGGGAATTAAACAACAGACTATATATATATATATATATATATATATATATAAACATATACATAAGATATATATGTATATATATATATATATATAAAGATGTCTGTAGATTTGAAGTGTATATTTTTGTTTTTTGCAGCGAGCTTTGAGTTTACTTTCATTATGAAAATAAAATTTCCACTGGCCAAATGCTGTTGGTTTTTAAATCTGCGTCTGGGCTGCTTACTGATTGTTATAATCGATATTACGCTGCATATGATAGATCTGCATTTTTACGGTAGTAAGTAGTCAAATTATCAAATTGATCCAATACTAAGCTAGCTTCATCTTATTCATAGATAGTGTGCTACATATTGCTGTTACTCTCGTCTACAATGTACATTATGTTGGCTGCATTATGCTACTTGTCAGCATAACAATTGTAAGGCGTTGCCACTTAGTATTTAAATAGTATAAATGGAATTTTTAATATTTTCAGGAAAATTCATATTTGGTGGCAATCTATTTACTCACAAATGCAATACAGATACTATTCTTTGCAATCACATCCTATTTCTGGGCTTTTGTATGGGAAAATAAGATAGTTGATATATTTTTTGGATTCCTTAATATAGGCAAGTAATTAAGGATTATACTAATTTTAGCTAAATACTAACAGTTATTCCTTTTCCTTGCCTTTCAGTTGTCAGCCTTTACTTCTTGTTGGTTACCTATTCATATTATAAGGAACGTAAGAGCTTTGTGCCAGTAGAAGTCTCATCTGTATTTGATTTCTAAAATTAATTAATACAATTAATAAAAAATATACATAAATAATAAAATAAAAATAGAATGATTAAAATAAATAATATTAATAAAATAAAATATATATTACCGATGCTCAGAACGTGGTAGCTTAACAATACATATCGAATTTGGATATACTCTATGAAAAAGTAGAGAAGCATACAAATGCAATACCGGTAGAAAGGTGCAGGACTCTGATATCCTCAGAAAGTCGTCGGTGTAGTCCCGTTATAAGGCAAAATATTTTTTCTGGTAGATATTTATAAAAATATTAATAAGATAATTTTTTGAAAATTTTATCTGAAGATATTTATTAATTTTTAGCCCCTTTGCCTTTTGAAAAAAAGAAGCAAAGCGGAGCTTTTGGAAATGTGCAAAATCCAAAAGAATGTAACACATAGAAATAATCATCGGAGACCCCATAAAGTATATATATTCTTGATCAGGATGACTAGCTGCATCGATCTAGCCCTGTCCGTCTGTCTGTCCGTCCGTCCGTCCGTATGAACGCCTGTTTCTCAGAGACTATAAGAGCTAGAGCAAAATTTTAAACATAGATTTATAGTTTTCGTACGCTGTACAAGTTTGTTTTTGATTTTCGAATTTCCTCCCCTGACCCCCCCAAATCTAAAAAAAGGATTATTAAGCAAAATTTTCAACCGATCAAATTTATTTTTGGCACACATCATAATTAGACCATTCTTGATCGATGTTGTGAATCTGGGTAAGATTGATCAAAAATCTCGGAAGTTATACATCATCAAAAGTGGTGTTATGGGCCCCGGGGGGGTATAGTAGTGCGCGCAAAATAAGAGCTAGAGCAACGAAATTTGGAACGTAGATTTTTTATGTTCGTACGCTATACGAGTTTGTTTTTGATTTTTAAATTTCCTCCCCTGACCCTCGCAATTTGAAAAAATCGATTATAAGCTACAATTTTTAACCGATCAAATTTCTTTTACGCACACATATTAAGTAGACCATTCTTCAGTTATACAACATTAAGTACCGCGCTATAGAGCGTGGGGGGCTAAAAGGTGCGCGCAATGGCTAAGTACGTGCAGAACTGTGTGTATGTATGAGTATGTGTGTGTATGGCTGTATATGTAGGCAAAGGGGCTCTCGTAGTCGGGTACACTCGACTACAGATTTCTTACTTGTTTTATACTTAAATATCAATTGTTAATAATAAAAAAAATCTAAGCGTTTCATTTAATAATATATTAAAAAAAAATAAAATAGCATCTGAAACCTATATGGTGTCAATTAGTTGTCAACGGGTGTATATATAAATTCAATTCTTCTTTGAAGAGTTGTAAATGAAAAGGCCATTTTGTTTATTGTATCGTAACTGTTAACTATTTTTATTGCATGTTACTACCAATATTGTGATCCCTTGTGAAATTTCACTCAGCTCTAGTACAACTTTGGATAGAATATGCTGGCAGCTCTTACTCCACTTGATGACATCGACATTCTGAGTTCCAAGTGGCAACTGAATCTTTTTGATTTGCTGGTGCCCTGTGCATAAGGGTTGCATGTTGCATGGAGCTTCAATTGCTACTGTCTGCATGGCTTTGTATAAACTGCTCCAATAGATTAACACACACAAAATACACATAAATGTATCTGAAGCAATGCATACTGAACTGCAAGAATGTCATAAAGTCATCAGACATGCTATAACAGTTATACGAACAAAATTTATGTACAAATTTGGTTTGATTTACAAATCGAAACAAAAATAAACTAAACAATAAATTGAAATCATATTTGAATGTCATTTATTACTTTGATTGATATATGTATTGAAGTTATTGAGGTATTGAGGTATGGACAAAATAGGAAGGATAATTTAAACTTTTAAATCAAATCTGTTAGCCATAATATCATGCGAGTCATCAACATTTGCCAAGCTGAAGAATTGTTTACACTCTTAGCCAGATGATGCAGGTGTAGTGGGTCCTGGTGGTGGCGGTGGTGGTGCACCACCTGGTCTACCTCCATTGGGTGGTGGTGAACCACAAGGTGGACCCTGTGGCGCAGCATTCTATATATAATTATAAGTTAGGCTTAATGCCACTTAACTGTTTTAATATTTGGCACAAACTTACCACTAACGCATTGCCACAGAACAATGCCACGAAAAGGACGAAAAGGTAGCCCAAGTAGAGTTGCATCTTTCAGCTGTATTCACAGTTAACAAATGTTGACTTTAGATACAATTGTACCAGTTATTTATAGAGGTTGTTTAGTGTTTGCGTTGAGTTAGTCGTGCGTGTCGAATAACTATTATTAAATTACTCGAATATAAATATAATTCACGTTTTTCATTTGAAGTGTGAAATTTTTTTTTAAACCAAATGAAAATTATTAAAAATGATTCGTGCTATTTGCCATTTGCAGTACTACAATTATTCGCATATTATTATTTATATTTATTGTTATTATTATGTCATTAAATGTTATCAGCATGGAAAATAGTTTAATTGCTGCAATGTTCATTGCTGATTAAAATGCAATTTTTTGTTTTAAGACACGTGAAAACAATTACATTAAAATGTAGATCAGTTTAATAATATTGCATAAAATTTGCTAAAAATTTAAACAGTGCCAACTAAAAATACTTAATTGATATATTTAAATAATAATAGATTTTTTATTGAAAAAAATAATATTTATTAAATAATAATTGAATAAAAATAATTTTACAACTTTTAATAATTTTTGAAATACTTTTTTTGTATGCAACAGAATTCGATGCAAGATTTTTACTTCGCTCTTCAAGTGAACATATAAATTCTTAAAAAATCATTCATGACTTTGAAGAATTGCTTGGCATAACTTGTTCTGGTTAGGGGTAACATCTATGGGGTATGTCAAGTGCATAAAGAACTTCTTTTAAAGCACCTACAAGCTGCATATATCAAGTGCCTGACTGCTTTAGGTTTAAGACAATTAACTGTTATGGGTTAGACCTAGTACAAAATCGGTCCTAATTTGTGTTATTATTTATTAATTGACGTATGCAACCCTATTGGGTCACAGTCTTATGCACAATTTGCCTCTACGCGTCTCCGCCTGTTCACTTGCTCCTGCCAGCGTAGCCAGGATCTTGCTCTCCTTAGTTGACCGCCTACTACCCTATCAAGGACTCTTTGATCCAGAGCTTGTACATCCATCAGTACGACATGACCCAGCCATCGAAGTCGTAATGTGCTTATACAACGAACGACGACAACGTTGTCGTACAGCTCATCATTCCTTATAATACGGTAGTTTCCGCAAAAACATATGGAGCCCACATATTAATTTTACTAAATTATTTACTTATTTACTGATCTATTTATAAATTGTATATAGCCGAGTACTTTCATAGATTTGTTTGCATTTTTTCCCATCTTCTCAAACTATAGAAAATAAAGTTAGGAATTTGTTTTTCAACCAATTTTTACCCTGATAAAATGTGAAGTTCAATATATTTTGACTGGTTTAAAGGTAAATTATATATTTTATCAATAGTTATGCAACATTTTTCTTATTATATTAAAGTTAGTAGTAGTTTGTCAAGTAAATTTCGAAATAAAATATTGCCGAAACGAGTCTGTCTTTAGGATGCCATAAAAAGAAACAATAGTAAAGCATATGTTGATAATAGAATTATAAGAAACTTCTATTAAGCCCACTTTTAAAATATATTATTCCTATTAATATGTATATATTATATAATCTTTCAATTTTTGTTTCTTTTCTTTTTGAGTTCTTTCTTCAAATTGTTGCATTAAAAACTAAAACTAAATATGAGCCCTTAGGCAGTCCTTAGCTGCAGCTTATCACATGTTTAGGTAGTAGTTGGTATAAAATTGAAACAGTCAGCTTCAATCATTTGATTTCCATATAAATTGAAGTGCAACCAAGTCACATTTAGTACATTCACCAGTGAAGTAGCAGCTGCTTTCAGTACAAGCTGTGTTGCGGCTTCTCGACTTCAATTCCAGCTACAATCTCATGCAGTTCATTAAGCAATTATAATTATATGGGAACAGAAGTCGCTGACGGCATCTGGTTTGGTTGTTTGGGCCATGTTGTGGGCCTGATAGTAGTAAGAGTAGTAGTAGTTGGCATGGCTTAAGCATGCTTTGGCAATGTGGCGTATGAGTAATAATATTAATAAGCCTTCTTATTTGGCCGCCGCACGTAGACAGTGTAAAATAACACGGCGTATGCGTAATTTGCTTGTCGTTATTATTTTACGGCCCAGCGAACGAACAACGCGTACAACTTTTGGCCTTATCAAGCTAGCCAGAATGTCCTGGCAACACAGTTTGCCAACTTGCCAGTATGCCAGAGCCCCAGAGCAGCAACTCAAGAACTGGTAAAACTTTTTGGCCATCGACTTTGCCATCTACTTGGATTTATGCGCTTTGAATTTCACACCTTATTGCGTTGCTGGCGCTTTTCTTGGCGGCCTTAAAACAATTAGCTTTTCTTTATTTTTTTTTTTTTTTTGGAGATTTTATTTCTTTTTATTTTTATCTCATTATAAACATATACATATTGTATGTAGTTATAATAAAGTACAATACAATTATGTAACTCAGACCCAATATTAATGATAAACCCAATCCTAATTCAAGCCAATAAATTTGTTTATGTTATTTGAAGTGTTTTGTGTTTTTTGGTTATTGTCTTTTGTGTTTTTTGTCTTTTTTGTATTGTTTGTCTTGTTTGTATTGTTTGTACTGTTTGTTGACTAATTGGTTGCGCTTGCTCAATGGTTTGTGTCCTGGCTATCAGTGCGTGTAAATGCATTTTGGCTCAGGTTCATGTTGTTTAGTTTATGCCACCCTCGTCCTTCGTCTATACAGAGCGTAGAGAGTGTACTGTTTTGAGCTACATACGCCATGTTGTTGGCCGTTAACTTGGCTCAGTTTAAGCCCACCTGGCTGGCTGCTTGTTGGCTTCTTGGTTGGCCATAAAACTAAAATAATAGCCGCATAACATTTTATCTACCGCAGTAATAAATATTCAGTTAATTATAGCAACCGGTAAATATAATAGAGAGTAAAAGAGACAGAGAGAGTGTGAGTATGAGCAGAGAATACAACCACATCAAGCTTCTCATGTATGCAAATGTTAGACCTGAGCGATGTAATAAAACACCAAAAGATGTACGAGATCAAAAGCATACAGCAACAATAATAAGCAAAAAAGTACAAATATAATGTGAAGCTGTTTAAAAGCAACTAAAAATCAGCTTAGAGCCCATAAAAAAGCAACAATTAGCTTACCTAAGAGAAAGATGTAAAGATCTGAAGAAATAAAGAGAAAAAAGTAAAGTAAAGGTTAATCGAACATATTCAATCAAAAGTTATATACTTACAAATATAATGCGAAGCTGTTTAAAAGCAACTAAAAAGCAGCTTAAAGCACATAAAAAGAGCCACAATTAGCTTACCTAAGAGAAAGATGTAAAGATCTGAAGAAATAAAGTGAAAAAAGTAAAGTAAAGGTTAATCGAACATATTCAATCAAATTTTATATACTCACCTCATCCAGGTAGCAAGTAGTCAACTTAGTGGTATATAACATGCAACACAATCAACACCACGATAATTACAAGGATGCAAACAATTAGTATATAAAAGTAAATACACATTTCACATATGTTTTGTATGACTGTTGAGTGAAATGTGTATGAAATATTGATGTGAAATTTTTCCAATTCAAGTTAAGCATTTCTAAGCTATATAGACGACTATTTTTATGTTTATATAGTAGCATAACATATATATATATATATATATATATATATATATATATATATAGGCTACACTTTGTTGAAAACCTTCTACCAATTATGAGAAAGTCACTAGAAGACAGTCAGCGCACTTAGACACCTTCAGCCGTATGACAACAATAGCAACAACAATGTCTTGAATTGACAGAGCCATTTTGACTGCTTCTCATACCTTCATGGCTCATTCTTATGAATCCATTGCCAGGCTTTCATTCTCGTTACCCGTTACCCGTTACCCGCTGCCCGCTGTGCGCTGTGCGCTGTGCGACCCTCCATTGGGCATAACCGTTAAAACTGTTGTTGTGGCTCCTTTTTAGCAGCTAGCACAGCCAGTGTGTCCTTTGCCTCCTCCGACATCACATCACATTATGTAGCCCATCATCATTGGCAATGCCATTGTGAGTGTGCATGGGTGTATGGGTGGGTGTGCGTGGCATTGTTTTTGCTATATAAATGTAGCTGTAGCCTGTACTTAGCGGTTATAATAATTAAAATGAGCAAAATAATTTCAACCAAAAGCATCGATGAAAGGCTAAAATGCTCAATAAATGGCAAAAACGCGCTCAGTGACAGTCAACGAATTATCAAGGCGTATGGCACGAGAGGGAAAGGAAGAGAGTTGAGTAGGCGGAATGTTGTATATATATATATATATATATATATATATATATATATATATATAGAGCTGGTAAAGTAAAGTATTAGAGGTAGCAGTAACTCAAAGCTTGTTGCCAAAACAAGTTCAACTTCAACTTGCAGCTCATACCAAGCCCTGGGGGGCAATTAAAGCACATAAAAAACATGGCAAGAAAAAGTTGGCCAAAAGTTTTACCATCGATGACTTGGCAGCCTTTAAACTGTTTTTTTGTTTTCTTTAACGGATGGGGTTGCGTTGGTGGGGTCGGGGAGGGGGCACATGGTAGCTGAGTGCTGCCATGTGATATCGATGTCACATCCACATCCACATACACATTTACAGTTAGAGTGGGCGCCCATAGCAGTCGACAATGCGTAAAAGTGTTAACCAAAAGCAGTTAAAATTACAAAAGGCAGCAGACGCCATGGCAATGGCAACAGGCCACCAAATGGGCTAAATGTTATGGTAAGGGGTATAAAGAGCTGTGCTAAAGGGAGGGGTGGGGTGAGAGGAGGTACTTTGAAAAATTAACACCTAATATCCGCAAAATCGCATCAAAGTATTGTTGTTGAGTGTAGACTCCGCGTCCCCCGCCTCATGCCTCATGCCTTATGCCCCCAACTCAAACAATTTTCATCTACATTTCCATCTCCATTTCCATCTTCAGCCAATTTTCCTTTTGTTAGAAGGAAAACTTTGCAATTTCTTAAAAGTGTCTCGCCCAACTCCCCTTACCCTAACCCCCAGCAGCTACAATAGAGAAACCCCCGGCAGCTGTTTTACTTAGTTGTAGGCGTTATTAGCAACACTTAAGATGGTTGGAAGTTACTCAGTTGAATCAAAACATAAGGAACATGGGGCAGAATGGGTTGGTGGTTGGGGGTAGGGGGGGGGGAGTACTAAAGGCAACTGGAACTTGCTTTTTTCAACACCTACGCAACGAAAATTGAAGACAATGGCAAATTGTTGGAGGACGCAATTTGAGGCATTGCGTTGCTTGATTGGGTGGTTGAGTGACTCACTGAGTAGAGGGAATAACTGAAGTGGTGCTGGTGGTATGTTATAACTGTTGAAGTTAGGTTAGATGGTACACTCAATGAGTCAACTTGGCGACCAAATATTGCTATTGTTTTACTTGAGTTGCTGTTGTACTTTGGCATTGTTGTAAATTGACACCACAGCAATGAGTTAATAAGGCGATAAAAATTTTCACTAACACCATGAAGTAAAATTCTGGCATTAGAAATGTGCTAAGAATGTAGTAAAAGGGTTGACAGTTAACAGTTGACTATATGTTAATGTAATATATATGGGGATTTTAAGCACACACCCTAAAAGTAGGCAATGGAAAATCAAAGTGCATATTAATAAAAATACTTCATTATGCTGAACATGGCCTAAGGTTACTGTTTTGATAAACTGATATGAAAACTGAAACCAAATGTTTTCCCCGAGTACCATTAAAACCTGCTTTAGGACAGTGTGTGATATCACAGACACACATACACACATACACGCATACACATACATATATTTTATACTATATGAGAATTTATATTTATATTTTAATACATACAAGTATTTTTAATTATTTTCATTTCATGTCTTTTAATTAACATGCCTAATAAAACACATGCCAATGACTGAAACGGTTGGGGGTTGGTATGGGCCACAGGGCTAGGGGTAAGGGTAGGGGTTTGGTTAGGGAAGGGGATCAGTTTAAAGCTACAGTTTTGAGCTTAAGGTGTGGGTACATTTTTTACCGGGTGGTATACAATATACACACACATACACACATATGCATACAAACGTTTACGAAAGAGCATAAAAAGATATTGTCGGTAGAAGACAAGCAGGCATCATACTCTGATGTATGCAAATACCACCCCCTAGCAAATATATACACATGTCTCTCCATGTGTATCTTTCTGTATGTGTGTGTGTGAATGTGAGTGTATGTGTGTGTGTAAGGAAAAACTTGCAAAGCCTTTGAATCGTGCGCTGCCTGCTAAAAATCCCAAAATATAAATAATTAAAAAGAAAATGTTGCTGGCAAATCAAGCGAGAACCAGAACCAGAACCAGAAACAGAAACACAACAGTTATAAACTGGTGAGGTGGGGAGGGGTTAAGGTTTTGGGTTGTACCCATGCACATACCCATACCCATATCCATACCCAAACATATACTTATACCCATCATATGATAGAAGGAGCAAAAGGTATTGGGTATGAGCTTTAAGGTAGAGGCATGAAACGAGACGAAACGTTTCTTATAATTATGAAGCCCACCCGCTATAGCACTCAACGTTTGTAACCACAGCATCGAACCATCATACCATACCAGCACACCACCGCACCACAGCACCACCCATAGCTACACTCTTTGTGGTTTTTACAAATGCATAATGCTGATTACGGGCAATAATTTTATGAATTTATGTAAACGTTCCCAGTCTAGGCGTAGGTGTGCCTTCACTTGATAAGCGGGATAAGTCGCCATTTTGATATATAGAATACATATGCATATGCATATATACATATATATGTATATATATAAATGTGTATGTGTGTGTGTGTGTGTTTTTGTACTGTTTGTTATATGACCATAAACTCTTTGAATATTTTCCTATCTACTTTTCTATGCCTCCCACAAGTGCCATAAATATGCCAAGAAATTGTCAAAATTTTATATCATATTCGCCATTTTGTTGTTGTTCTTCTCTTATACATCTTCTTCTTCTTCTTGTTTCTGTTGTTGTTGCTGTTGTTGTTCTTACTGCAAGTTTTATTTTATAGTCTGATATTCTTTAGTTTACTTCCAGAGCTAAAAGAACTATAAAACTTACAGCGATTATTTTATATCCTCTCAGTCAATAAAAAAAGAAAACAAAAAGTGGAAAATTCAAAACTTTTTTCTGCTATAAATAAAAAGAAATTTAAACCATTCATAATTTTACGGCAATGCAAAAACTTTCGTACATAATACTACTAAAGATATTCCCAATTTTAACTATATTTTCCTTATAAATTATTATAGAAAGAAATTGAAATTTTTGTTTAGATTTTTCAACATTTTCATTGCATTCAACGAACTTTCATTTAGTTTATAAAGTTGTGGAAAAGCTTTTAGCCATATTTATAGATTGGTTAACATAAATTTTTAGCTAACATTTGTTGCCTTGGTATGGCATATCTTGTGTCCTCGACCTCGCCTAGTCATCTGTAAAAAGTTCCGGTCCTGGCCGGAGTCAGAGTTGTTTTCAGTGCTCAGTGCTCAGTGCTCATTTCATTTGCCGTTCAATTCCACATTCGTTTCGAGTGTTGAATTTTTAATCACGCACACGCCTGACCCCAACATAATACAAAAAAAAAAAAAAGAGTAAAGGACCTTAAAAAGGAGCAGGAGGTTGAGGTACTACCAGCAGTAGAAGTTGGAACTGAAGTTGGAGTTGGAGTTTGGTCAGCATTCAGCTTCAATTGAATATGCAAACCAAAAGAGACTGAGACTCAACCGAGACCGGGCACCAAAACTATGCACCGCATACACACACACCCAGACACACACACACTTACATACTTACAAAAGAGGTCAACTCAATTTGGTCAGCCGCCAGTGAGCAGTCAGCATTCAGCAGTCGAGTTTACCCAATCCACAAGCCGATCCATTGGAGCGCCCAACGCTTTAAGTTTAGCTCATTAAATAATATCCTTTTTTTTTGGTGACGTACAGTAAAGGACAGAAGCTGCATTTGGAAGGGGGACTGATGCTGCTGTTTGGGGCAATGGAGTAAGGTCCTTATACCCAAGCGAGCGAACGGACAACGACGACGCTTATCAAAATGTTGCCGCTGTCCTGTCGAACGGGGTATACGTATAGGTAGTCAGTGGTGGCATTGGTGGTTGTTGCTTGGAGATGGGTCTAAATTCCGGATTCCACATACAACTTCTTGCTTGGGACATGCTACATGCTACATGGTAGTTGGTAGTCGGTAGTCGATGCGTTTGGCCTCTGAACTGCGGCCCTGTTTTTGGTCAGCCCACGTCCTGGTCAGCATACCCTCCCTCTCTTTTTCTCTCTCTCTCTCTCTTTCTCTTTCTCTGTCCCTGTGTCTTACTTGCTCTTTCTCTCTCTTTGTGTGTGTTTGTCTCTTGCTGGGACAGTTTTTGAAAACGCTTTAAATATTAAAATCCATGACGATTTCCAACGGAACATTTTCGCCATATAATTTTGTAGTTGCCTCGGTTCGAGCTTCTGGATGGGGGTTTGGTTTGGTTTCGTTTGGTTTGGTTTGGTTTGGTTTGGTTGGAGCTGCCGCCCGTTGCGCATATTGAATTTATTTAATTAAGGGTTCCATGTGCCATTCATATATATATATATATATATATATATATATATATATACAAAACACTTGTGCACACTTCATTCATCTCATCCCTTTACCATCCCACACACTACACAACGAGTGTGTCTCTCAGCGCCTCGATGACTTCATTTTCAAAAGTATGCAACGATTCTCGTTATACACACACATATATATAGATATATAGATATATATATTTATTTTTATTTTTTGTTTTTTTTTGTATATGTGCTTTTTGCTGTCCCGCTCCGCTGTATATTTCACAATAATTTGCACAAGTGGACAGCCCCAGACTCCTCAATCTCCCCAAACTGCCCACTTTTCTCTAGACCCCAAAACCCCTGAACACACACAAACATATACACACACAGACAAACACATAAAGAGTCAAACGAGAACGTGTCCATAACTGTGCATAGTTTCGCCTCGCTTTGCTGCTGTCCTGCTGAGTACTGGGAACGGGGATCGGAGAACTGAGAGCTGAGAGCTGGGAGCTGGGAACTGGGAGCAGCGCATTGGGCAGCAGCAAGGACTGTTTGCAGCTTCCGTTATGAGGCGAAAACTGGGTCTGCAGGCGACAGGATGATTTTGTATGCTGCTGTCTACTCTTTCTCTTTATCATGTCACGTTTCGACAGACTTTTTGTCGTTGTTGTTGTTGTTGCTGTTGTTGTTGTTGTTGTTGTTGTTGTTGTTGTTGTTGTTGTTGTTGTTGTTGTTGTTGTTGTTGTTGTTGTTGTTGTAATTATGAAATTAAATGAAATAAAAGCAAAAAAAAAAAATAAGTAAATTTTAAATAATATTATTTGTCATGCAACATCGAGTTGCACCAATATGAGCTTCAAATTGTATTGGACTACGTGTGTGTATGTGTGACAGAGGTCTGGTTCAGCTCGGATAATTAATAGACGTCCAGCGTATCGCATACGGCACCCAAATCAAATGGGCTTCCAAATAAATCGGCCACGAAAACCGCTAATATGCCGACATTGGCGTTGCCGCAAAAAACGCGACCAAAAATCAACACACAAAATACACAACAGCGCTTAAAACAGCAGCAGCAGCAGCAGCAGCAGCAACAACAACAGCAGTGGCAACAACACAAATAACTATGGCATGGGGCATGTCCGTGTGGCATGCGCCATGCGGCATAGCTGGCAGTCCGAGTGGAGTCAGTCAAAGTGGAGTCAACATGTGTGGCAATGCGTGGTATGTGCGCTGTCTGTGTGTGTGCGTGTGTGTGTGTACCTTGTATATAGCATGTGTGTGGTTTGTCTGTATGTGTGTGTGTGTGTGTGTAGCACGCAGGTAATGTTGATCAACGCATGAAGCCCCAAACCAACATACAAACTGCCAACACTGTATACCCTATCCACAAAGTAAAGTTCAAAGGATATCTGCCAGTGGAAACGTTTAAGGTTAAGCTGAGAGTTTTCTATCAAATCATTGAGATTTCTTTAAACAGTTATATAAATAAAGTCAAGAAAATGGAAAGCATGATCTTAAACTTTCTATTGTCCTGTGCAGGATATGCATTTAACGAGAGGCTGCATCACAACATAGAGGAATGCATTTGGCTGTATAATGCAATCAATAAGCTTAGTTGCTTTATTAACAAGTTGATTAACTCTTTGGCAAGTGTATGACAATGCAGCAATGAGGCATAGAGTCAAAGGGTCATAGAGTCAGAGAGTCGGAGAGTCATTGAGTCTCAGGAAAGAATCGGACTTTGGGGTTAAGCTCGCGGGTGTCAAGGAAGAGCAGAACGACTATTTTGGTTGTTGGCTGGACGCAAGCCGCGATAATAGTGATAAACATCATGCTGGGCAGGCGTGAGGCAAGTAGCAAGTGGCAAGTGGCAAATGGCAAGTAGCAAATAGCATGGGCATGCAGCATGAGGCGTGTGGCATAAGGCGTAAGCAGGCGGCAGTGCAGGGGGCAACGGTTTGTAGTTGTTTTCGCTGCGAATCAGACATACATACATAGAGTAAGAGCTGTTGTATTGCGGGGTGTATGTGTGTGTGTTGCAGTGTATGCTGTGTGTGTGTGTACGGGGTAACCACGCACTTTCGCTGCGACGCGACTACGTCAAAAAGTTTGTTTTGACAAATGATGTCGCTGACATTTTGTGTCGCGTCCTCTGTTGTCCTATGCTGTCCTGTCCTGTCGTGTCCTACCCTGCCCTGCCCTGTCCTGTCCTGTCGTGTCCTGCCCTCTCCTGTCCTGTCTTCTTCTTCAGTATCTCATACAGTGTTCCAGCCCATAGCATAGCACTGCAATGTCTGTGTCCTTGGCACCACAGTCAAACACTCACAAGTCACAGTCACAGCCCATGGCCGTTGGCCAACATATGTGTGCCATGGACACCAACGTTTTGACCGTTTCCTAATGAACTTTTGTTTGCCCCGTCGTCAGCTGACAACCAAATTATGACCTGCAATGGCCCCCTACATACCAGTAATTACTTTGCAATCAATTTTAAAACTCAACAAGTCGCAACTTACTCAACATCACATCAGCCCAGCAGACAGATTCCAATTGATGAACGAAAAACCTTCTATTGAGCAAGTAATAAAGCCAATTATAGACTATGAATATCCTTAGACTTTAACAAAGAAAACAAGAAATAATAAGTCATATATAATACTTTCATATCTTTATGTATTCAGCTGCATTCAGTCCGCATCAACTCTTCATAAGTTATGCGTAATTTGTAATGACAGCTAAGAGTAGAGATTATCCTTAAAGAAGATATATTGAATTTATCCCTAAAAATACATTTAAATGCATCTTGAGAATTCAAAGTACTCAGCTTTGCACTAGTTTAATACAATGTGTTGCGTATACTGTGTTGCAAGGTAGCAAGTTGAGTAGCAAACAGGCTGCCACAGACCAAAGGCAGCAGGCTAAAACACTCAAGAGCAAAAAGCAACAAATTTCAACTCAACTTCTCCGCCAAAAAAGGCAACAAATTTTCGAAAAGGGGAAACTTTCGAACTTGAACAATTTGATAAGCGCAAAGCGCACACATAAACTCACTCAATAAGGGGAACACACAAAGGCAGAAAGAGCGACAGAGAGCAAAGAGCGAGCGAGCACAACTGGCTGCGAGTGTATTGCATATGAGTGCGATTTATTGAGTGAGTGAATGTCTGCGTGAGTGAGTAAGCAGCTTTGAGTAGGTGAGTGAATTTGTGAATGAGAGAATGAGATAGCAGCGTAGTTATTTGTTGTTTCTTGGACATCTTTATACAACAAGGGGGCAGGGCTATACGTCCAGCTATTCAGGCAGCAGCAGTTGCTTTTATTAGGAACTCTTGCTTTGATTTCGTTTACAACAAATTCAAAACAAATGGCGTCAGTTCATCAATAACATCAATTATTATTATCAATATATGTTCAATATATATGTTCGATTTTATGTTTTTGGCTTATTGCTAAGCCTTAACACAATCCTTAAGCGCTTATCGCTATGATCAAAATGTGAAGACAAGTGCGTGGCTGGTCTCTTGGCCACATTGTATGCAAATGAGTTATGGGCAATGTTCGGGGCTTATGGCTTATGGTTAGGAGTCAAGTACTTTTGGTGCGTGCCCCAAACATGCTGCAGCTAGCGGCAAGTGGTAACTGCTAACTGGTTAATGGTTAATGGTTACTGGTTACTGGTTACTGGTTACTTGTTAGCGATTATCAATTTGTCATAAATGGACAAGCTGCCGTTTAGTCGCTGCTGATAGATGTTGGCCTGGTCGGGAAATTTGCCAAAAATGTGAATCTACTTGCAGCGATAGGCATAAAAGTGTTAGATAGAGAAAAGAGTTTGTATAAGACAGTAGCAACAAGAACAACAGATAGCAGGCAGACGACTGTTAGACCAAAGCCAAAAATGGGTCAAACAGAAGAATGAAGTAGATGAAGCTGGCCAAAGTAGTTGATAAAGAGGGTATACAGCAAGCAGACAGATAAGCCAAGGCTCATTTCTGTAGAGCCACTTGTAGATGTTAATCGCATTTGATTTAAATAAAACTTTGGTTAATTTATGTTGTCGACTGTCAACGCGCAGCTTACTTCCTGCCACATGCTGCTTAGCAAGCCTTTACTTAATATTTTACTCCTACTCCATCTTATATTTGCCGCATTTGGCAACTCTGGCACACGACCAGTTGCCTATGGCAGCAAATTGCATTGCACTAGAGAAAGGTCAGTTGCCTTCTGATCTGCTGAAGTCATATAAAGATTGGCATTTCTGCAGGGAAAATAAAATTTAAAATTATTAAATAACACTTAAACAGTTTCCCAAGCAACTCAATCGAAAAAAAATGCTACTATTTAATTAAAATTAATTGTAAAACAATTTCAGCAATTTTCCCAAGCTAAAATATTGATATATTTTACTTAAAAGAATTATATATATTCAAACTTATCGAATATATATAAATCGTGAGTATGACTATAGTAGATTATAATTTATATACCAAATCTCTTCTCTTCTTAAATTAAATTGAAGCTATAACTATCAGTTAATTATACGTTATAAATATTATGAACAATAATGTTATATATTCTTTACAGCGTTATTAAGTCTTTCAGAAAAGCTGCTTCAAATTTGGAATCACCTAATAAATTGAATGAATTTCGAATAAAATTACTTTAAAATAATTTAAAACATCTATTAATCAAATAATTCAAAATTATTTAATAAGTTTTTATATAGTATATCAGCAATTTAATGCCAAGTAAACTGTTTAGTATAGAGAGAAGAGTAGACTTTCAGATCTGGGAGACGATTGACAGGATGGTTATAGTGTCCTGATATTACCTAGAACTAGTAGAAGGTTAAAGTAAAAAAAATTAAGAAAAATCGAATTAGCTAGGTTAACAGAAACGTAAAGCTTGCTTAGGCTTAAGGGAAAGTAATAATTCGGCTGAAACTAAAGATACTCTGGCTGTGGTAAAAAGTACGTGACGTTCTTTAGACGAAAATGCAAACATTTTAGAGTCTGGACTTGGCACCTTTAGACTATAAATTGCATCGATCTAAATACTATGATATTTGTAATGTAAATGTTCTAAATGTTATTGATTTAGCTTAAACCTTTCAATCAACTTATAAGTTACTAACTTATAGAAATATGGGTTTAACCAAAATGTGGCATTCTTATTGGCAATGTAATAAGAATGAAGCGTAGCGTCACGAGCTTTTTACCACACCCAATTTTATATATCAATATGTATACATATTTATATGCAAACATATATATAAATAAATATATATATATAGAAGGGACAAAGTTAAAATAGATATTTTATATATAGTCTATTAGATACCGGTAGGATCTGTGGTAAACAAAGGATTGGCGAGTGTCTCTTAAATGAGCTTAAAGCAAATGTGTGGTTAGGTGGTGATACAATGAGGTTGGGTTTTTAAGAGCGCCAAATAAACAGCCGCAAATATGTCGAAAACAATAAATTGCAAAAGGGCTATGCACAGTATATATATACACATATACACACACACACACACACACAGCACATACACATACAGAGACATACTGACAAGATGAAGACTCTCAATGGCATTGCATGAAATTCATACATAGTTTGAGCGCGGCAGATGAAAGGATTCTAGTCTAGTTGTTGCTTATTGTGTGTGTGTGTATGTGTGTGTTCGAGGCAAGGGTCCTGCAATGCTTTGGGCAAGTTAGCAAACAAATATTTGCCGCGACGCGCACTTTATTATTATCCTTTTATTATCAATGAAAATATATACACACACACACATACAATCTGGCAGACAGAGTGAAACCATTCTGAAAACAAACGAAAAACTAGCCGTATGCGTTGAAGCGCTCTGATTATTATTATCCGGCGGAAAGTCGACCGTAAAAGGGACACATACAACACATAAACATATACAATGATACACAGACACACAAACACAGAAACACGCACACATCCACACACACTTATACAAATTTGTATACATATATGGTTATTGAATTAACGCGTTGCACAAGTGGCTCTTCGGTATCGTCGACTTTAGCAGCTCTTCAATTAATCGCACCTTTACAGCATACACACACATACACATTTAAACTAACACACGTACATACACACACCAACAACATCATATGATATGCTGTCGTGCAATTTAAATCAAAACTGGCAAAACTATACGTAAAATCAACTTTTCTTTATGAAAAATCAAAGCATTCATTCAAAGCTCCAACTCAACGCATTTCCTCCCAATACTACAATACCTCTTCCAACCCCCCCTCAGACAGTAAAATTTATTTATTGAAGCATAATTCTCTATTCGTTGTTGTTGTTGGTTTTCGTATTCTTTTGGTTTGAGTTAGAAATGGAGTTTGTTTAAGGGTTTTTCAAACTTTCAAATGCATTTGACAGCTGCCTTTAATTTAACTGTTTTCCCTTGGAAAATTTCTCTTATTGTTTTTCATTTCTTGAATTTCAATGCCATTGCGAATCAACATTTGCTTAACAAAACCCCAAATAAATCTTCTCCCATGCAACATATTTAACAATGAAAATTATATACTTTTAAGGACGAAATATGTGAAAATTGATAAAGAGATTCTCCTACTTTTTAATGGTTTTCATCAGAAAGAAAATATAGTTTGATTTTTATTTTTAATTGGGTCTCTTAAAGTCGAGCTAATATTTAATTATGGGTTTATTCAATAAGAAATTTTTTTTTATTTTTTAACTGCAATTTCAATACGTCTTATTTATTGATAAATATATTTTCGATTGAAATGGAATATATATAAAATGAGTACAATAATTAAATAATGATGTGTTTAAACCTTGACTTAAGAGAATGATCTGATATGGTATTTTATGGACAAGTTGGGTACGTTATATACGGGACAGATCCAGTTACAGCACCTTTTTGAGTCTCCATTTTGATACATTATAGGCAAAGGATCCTTGAGCTGGAGATTCTCTTAAGAAAAATATTTTTTGTCGAGATTGGAACAAGTAATTGTTTAAAGGTATTTTAGTGACACATCCAATTCAACAAATGTGTACGAGTCCTGTTGGGACACATATATCGAACTAAATTACTTAGTGCAAGACCCAATAATTGTAATTGATTCAATAATGGATTTGAATACAGACAACTATTTCGCGAGAAGCTTTTAGTAACCAAGAAACCAGAGCTCCAAGGATGGAGCTTCTAGACTTGCCTTAGAACAGATATATGTAGAGTTTATATAAGTCAATGTGAGTTGCATCTCAAAGTAAGAAGAAAATTATATTGATTTTTTAAAAATTTGAAAACTTATTTTACAAATTAGAAATATTTATTAAAATGTTAGAAAATTTATACCTAAATATATAATTTACATATATTATTTGCATATATAAATGTAACTGTTGTAATTAAATATCCTTTGAAGTGTCCTTTGAGTGGTGCTGAGAAGCGTGTAACATGTCTGCATAGTCAGTGCTAAGTAAGTCCAAAGTGCCCATCCGGGACTTGTGCATTTTACATTTGAGGTTTCGGTTGGTTTTGGCAGCGAATACAGCCGTAGAAAAAATTATAATAACGCAGCCCAAAAGTATGCAACACACGTTTGACAGGTAGACAAACAGAACGCGTTTGACAGAAACAAAAAAGCGCAACAGAGAATGATGCATATGATGGATAGGGAGAATGAGTGGCTGGAAGACAGGTGTATTTTGAGTGGGCCAATGGTAGGATGCACACGTAAGGCGCAGCTCATTGTCGGCTCGACGTTCGGGGGTTTTTTTGTTTTGGTATGTGGCATGTGGCATGTAGGATGTGGCGTCCAAGGTGGGTAACACGGACTGCTGGATGCCTGACCGAAAGCACTTCACAAACACAAAAACGAAAAAAAAACAAAATCAAAATAAAAAAGGTGTCCTGTGCAAGGACATGCTAATGTTATTTTTATATTACTCGCAACATAGCTGTGGCAGCTACTTAAAAGGGCCGCCTTTTGTTTTTGGCCGTGCATGTGTTTAATTTTAATGAAATTAACGCGTGTAATGGCAGCCACGCCCCCCCTACAAAAACCCGCACAGCAATAATGATTATAATGTATATGATAATGATGATGATGATGATAATGATGATAATGATGGGTACCTGCCATGGATGCATGTTAGTCTTTTTTATTCTATTCTATTTTATGTTGCTTCTATTTCTACTTTATACATATATATATATATATATATATATATATATATATTTTGTTCTTTTTCTTCTTCTATGTAGCTAATCTTCTACTGTCTGTTTATCACTTTGTCCATTTTTCCTTTTGCTGCTTTTGATGTATGTCATGCATAGGACATGCTCCGCCATGGAGTGGGTGGACAAACGTGTTAAATGTTAATTAAAAAGCAGCCCTCTAAGTGAAACAATCGTGGACTATGCGTGGAATCGTGCATTTACCTGGACAAGAATGTGCACCAAGATGCGGTTAAATGCAGCTTGCACAGCTTCTAAAAAAAAAACAAGAAAAAAAGTATAAATAAAATAAAATAAAAAGATACACATAAACACTCCTAATTAAGGACGAGTCCGCCTTTAACTTGGCTTGGCTCTACGAGTCCTGGGTCCTGGGCGCTGGGTGCTGGGTGCTGAGCTAATTGGCCAGCGTTCTTTTTGCCAGGGCGCGAGACAATGGTAAACAGAAAATGAGACTAACACACAAAGTGGTAAACAAACGAACAGGTTAACAAGACACACATACATATCGTACGTACACAGAGTGTATGCTCGCACGCAACCGACAACCGCAGGCCGGACAAAATCGGATGCCTTTCCAAATAAAATGTCATCTTAAATATAATTTTCGCGTATTTTTCTTTGGTACGTGTTGTTTGTTTGCCGCTTTGCTTTGCTTTCTCTTCATCTGGGGCTTTTCCAGAGGCAGCAAAAGAAAAGATTTGTAAGCGGTCGCACATGTTAGCGAGCTTGTCCTATCTACAGGCGCAGCAGCTGCTGCTGCTGCTGGGCCTTAGTTCTGTTACCATTTGCCACCTCTATTTTTTTATATTCTTTTGCTTTTGCCATTTTATTCTACTATTCGCTTAACCACTTCCCGGCACTGCCTGGCATTTACAGTTGCATAATTTTAGGCGTGCTGCATGTGTCGTAGTCCACGTTGCAACTGCTGTTGCAATGCCTCAGTTCATGCAGACATCCCAAGCCCCTACAGTCGCCACATGCTACAAACTGTGAAGCAGCCTACTTAAACACACAGTAAACATTAGTAAAGGGTTGTCAAGTACTGCAAAATAAAAAGTTAAAACAATTAAATACTTAAAAGACTGATTAACTCTAATCAAAATTAATTTAAGCTAATTTTTTGTACCTGATTTAAATATCAAAGGTAAAAAAGAGACAATTTAAGTCAAATTGAAGTCAATCACTTTCTTAAACCGCCGCAGCTTGCACACTACAAAACGCACACACATACATGTACACATACATCTACACACACATCCATAGAGCAAATGGTTTAAGTGAACTAACAAAAATAAGACAAAAAAGGAAAATAAAGTGGAACTTTTTGGCAAGGGAATGAGAGTTGCCACAACGCGCGTTGTTGGTGGTCGGAGATAAACGCATAAATGACGAGCTGAAATCTTTTTGCTGGAGCATTTCTTGGGTCCCAGTCCCCTTTACCCAGTCTCCAGTCTCCAGTCTCTAGTCAACCAGTCTCCCAATCCCCAGTCCTTAGTGCTCAGTTCTCAGCCCTAGGTTGGTAGCAGCCTGTACAATTCACCCGCTGATGTTAAAAAGCATTTTTTTGTTAAGCCTTTTAGAAAAAACGTCGCTTACCGCGGCACAGGACTCGAACAGACACTGGCAAGGATCTGGGGACGAGGATGGGGCTTGAGATAGGTTTGAGGTGCTTGGTTTTGGGCATGTGTAAAAATTATAAGAATTTTGCTCTCAAGTTCTTTAGTGGCTGTGTGGTTTTTCCCTCAACTTATTTTATTTAATTTTTATTTTTTTTTTGTAACATTTGGAAAATATGCATGATTATATATATATATATATATATATAATTTTTTTTCACTTTTCTTTCCCCATCAGGATCTCCTTTTGCTGGCACTGTATTTATTTTACTAGGAATGTGTAAATTTCTACTTTATGCAAAAGCTGCGGCCGCGACTTCTTAACATATTTCCCCATTCACCAGAAGTTAAAAAAAATGTTGCCTGCTTTCAGGCTGAGCAATGCTTTTGATGCTGGCTACTGGTTCCATGCCTTAAAGCAACTTTAAGCAAGCCTATGACAATTTATTTAGATGCCCACACACACACACATACTTAGCCAAATATACACACATGCCCTTCTCATTGTACTATCGTTCACCTCCATTCAACCAGCAGCAGCAGCGACAGCGGTATAGGCAGCGGCACCGGCAGAACTTGAGCCATTAATCGCATTGGTGTTTATTTAGCTTGTAATTACATTCATTTATTTACTTATTGACTGTGTCGACGGACCAGACTACCCAAATAACTAACAATATTCAAGACAGAAACAATCCCCTCCCCACCATTCCCCAAAATATATATATACTTCACCATACAAGAGTCTGACCTAGAGTAAGCCACAAGGAGGCAAGGCCAACCCCCATTAAAAGCCAATATCTTTGAGCTGGCAGCAGCCGCAGCGAAATAAGAAAAAATGTCTTTGAATGACTGACAATCAATTTGGTTTGCCTGCATAAAGTAAGAGAGAGATAGATAGAAAGAGAGAGATGAGAGAAATAGGATGATTGTGTTTGTTGGTGGGGTTTCGCCAGGACTCTGTCCAGTGGCAGCAGCATCGTGGCTCGTGTCGTCTTAACGAACGTTGAAAATTACTTTGACATAAGTTAATTAATCTTTGGCGCGCAAAGTTCGTGTTTGAAATATTGCATAGCTCTGCTAAGGCAAAAGCAAAAACAACATCAACAACAAAAGCAAAAACAAAAATGTTTGCAAGCCACAAGGATGGCAGACGCCAGGAAGTGAACATCACTTCCCAGTTGTCTAAGCACCCAAAAACTGACTCAAGCACTGACTGAATCGACTGGCTGATAGAAATAGAATACTGTTAAACTGATGCTTTGATAGCTTGTTGGCTTGATGGACTGAGTGACTGACTGTCCAACTGTCTACATGAATGAAATATTTGTCAATGAGTATTGCTAATTTACAAGTTTGATTTGTACGCTTGCCATTTTCTTCAGCTCCATCTCCAACTTTACCTCCACGTCCACCTCTATCTCCACCTTCACATCCTGCCAAAGGACACGTCCATAGCATCTAAGCATATCGCGTTCCTTGAGAAATTGCTAGGGCATTCTTTTGGCTAGCCGTCCATAAATAAAATTAAACTGACTAACGTGTTGTCGGTAGTTCGCTCTATATCTCTTTCTCTCTCCAAAAGCATTGCCAAAACTTTACTCTGTTTGTATATATGCATGTATAAGTGTGTATGCTAGAGCGAGTGTGTGTATGTGTGTGTGTGTTTGTGTATTGCTGTAACTACTTTCAGATGCAAGACATTTGCCCGTTTGTCTACAGCTCGGAAGCCAACGAAAAGTAACTGAAGCTGTAGCTCAAGTCAAAAGATGACTATCTGGAATAGACATTGGTAACGAATTCATTAAGAACAAGGTAATCAAGCGGCACTCCAATATTAGAATTAGCTTAAGAACTACCTAAAAAATTACATTAAATTCAACATATTTTCTTTGGGCTCTCAATTGGAAAGAAATTTATATTGAGTATTTAATATCTGCTTTTTATATTAACAAAAGAAATTTTAAATAAATAAATCTTATATAATTTATAATAGGTTCACTTGATTTTTATATAATTTATTTATTTATGTTCAATATTTGAAGCATTAATATTTATAAATAAAATAAAAAAAATTGAATAAGTTTTATCAAAAAATAAAATATGAATTATAATAAAATAAATTATATTACAATTTAAATATATTTTATTGTTTTTAAACCACAATTAGTACAAATAAATTAAAATATTTTGATTATATGTGTAAATGTGGTGCAAGAGTTGGGGCAACTTCGGAATTCATAATGATATCATTAACGCTTTTATTTCGAATATTTCATAATTATTTATTTTACTTATCTATATATTTAAATATTTATTTTTACTTTTTGTAAAAATCTTTTTATTTATATGTTTATATTTATTTATTCATTAGCCCTTTCGCCTTTTAAAAAGGGTAAAAAGGAATTAATGGAAAGGTACAAAATAAAAAGTTTGTAACAGGTAGAAATAATCATCTGAGTATATATATATATAATCACAACGACAAAACGAGTCAATCTACTCCTGTTCTGCTGCTGTATGTCCGTCTTTCTGACCGTCCGTCTATTTGTCAGAGACTATAAGAGCTAGAAGCAACTGAATTTGAAAATTGGATTCGCTGTGTTCGAAGCTTTACGAGTTTGTTTTACGGTTTTGAATTTCCTCCCCCGCACGTCTTAGCCATTGCGCGCACCTTTTAAACCACCACGCTCTATAGCGCGGTACTTAATGTTGTATAACTTCCGTGTTTATTGTTCAATTTTAACGAAATTTACAACATAGATGAAGAATGGTCTACTTAATATGTGTAAGAAAAAAGAAATTTGATCGGCTAAAAATTGTACCTTATAATCGTACAATTCAAATTGCGGGGGTCAGGGAAGGAAATTTGAAAATCTAAAACAAAGTAGTATAGCGTACAAACATTACAAATCTACGTTCAAAATTTCGTTGCTCCAGCTCTTATTTTGCGCGCACTACTATGCGGAGTCCATAACGCCACTTTTGATGATGTATAACTTCCGAGATTTTTTATCAATCTTACCCAGATTCACAACATCGATCAAGAATGATCTAATTATGATGTGTGCCAAAAATAAATTTGATCGGTTGAAAATTGTGCTTGATAATCGTTTTTTTCGATTTGCGGGGGTCAGGGGAGGAAATTCAAAAATCAAAAACAAACTCGTATAACCTACGAACATAACAAATCTAGATTTCAAGTTTGGTTGCTCTAGCTCTTATAGTCTCTGAGAAACAGGCGTTCATACAGACGGACAGACGGACACACAGACAGACGGACAGGGCTAGATGAACTCGTCTTGTCGTCCTGATTCAGAATGTATATACTTTATGGGGTCTCCAATGATTATTTCTATGTGTTACATACTTTTGGATTTTGCACATTTTCAATAGCTCCGCTTTGCTTGTTTTTTACTAAAAGGCAAAGGGGCTAAAAAACGATTATTAAGATCAATTTTCAAACGATTGAATTTCTTTTTGGAACACATAATAATTAAACCACTCTTGATTTACATTGCAATTCTCGTTAAAATAGAATAAAAACGCGGAAATGTACGTGTATGTCTGTGCATGTTGGCAAAGAGGTTCTTGTAGTCGGGAACACTCTACTAAATATTTAGTACTTGTTTTAACTTGATTTCTTATAATAATATCTTAAAATTAAAATATTTTTAAATACATTTTATTTAATTTTTATTAATTTAATATATAATATTATAATATTTCAATATATTATATAATAATATTATTCATTGAAATATATATAAATTTCATATATAAATCTGAAATGTGCCCAATTGATTTCATATACTACATGATAGATATTAAGATTAAAGTTAAGGGGTACACCAACACACCAACACACAAATGCCTCTTAATTTAATCGTTGGACGGAAAGAAAAATGTTAAAATGTAAATAGCGCTGCCGAAGAATAAAAAAATTAAATAAAAAAATAATAATTATAATAATTTTAAAATAATTCTGTGTTTAATTTTTTCAGTTTTAAAGCCACAATAATTTATAAAATATATAAATTATTTTTCTGCATTAAAAATTAAAAAAAAAATAATAAAAATTTTACCAAAAGGTGAAAATCATAAAATTATCAGCCAAATTTAAATATCATATTTTTTTATTATATTTTATTAAATAATATTTCTTTATTATTCTTGTAAAATAGAAAAATCCATATAAATCCATAATTAAAATTAATTTAATTATTACCCTTTTGCGCAACAGCTTATGATGCGTGTAGTGTCTGTAAAGGGGCAAAGGATGCTCTCATATTCGGATACACTCGACTACACCTTTATTCTTATTTCTATACTTATTAATTTTTATTTCAGTAACATCGATTCTTAGGCAGTTAACATCAACACATTATGGAAAAATATTCACTGAAGTATTTATTTATTTCAGAATCAGATAATCAGATTTCGTTTAAGATAGTGTTAGATAAATATTTAGAAACCAAATCATATTAAATTTATATTATAGATTGAAAATCTTAACTTCTTAACTTCAGCAATTCAATCTTTTATTTCGTTTTGCTACAATTTAACTGCCATATAACGATGATACATTTGTATTTAATTCTAATATTAACTAATCTAAAACAAATACTAATAAAATTATAAAGAATTAACAATATAATAGAACAATGTAATATATAGAAATGTTTTATTAGGATGTACCCGACTACCACAAGTCCTGCAAAAACAGAAATTGAACTTTTCATAATAGAATGTTACTGGATCAAAAGTGAGATAGTTATTTTAACTCTTATTAATGCTCACTTAATATAAATACCTTTATTGTCTAAGAGCTAAAGAAAATTTTTCGAAATTATCCCCGCTTATAGCCGTCTTTCTATCGAAAAGCTGGAAAACTGTTGTCGAGCAATTGGCTTATATGAAATCGCTGCATGGACTATTAAACTTTTAAGTTTCTGTTTTTTTTTTTAATTAAATCCTACAACTTAAATAAATAAATTATTAATACAACAACAATCCAATTGCCAATGTATCTAATATACCAAGAAACCACATAAAAACCAATGATCCTTGCCATATGCAGTTGTAACAAGGAGTTGCAGCTTCAGTTGTAAGTCGAGTTACCGAGTTATTTTGTAGTTGGAGCTAATGTGCTTTGTGTATTGTTTCAAGGTAAAGTGAAGGGAACAAACTACCGGTCTGCAAAGTGAGTCCTGGTTAAGTCCTTTGCAGTCATTTCTCATACAATTGCCACTGTCATTTCGATGTCGCCTGAGCAGCAGCAGCAGCAGCAACAGAAGCGAGAGAACAACTTGTAATGGACTTTAATCAATTAATTTGAAAACGCTTTTCATTGGCAATGCTAGAAGAAACAAGGGACAACAAGGACCTTAATAGAGGAAGATGGGAGGTGGTGGGGGACAATGGCAAAGTGTCTGGCATGGTCGCTGGCCACTTTCTTGCAGACCCAAAAAAGCAAACTAGAAACTCGAGATTCAGAGACAATACGGCAAAGCGGAAATACATGGCAAACCAATGCCAAAAATGAAGCTGCCGCTGCTGATGTTGATGCTGTTGCTGGAGTTGGTAGTATCAGTCAGGGACAGGAAAGGGAAAGGGAAAGGGACAAGAAAAAGAATAAATAAACAACCCGCTTGGACCGAGACAGCAGTAGCAAACAGGAAGACTGTAGAGAGAGAGGAGCTAGGACAAGAACAGGACACAACAAACGCACTTAAAACACAATGATGCTCATTGTGTCTGACAGGCTGGCTGGCCGGCTAGCTGGCTGGCTGACTGAGTATGAACTGAACCTGGTCTCTGGACTTAGCCAGTCATTGTATAAGAAAGAGTAAGAGTCAGAGTATAGAGCATGGACTATTACTGATCCGTTGGAGCCACACACCTAAGATGATGATGATGATGACGACGACGACGACGGCGAGGACGACGGCAACAACAATGTCGTGAATGTTGGCGTCGTCTGGCTGTGGGTTGCTGGCTCGCTAGCATTTTGATTACGCATTGGCTTTGCCAGCTGCCTGTTGTCCTTATGCTCCTGGTTAAGTCCTCTTTCTGTTTCAGCTCTAATTCCAAACCCAATCCCGATTCCAATTCCAATCCCAGTCTCAATCCCAACTCCAACTCCATTTCCCGATAACTTCTTTCTTTCTTTCTTTCTATCTCCAACGATGTTTGGCATTTTCATTTGTTGTCATTTTGGCACTTCAATTTGAATTCGTTTGTTGCTTTGCCTTTTTACGTTCTCCTTGACACTGTACGAACATTGTAGTATGACTCTTATCCTATACCGTACTCTTGTCCTGTTTTGGTCATGCACTTTTGGCGACGAGTGCTCCGCCAATTAATGGGCGGACTGGGTATGGTCGCGCCACTTGCCTGTGTTTGCTCGTCATTTTGTACTTCATTGAAGACAAATTAGTGTCGATGAAGTCGAGTAGATGGACATAGCGAATGGCAAATGGATATGGCACTGGATTGAAATGGTTTTCAATATACTTGGAGGAAAAAAGATTTACTAATCAAGGATTCTTTATAAATCGCGCTCTCTCTCTCTTTTACTTTACTTTAATCTTCAATTATTTTCCTTTCTTCACTGATTGAAGGAAATCTCTTTTGAAGCTTCTTTTACCTTCCATATTCCTCTCCTTCATTTTCCATTCTGTTTCATATTTCGATCTTATAAAACTCTTTGAATTTCGATCTGTATTCGTTCATTTCTTTCTCCTACACTTACTGCAATACTTTCTCTGTCTTTCGCTCTGTAGCTTCTATTCGCCATGAAAGAAATTTGCTTGCTGGCTTAGTTCCGGTTCCGTTACGCTCTGCTTGGTACTCTGGTCCTCAGCAGCGTCTTGAAACGGTGAACAGAAACGTCAACCAATTTCAAGTCACAATGACACTGAGAGGCGACATTGGCGCTGGACACCCTGAAAATGGCAAGAAATCAACGTCAGCTCAGCGGCAGTACCATCAGAAGCATTTGAGTAGAGAAAGGGCAGAGGCTAAAGGGGCCAGTTCAAAAAAAAAAAAAAAAAACAGTAAAAGCAACAAAACAAAACAGAAAAAAAGAAAAACAAAACAAAATAGAAACTGAAGAAAGAAAAAAAAATAGAATGAAGCCAAACGAAACGCAGCTGGAAAAAGAATTAAATCAAGAACTCATTAAGGCGCCGGATGCAATCACACTTTGCGCTATTCAGCAAGCCACTCTCCCTCTCTATCACTCTCCCCCTCCCGTTCTCTCTTCCTAACATTCTCTCTTTGCATTTGTATCTCTAAAGGCAGAGTAGGGAGGCCACCCTCTATCTACTACCAGCCTCAGCCTCTCCATCTACCATTTTTTTTCACTATTCTCTGTGCCTCATACGAGAGCGCAAGGCTCTATTAAAAAAATAAAAAAAAATATATATACCGTCAACACACAGTGGGAATGTCTCCGTTGCCGTCTGCGTCGCTGTTACCATCACCAACACCAACACCAACACCAACACCATCACCATTACCATCGTCGTCGTCGTCGTCGTTGTTGTCGCCGCCGTCACCGTCACCATCACCATCAACGTTACTGACGCCGTCGCCGTTGCTGTCGCCTTCGCCGTTTGCCGCAAAAGTGCGCACAATTATTCATTAACTTTGCACCGGAAAAGCAGAGAAATTAAAAACTGCCAACGCCAGGATAAATAGGGACAAAGTGCAGAAATTAAAAATATGAGAAATAGTACAGAGAGCATACAGAAAAAAAGAGAAAAGAAAACAAACTCAAAAAAAAAAAACGTTTAAAACATAAGAAAACAAGTAAAATCACTCGCTACATACTTAAAACCGACTAACAAATACTCTTTCCATGCAGTTTAAGACTCTTTTCTATAAGTTGCATTCAGGGGCCTAGAGGGTTGCCTCTTTACGCATGTTTGATACCCTATAAAGACAATATATAGGGTATAGAAAAGAGTATGCTGGTAGAAGCAGAGTTGTACTAAGACTAGCCGGGGTACATGCTTAAATAACTGCGCCTGCAATGGCCCAGCATATAGTTGTTGTTATTGTTAAGGGGTGGAGTGGGTGGGGGTGTGGGGTGTGGTATGGAGAGCAGAGGTTGGAGTGCTGTGATTCGCTGGGTCACAACTAATAAAACAAAAGTCAAAAGTCCTTAAGCGCAATGAAGAAGCTAAAAATGCAACGCTGCAACAGCAACAGCAGTGGCAGCAATAGCAGCAGCAACAGCAGCAGCAGTAGCAGCAGCAGTGGCAGTGGCAGCAAAGGCAGCAATGGCAGCTTAAACTACAAAAAGTATACGACGACTAAGGAGGAGGCGCTAAAGTAATGGGCGGGCTAGTGGAAATTGTGAAAAGCCAAAGAAGGTACGGGTGACGCTGGCGGAAAAGGGTTAAGGCTGATGAGCTGATGCTGATGCTGCTGCTGATGCTGATGCTGACTGTGGCTGTGACGCTGTCGACCCGCAGTCGGCGTAATGAGCGCGCCCGCCGCTGCGGGCAACCATAAAAATCTCATACAACCCAACACCCAGCAAAGAACCTTTCCAAAATCATTCTCCTTGTAGACCACCCGCCCCCCCCTCGTAACTTCTGCGCCCTCTAGTTTTCCCTTACCGTCACTTTTCTAGATCCATTTGACTGCCCAACAAGCATTTGGCGCAGTGCACCCATCACCAGACGCCTGAAAGCATGCAGCACTTATTGTTTTATTCGCCAACGACTACAACGACGTCGACGACGTCGACAACGATGGCAACGATGGCTACGTTGGAGACGTTACAGACGTTAGAGATGTTGGCAACGATGGCAGCATATCCGCTCCACGTCACTTGTGATAATTGCGTGCAGCCGGTAGCTGCACAGTATTGCCTCCCCCCACCCTCCTACTCCCTCACCATGTTGCACCACTGTAGCACAGTTATGCTTACCATTTGCGCATTTCTAAGAAACGCAACGAAAAATCTGGCAACGCCAAGCGAAGTGACACATGCAAAAAGGCACAACCCGAAGCCCTTAGACTGCCGCCTCAACGAACTGTGAAGCCTTTGTGCATATCGCGAACCGGATCAGAGCCAAGCGACAACTACAAAAACGGCCACCAAACGATGCTAAACAAAAAAGGCCAAAGGGTATAGAATAAGAAGGGGTATGGTGAGGAAGGGGTAAGCGGGGGGGGGACTGATGAAGAAGGGACTAGGTTGAGTTGATGGTTGCCTTTGGCTGTTGGCCGTCGGTTTGGGTTGGGGATTGGTGGGGAATAAAAAAGGCGAAACGAACAAAAAATTACAGCGGAGAAATGCGAAATAAAAATTCATAATTACGTTTACGCCGGTAATTAAAAATTATTGTAATACACGCAATGGGCAGCTGGCCACGCCCATACCCTTTACATACCCCAAAATGCGACTCATGTGGGCAACAAAGTTGAGATGTGAACACAGATGCGGGTGAGGGTGGTAATGGAGGAAATTGCGGTAACGGTTAGCTGCTTCTGCCTGATGCCTGATACGGGGTCCAAACTCTGGACTGAGTCTCCGTGTCCATCTCCGTCTCCGTTCCCCTTTAAGTCCGACTACAGGGCAGCCATAGCGGTCGGCTGCACAAATCACGGAAGCCGCCGCCACAGCAGCAGCAGCAGCAGTAACAAAAAGAACCAAAAAAAATAAAAAAAAAAAACCAAAAAGTTGAACGCCAAAGGATGCAGAGTATGTGAGGATGCGTCTGGTAGACGACAGCGGCGGTAATTACATGATAAAAACTATTTAAGTGGTTGCTGAGATATATGCTGAGAGGTGGGATGGTGGTGCTGATGGTGCAAATGGTGGCTACAACGGAAACGGAAATGGGCACAAGGCAAAGGGTTAGACCACTATGTTATGTTCAAAGAGCAAAAAGGCATCAAATAGCGACAGCGAGAGAGACCGAAGGGTGTGAAAAAAGGAGAGGAAGAAAACTTCAGCCTAAAAATAACACATTAAATTTTTTATCAAAGCAGCAAAAACTCAGCTAACGAGCTTAGTAGAAAGATATATATAAAGAATCAAATAATAATATGGAAATGATTATATTAAAATAATATAAAAAAATCTTTTATATATTTCTCTCCTCACTCCTCTTCTTCCCTTTCTCAGTACTTTAGCACTTCTATCGATACAATTAAAATTTTTAATCAAAATAATTAAATCATATTCCATTGATGGCACAAACGATTGCACAAATGCTACGTCAGACCATCAAAGTGAAAATTCAAAGGCCACGCCCACACTCCTGCCACACACTGCCAGCCCATTTGATGGCATCAACGGGCACTTAAATTACGCACACATCGTTAAACGCGCGTTTGCAAATTGAACAATATTTGAAAAATTACACAAAAAAATATATATATATTCAAGGCAGCCTACACAGTCAACTCTGTGGTGAGGAGACAGGGAGGGAAAAAATTGAAAGAAGCAAAAAAAATTGCAAAATTTTTTATTAATGTTGCGGCAGACGCAAAGCCAACAGCCAAAAGCCGCGCAGCTCGTTAGCAACTTAAGTTGAGCTGTTGACGACGACGATGACGACGACGACGACGACGACGACGACGACGACGACGTCAAACAAAAGGCAAACGTCAATGCGCCGTCGAATTGGCAACATATTTGCGAACAGCACGACACACCAAGTCATACCCAATCGTACCCCCACTGCACCACCAAAGCTACCGCCACCACCCAAGTGAAAACAGGCGCCAGCCCGCGGCATATGCGCGCCAGAAAAAAAAAACAAAATGAAATAAGTATAAAGGCAAAAAAAAAGGGAGGCCAAGAGGATGCCCAGGATACACAGTATGACGACGAAAGCATGCGAAATTCTCTTACCATTCCCAACAAACTATGCCATATAGAAGCCCCGCGTCACTTGCCCCCGCCCCGCCCCTTTAGCCAAGATCCATGCCGCGTGTTTGATTACCACGCGCGGTTACACGCAAAACAACGCAATTTTCGGCATGCATGCCGCCAGTCAAAGCATCATACCAGACAAAACCAAACCTCCATCCATTTAATATCACACATCACCCACCACCCAGCATCCAGCATCCAAACAGTGTTTGCTGTCAGGGTTCAGGGTCAGGGTTCGGGTTCGAGTTCGGGTTCGGGTTGGGGTTGGGGTACGGGTGCCTGTTCAATACGTGGGACGCGCTCGAGCTGCAAGAAAAATCGCACAAAATCCCACTTGACAGGCGTAGTTAGCGGGCATCAGCATCATGCAAATATCAGTCATGTTGCCAACTGGCAGCTAAGCTGCAAGCGAGGGTTGCCACAAAACTTTTGCCAAAACAAAACTTTCACCAAAGAAAAGCAAGCTTTAAACAAGTTATAGCTAAGGATCGTGGCATATTGAAGCAATTTTGAGAAGGCAAATGAAACGAATCAACAGCAAATAGTAGAATCAAATGAAAGGCGAGTGCTATAGCTATCAGCTATGGGTACTGTCCATGCCTTATGTGCTACAATTGATGAATTTAGTTTGAGTAACTATCTAATTATAATTTCCAACGAACTTTTGTAGTTCTTTTTTAGATAAAAATCAGATTTGATAACTGCTTCCTTATAAGTTACAGGATATATTGATATTTTTTACTCCTTACTTTGAGTACAACCCACTTCTGGGTTTAAACATCTTTTGATATATTGAACAGTGGCGACTGGCGACTGGCGGACCGTCGACTGCGGTTAATGGCTTATTTAAAATTGTGGCGCGGCGCATTTTGAGAAATTGGCAAAAACTGGCGGCTGGAAATTGATACGCGGCAATCAGTGCGACAATCCCTGGATCCTTAGCCAAGGATGCGGGCTTTAAATCATAATCAGTAAAATGGAAAAAATATAAATAATGAAAATTACACTGTAGCGCCAGCCAAAGCCAGCGAATCTACTGCAAAAATTTGGAAAGTGGAGCAAAGAGGGTTGGCAAAAAAAAAACAACAAAAAAAAAATAAAATACAAAATTGAAGAAGTAGAAAAAAAAATAAGGAACAAAAAATTTGCATAAGTTTGGGTGGTTCGAGTGATTTTGATAGAGGGGATGGAGCGTTGTTTTGAATCAACAGGATGATTACACCGAGAGATTCGTAGAGAGAAAAAAAAAAGAAATGAAAGAAAGGAAAACCAAAATGAAATTAATCTAATAAGGCAACATTGTTGTCCTTGCTGGACTGAGTGCCAAGTAATCCACAAAGTTTGAACTTTGTTAGCTTCTTAGTGTATTCCATGTTGTTGTGGTTGCTGTTGTTGTTGTTGTTGGTGTTTTTGGTGTTGTTGGTGTTGTTGCTGTTACTCCTGTTGGGCCCAAGTCAATTTTACAAGCCATTGATGCAGAAGATCAAACTTCCGCAAATGTTGTTAATGAAATATTAATGCGAAAAGGATATGCAATTGACAATTGTCTCGCTCCACAACACGCTGCTGACTCCCCCCTCCCCACCACCCCTCCACCAAAACTTGAATGGGCTTAAATCACAAAATCTGCTCATTTGCATAGGGCCAGCGCCAAGGAATCACAAATGGCAGCGACCATTGGAAAGAAAAAGCTCTAAATTAAATTACAATTTCAACTCTACAGATAATATGAAAAACAAAAAAAAAACCTTATATATATATATATATATATATATACATATATATTTATGTAAACGGAAATATATAAAAATCACAGCCATTAATCATGGCGCTCCACTTTCTTTGGGCTGCAGCTTCAATTGACATTTTCCATTTGCCAGCTTCCAGCGTCTTATGCAAATTTTAAGAACCGCCCCTTCCACTGCATACCATAGACCCATTACCATACCCAGAACCAACCACACCCCTTACACCATCCACTCCACCCACATTTATTGGCTGCAGTTAAAAGCATTGATAAATCATAACCACAATGCCCCGGCGCAGATTTATTGTAGCTGAACAACTAAATACCGTAAAGTTCACAGCAAAAAGAGAAAATCACCACCTACAAACCCACACCCCTCCACCCTCACCATTACAGAATTGACCCTTGTAGCATAGTGAGTCGATTGTAGAATTTAGTATTCAATATTAAAGAATCATCTATAAAATTTCTAAAAATAAAAATAAAGCCTTTATTATAATCTTTGAGTATTTTCCTTAGATTGCATCAACTTTGACATGATAATGTTCATCATTAAAAAGTTATAAAGAAAATTTCGTGAAAATTTTGTGGCATATACATTTTCCAATGATTCTCAAACAAATTATCATTAATCATTATGAATTCGCCTGTTGCATGTTGCAATAGTTTCCCCATATATAAAAAGAACGAACAGTTAACATTGCGTCAAGAGGCAACACCTGTTTACAGAGCTGCCACAAAACATATGCAGCAAATAGAAAAAGTAAAAGAATATCTTAAGAAAGATATAATAGTTTAAAGTCTAGAATACAACGTAATTATTTAAATTAGCAGCAATTGTTTGCATCATTGTCCATTAATCATCATTAATTGTTGAAGTCGTAGAAGTTGCAGATTATCAGGACGCTACGTTCAGCACTTCTTGATAAGGACATGGCTACTATTATATAGAAACCTGATCAGTATCATAATATAATTAATTGAATATAATACATTTTATTAAAATTTTTATATAATTATAAAATAATTTGTATTTAATATTAATTTCATATTCTTGATTAGAATCCAATGAGCCTGATTCGTCTCTTCGCATGAACATGTGAAAGTCAAGCACAAGTTCTAAATTGAAGACTAGAAAAAGGGAGAAAAAGGAGTACGAATTTTTACAGTTGTATGAATGTTGAATATTATTTGATTTTCGATTTAAATTTAAAGTATATCTCAAAATGAATATCGAAGTTATGGAATATTCACTTCAATCACTTACAGTGTATATATACAGGCTCGGAAATATAATAAAAACGATTGATTTTATTTAATTTATTATTATTTTTTTTAATTTTTTATTTTATTTTTTTTATGATTTTTACAAAAAATGTTTTTTTTATCCATTGATATTCCTAAATAGTTATTATATTTACCATAAAATTAATTAGAAACCATCTTAGAACCAAGAATATGACAAAAAATCACTGCGTTTCTATTATTATTTCCAATACAAAATAGAGGTCGTGTTATAAATGCATTTCACCTGATGCAATCGCCGCCGAAATGTACCCAAAAATGACAGTAAAATATAGTGAAAAGATCGGACATTAGTATAAAGTATGGTTTAGCCTCTAAATTTTGCTAAAACAATGAAAATTTGTGATTATTTGCTATATGCTATTAAGTTTAATAGTATTAGATAATGCTAGATACTGTAGGTAGATTTAATCGATATCTTTTTCGTTTTATCTATCTCCTTTTGTTAATATTTATTAATAATATTAATAATAATAGACAAATATTTTCATTTAGTTGTTTGTAGAGTATAATTTTAGATTCTTTTCATATACGACTACACATATATCAACATATATTGTCTCGCTGGCAAGGCTCGTATTATTCTTATAGATTGCAGACTTGAGTTATGTTCTAAAATGAAAAAAAGTTCCTTATCACCTATAAACAGTTAACCAATTAATTAAGGAAAAGGAATTTTAGACCTAAAATAGAAAAGATTCTCTACAAACTTTTACAATCAACATTCTCTGCGTCTTCTAAACGTACTGTCCTTTGAGATCAGTCTTCTATCTCCACTTCTTCACGTCTTCAAATACGAGTAGTAAACTTACTAACTCAAGGAAATATTACATAACAACTATTCCAATTTAATCACATAGTATTACTTTTGGGATTATATAAAATATATATTGTTATATATATTTAATGATAATATTCCAATTTGAATTGTAATTTATCAAATTGATAATAAAAATTATTTTTTACAATTAGCAAAATTTAAATTGAAAAACAAAGAAGTAGTTTCTAATATCTAATGGATTGGTAACTATAAACGCTTTAGTTATGGCCAACAAATTCTGTTAGCAAGAATTCCTTCGAAAATTTTAGCTTAAATTTTGATGCTAAGTTCAAGTGCGTCCAGGAGCAGGCAGGATAAATCAAGCGTCGATTGCAAGTGTCATTTGCTGTCTTTTGTTGCCAGTTTGCGGGTGTGTTAAGTAAACTGTCAATATTTGATGTATGTTAACACCCAGTGCCACACGCATACAAACACACACTTCCACACACACATACACGGAGAGAGATATAGGAAGAGTAACCTGAAAGCCAAAGCCTGCCAATGCCTGTCGTGTCAACAAACATCCTTGTTGATGACGTCGTCGTCATCGTAGTCGACGTTGTCGTTGTTGTTGCTATTGTAGTTGTTGTTGTTGGTGTCGTCTGGAGTGCCGCCGCCACAGCCTGTTAGCTGCCTTGTTAAACCGATTTGCCATATTTTTGCATGTGTATCTAGCCATATGCACCATTTGGCAGCCAAATGCCAAAAAGCAGCCACAAACACGCGCGCATCAGGCTGCCAACAAGGATACAAGTTGGCAACCAAAATCGGGCCAAAAATGTCAAAAGTATGAGGTAGCCACAGTCAATGCCATTGCCACTGCCACTGCCACTGGCACAGCCTGCCAGACAGGCAGACATGTCGTCTGCCGCTTGGGAACGTTTTACTGTTATTCAATATGTCAAAATCGTGTCGATAACGTTCAAACAAGCTCATTCCCAGTTATCCCAAAACCCAGCCAGACCAGGCCAAAATGCGTATGAGGCAAGAGGCAAAGGATTGAGGAATTGCTGTTATGCCACCATTTGTGGCTGCTACATTCCATTGCCAGCACCTTGGCATTCATCACAAACAGAAATGGGTATCATCTGCAGCTGCAACAGCAACAGCAAAAGCAACACGAACAGCAACAATTAGATTGAAGTGTTGCAAGTTGTTGTGGCAATTGGTTAAAGCCATTGGCAAACAGTACAACGTCAGCGCTATTAAACTTAATTAATCAATTTCAAATCAATTACCACAAATTTGTTACCAATATGCAAGGACATGAATCAGTACCAGACCCAGACTCAAAATCAGAAACAGATCCAAACCAAAGCCCAAACGTAAGCCCATTCCCAAGCCCAGAACAAGAATCATATACAAACTGAGAGTCAGAGCCAAAGCTCAATCCTGTTGCAACATAGAGCAGACTGTCCCCAAGATAAGACCCTGGGGCCGGCGACGCATAAACAAATCTTAGCTGTCAAAAGTGCTCAAAGCCATTGTCCTAATCTCGACGAGGCGTAAGTGAAAGGGCATAAGGGGTGAAAGGAGTGAGAATATTTTGGGTGGACCAGCTCTAACGGCATTCAATAAATCACTAAACACTTGAATGACGCTGCCAATGTAACTTGCAACACATTGCACTCAGTATTGCATTGGGGCAGCTGCAGGGTTGATGGCGTAAGGCATTGAAACTGGCATTTGAGACTACGACTGAGACTGGGATTTAACATGCAAGCGACATAAACACACACACACACACACATGTGAACAGTGAGTAACACTCAGGCGGAAGCGGGTAGCGGCCGGATGCAATGCCAAAGGATGCAGTTGCTGTTGCCGTTGCTGTTGCGGCAACGGTCGCCTCGGACTGTCCGGACTCATAATTCAAAATTGAAATTGCAACAATCAATTGCAACAACATGCAACAAATCGTTTGTTGCCTTGTAGCCTAATCACTGCACGTTACTTCAACCAGCCAGCGGATGCCGGCAAAAGGATGTGAATGTAAATGTGATTGTGATTGTGAATGTGACTACGTATGTGAATGTGATTGTGAATGGGTGTGGAATATGTAGAGAATTGAGAATTGAACATTGACCATTGAGGGTTGACATATAAATCTCAGCTGCCAAAGGCGAGACAGAGTAGCTGCTGGATATTGGAAACATGTGGCAAGGGTTAAGGGGCAAAGTGAATGCTACAAATAATCCTACAGCTAGTCAGCTAATTTTGGATATTTAAACTTGATAAATGCGATTGAATTAACAATTGACTCATTGATTGAATGGTCTGCAATTGAAATTGACACTGATTTAACTTGTATTAAAAGCTTTAAGCTGTAATAAGTAAAAGCCTTCAAATTGTAACAGACAATTTAACATTTAAGCCTTGTTAACTGTGAAGCAAAATGAATGTGATTGAGTGATTGATTCAGTCAATTGAATGGTATCTATTAATATAACTAAATGAGATATTTTTATACCCTGAAAGTTGTTAGTTAATTAATGATATATAAGTAACCGATTGAATAATAAAAACTAAGTGTATTTATGAACTTGATTGATGGATTGATTGATGCTTTCCATATAGTAACTGTAAGACTTCTTTCTTATAATCAATCTATTAAACGATTGTTTAATGTTCAGCAACATATTGTATAGTAGTGTGAAAGTTTTCCATTTTATTCATTTGAATCATTCCTTTGAGCTTTGATTGACTGCTTAATGGCTTACAGTAAGCAACTATATTCTGTAACTTTATAGAGTTTAAGCTTCAATTGACATTCCACCAGAAAGTCAGAAGTCCTTTGTTAGTTATAAATTACTTAGTAAAATTGTGCTCTGTATTTAGTCAATATATATTTTTTACTTACATTCACATGATAAAGTTCAGGCAGATTATAACAAGGACATTAAAAACAGGAGTTAGGTTGGAGCTGGCTTGGTCAATGAAGCATTTGGGTATAATTAGTGCTAATCTATGATTTTCCAAATTGTTTCACAAGTGTCATAAATCAATGAAATACCAATAAGTCGTTGTTATTGTTGTTGCTGTTGCCGTGTTGCAATTGTTGCAAAATGCAAATTTCGCAAAAGGATATGCCTACGCATAAATGCCATTTGGATGCAGGAACACCAGCAGCAGCAGCAGCCGCTTGAGCTCAACAACAGACAACAGCAGGCAAAAGGCTGAGACTCCGACGACGGTCAAAGTATGCGTCAGGCAGTTGGAGACATGCGACAAACATATTTCATGCAGTCTCAATTGGAATTCTAAATCAATCAGATTGAGACGATGACTGTGGAGTAACTGTCTGTCTGTCTGTCTGTTTCTCTTTCTCTCTTTATGTATGTCTGCGTGTCTGTCTGCTGGCCAAAACAGGCAGTATACCATCGAGCTAACAATAACAACAACGAGTACAACAACAACAACAGCCCCATCTTGACCCCATCTGTCTGTGCATTAAGTAAGACACAAATCATAATCGTATGCGTGTGCAATGGGAACTGCTAACTGGCAACTGGCAACTGGCAGGACTAGAATGAGAATGAGGTTAAGGATAAGGTTTGGGGCTATGCTGCTCACTGGAGTGTTAGGATATGCAAAATTTCAAATATGAATTGAACTGATATATTAATGGCCACTTGGGATACCTAAACCAGCAGCAGCATCAGCAGGAGCCGCAGCACGAGAGACAAACGACAGGCAAGAATGAGAACAGTCAGCAAAAGTAGCTGCAACTTCCTGTGAAAAGGACTCACTGGCTTGAAGTCGGAATCGGAATCAGACTCGCAGTCAAAATCAGAGAGCCAGAGAGTCAGAGAGTCTCATTCGGTCTATGAGTCGGCGTTGGCATTTATAAATCAAAATGTTGGGCCAACAAACCTTGGCAGGCTTGAAAGGACATGGCTACTTCAGTATTATATCGATGTATATGTAACTGTATATATATATATATATATATATATATATATGTGTGTGTATGTGTGTGTGTGTACATAATTGCCAGCGACTGTAGCTTTAGCTGCAGCACATCCTTACGAGTTTGCAGCAAAGCGTTGCAGCAACTTATCTCTTGCATGGACATATAAATAATGACAAGCACGACGACAAATAATAATGCATACACACACACATACACACACATACATACATACATATATTTAAATATATATACTTACTAGTCTCACAGGACATGCAACACAATAAGCCTAAAGGAAAAATACCTTTGCCAGAGCGAGACAGATAAAATTGCATATGTGTGTGTGTGTGTGTGTGTTTGTGTGTGTGTGCATAATATGAAAATTTATGTGCGGAAAGGATTGAAAATAAATTTATGAATTATATTGGTTAGAAAATTGCATCTACTCAAGGATATCCTTAATGTTTATAGGATATGCATGCGTTTTACTGCCGGTGTGCGCCATTGTCCTCTGATGCCTGATGGGTACAGGACAAAGAGTATCAACTCCTACTCCTTATTATATATATATATATATATATATATATATATAAGTGGTATCTGCTGTTGTATCTGTTACATGCAACAATGTCCAAATGGCTGAATTTATTGTTTGTTTGAATTGCATTGTGCAAGGACAGCTGACATGTGGCGCAGGATATACCTAGTATAACTAGACTAGAATATTCCATAAGCTGAACTAAAGACAACTTAAAGTCACTTTTCCTATACATTTCCTATTATGAATTGTTTGCTCTTTGTCATCTTATCGGCGATCAACAGCAACAACAATTTGCCCTCTAAGTGCTTTCCGAAACCATAAAGGAAACCAACAACTTTCCCTCAAACTTTCCCCCAAAAGCAAATAAATATCAAAATCTTAAAAATGAATACAACAATAACAACAGCAACAACAAGTACGCACCTTTTGAGTAACTGTCGTCAACCTGTCGTTGCTTATCATAAAAATCAAATAAATGCTACCACTATATATACACACACACACACACTCATAGACATACACACACTGGATAGAGATACATACTTGAAATGGAGGCTGCAGCTTTTGCCTTTTTATGATACAACTTTACTTCACCCTCCATCATCTTCATATGATGTAGTTTACGACTTTTCTTCGATGTCTCTCCCTCTCTCTCTCTCTGTCTTTCTCTGTCTGTATTTATGTATGTGTTAGTCCATGTATATACATATACCTATTATATGTGTGCGTCTGTGTGTGCACTTGTCATTCTCTGTTGAATCTGTCAAAGTTCTGTTACATGGCACATGCCCAGCCCGTCTGCAACAGCCCCAAAAAACCAGAAATCATACACATAAATAAATCAAACCGTACATTAATGAAATTTTATATATATTTTTATATATATGTTTACTTAATATTAAAATAATATGAATAAATTTATTTAGAGATTAGAAGCATTAAATTAATTTTCATTAATTTATTTTTTTTTCCTAAAAATTTTCCCACGTTTTATTGCTGAAATTCTTCGAAATTCCTCAAAATTTCTTTATAGTAATATGAATACAGACATCATTTTCTCTCAGTGTATTTGCAAACGTTCTTGTCTATACAAAGTAACATATATAGAATTCGCAATAAAAGTTTCCTCCTGACACGTTTATGTTTATCTGACACAGTGGGCATCATCATCAAGAGACGCAGTGGATCAAATAGCTGACAATGACAAGAACAGAGAGTTGCCACATGGCTGCAGTGGATGTTGATACATTTCATTAGATTGGCATTATTATAACATTATTGATGAGAATACATTCATTGCTGTAAAGTCAGTAGACGCTTTATGGCTGGCATTAATACTGAATGAGTATATATATATATATATATATATATATTATATATATAGTATAGTTATTAGTACAAATTATCATACTAACATTTTGCTGTAATTATTAAAGCATTTATTGAAAGTGTTGAAACAATTTTTTTAAATTAACTTCCGATTGATTTAATTTGCAGCAAGTGAATCATTTTGTTATTTTCTCCATAGAATTTACCAACTGTAATACAACTATACATACAAAAGTTTTGACCATGATCTAGACCCTAATTGAAACCACTGATAATTGTGAAAACAAAATCGTATCAGATTCAAATGGGCTTCAGTGCACATGATAATTGCTGCAGCGCTGTGAAAAATCGAAAATTATAAAAAAAAAGGAAAACATAAATTACTATTAAATTAAGTAGTTACATTACATAATAATAAACAACACAATTTGGATTTAAATTGCCAAACTAACTGTAATTAGAGCTCCACTGAAGAGCATATAAAATCAACCTCGAGTAGGTTTGAAACCATTGAAACAACGAAAAGCCACGAGATGCGTTTCTGTCTGATACTTGTCCTCGCTCTAGCCATGTTGCTGGTAAGTTTAAGTAACAGGATCTTTAGCTAAGCTTAATTCTATCAATCCTCTATAGCAACTGACAGTAGCCAGAGTAGCCACACATGACCTAGCCCAGCAGCATCATAGATCAACTACTCCTGCTAGCCTGCACGGTATCAGAGAAAACTTGCGCCTTGCCCGAGGACATCGTCCCACTGGCATGCCGCAACAAGATGGCGCTCCTCCACCACCACCGCCACCACAGCCACCACAGCCACGCCCCACAGACAGCGCATAAAATCTAAGTTGACTTTCGCACCAAAAAGACATTGCAGCGGACAAGGACTACGAATCTATGAATATTCCATTAACTGCACTGTACAATTAGAGAAATTTAAAAGAACAAATGTTATAAAAAAGCAATGATCAGGATGTCTATTTTCAATGAAACCCTTTTTAAATCAAGGATTTTTACATTTCTATACATTATGTACATATCATTGCGATCTGTATAAAACATTTTTCTAAAGTCATCCAGTTATCAATCGAATAAACAAAGTTATACAAACTCTAAGCGATGAAAATTATCGAAAAGTTTTATAATATCAAAATAAGCAATACATGACTATGAGAAGTGTTTTACCTAAACACATACATACCCATATATGTTAATAAAAGCGAGTACGAGAAACCTTATACCCCTTTTTATATACACAACTGCATAGGTACACATACATACAGTTTGACATGAACTGTAAGTTGTTGCTGGCTGCTTTAAGCACTTCGCGCTGCACAATGGGATCAATAACTTCCATCAAAATTAAACAATCTTAGTGATATTCACAATATAGTTTAAAATTAGTGCATTACTTGAGTAAACTAAAAAAAAACAAGTGCATCAACTGAAAACTGTATGTACGAGTACTCCGACCCTATATGCCAAGTCGACTTATATATATTATTTATAGTTCTTAAAGATTCTATAAACTGACTAACCACATTCCGCAAAAATTAAATATAAACAAATTATATCAATTATTGACATTATAAGCTTATAATAACAATAACAAACGTGTACCCTTTTCATAGATATTAATAAACGTCGTATGAAATACCCTTGTAGGCAAAAAAAGCTATTTGCTCAAGTCTTTGTAACTCTCGCAAGGTTCCACCGAGAATTGAACTCGGATCGCTGGATTCAGAGTCCAGAATGCTAACCATTACACCATGGAACCGATATGTTTGAAGTCTCATACTTGGCCGATTCAACTCAATTCGGCTGGAGTTTGTGGAGCAGCAGATCACAGGCCACATCAGTCGGTACAAGGATAGGCTATAGATACTTGTTAACAGGTTGGCGCGTAGTCTTACATTATATCCGGCCTATAAGATGGCTTAAAAGACAGAATTTGGTTAAGCTCATATCAGGATATCTTTTTCTTTTTGTAGTAAAGCTCTTTCTAATAAATATATTGAGAAGTTCATTGCGAACCGCTTCATACAAATAAATATAAATACAAATGAAACAAATGTGAAAAGGGTGTGGCATGAGCAAAAGCTAAAAGTATGCAACAAGAAAAGATAATCATTTAAGACCGTATAAAATATAAATTTTTTTTTTTTTTTTTTTTTATATATATTTTATTCATTAGGAAGCGCTCAGAGAATTTGAGCTTAACCTAACGGGGGGTAACAAGTATTTTTTGGAAACAATAGTTTCCCTAAAACTAAAGAAAAAAAAATAAAGAAATTATTTACAAATGTTGGAAAAATTTAACTAAAAGTTCGCGAAGGCAAATCGCTTGGATGAACTCTCATCAGACGACGATGGGGTAGAGGCTCGGTTTTGATTCGCCAATGGATTCGGGTGAGCCAAAAGTCTTTCGGCATAACGGCTGCTATGATGGTTGATCTGGTCTCCGATAAACACCAGATTCAGGTCTTTTTCGATTACTCGATTGGTGACGTACCAGGGAAGCCCAGAAGCAGTTCTTGCAGCTTTAGACTAAAGTACCCTGAGCCTATTAAGTAGGCTTCTGCAAGCAGTGCCCCAAACTTGAATGGCGTATGACCAAGTCGGTGTTAAAATTGTTTTTATAATTAGCGACTTGGTAGCAACTTGCAGCTTTTTAGAGCTGAGTAGCCAATCCAGCTTTTTCATTTTAGTTGTTGTTTTAGCTCTCACCGCTAGAATATGATTTTTCCAACTCAACTTTTTGTCCAGATGCACCCCAAGGTAGCAGTGTGCAGTGCGGTTAATGATAGCTTCACCGTTGAAGCTGAGCCCGGAGCCCGAAGCTTCTGCTCGAAACCACGCGTTATTTGATTGACGAGGCGATGAATTTGCTCGGGGCAACCGTGGGATTTCCTGAAGCCAAATTGGTGTTGTGGTAAGTGGCCTCTTATTTGTGGCAGCTCCATCAGTCGAGTTAGCAGAATTCGTTCGAATATTTTGGAGAAGGTTGCCAACAGGCTTATTGGGCGGTAGGAGTCAATCTGGGTAGGAGGTTTATTAGGTTTGGGGATCATAACAATCCGCGCATGCTTCCATTGTGTAGGAAAGTGCTCTAGTGTAAACATAGCATTGAAAATTTTTACCAAAGCAAGGATTCCTTTGCGAGTCAGAGATTTTGCTGCACGGTTGTCGATGCCATCGTACCCAGGGGTCTTTTTCAATTTCAATGCCTTGAGTTGCATAGAGACTTCTTGCAGGGTGGTATGCCTCATGTGTCGGGCCGGTGCAGATGGTGCTTGAAGTTCAGCGGCAATGCTTTCGCGATGAGAATCGTCCGTTAGACTGAAGGGCGTGAAAGTTGATCGAAGATGATGAGCAAAAGCGTTAGCTTTATAATCATCCGTCTTGAACCAGACGCCACTCTGATTCAGTATAGGCGATTGGGATAAAGCCTGGCGTCTAATTCCTCTCGTCAGCTTCCAGATCGAGAAGTAGCTGTTGTCATCAGCACCAGTTCCTTCCAGCAGAGTATTAAGGCTTTCACGCCGATTATTAGCTAGTAGACGGTGTAATCTGTTTGTGACGCTTGAGTACTGCCGTTTTATGTCGAGGTCACCTGTCGCAATATATTGCCTTCTGAGACGCCTTTTGTGTTAAAATATAAATATTCTTGTTTTTAGGGTTAATAGCCGAGTCGTATATAACTGTATATATGTGTGTGTGTATGCCTGTGTATGTAGAAAAATTGAGTTATCATAGTCGGATACACCTGACTACAGCTTTATTACTTGTTTTATCATGGAAATGTGAGAGAACATAAGGAAAAACCTAAATCAATAGCAAATTTTTTCTTCTAAGGAAACTATTGGTGAGCCCTAGTTTAAGGCACAGCGAACTTTAAACTGGAAAATCTTTCCTTAAACAAAGCCATTTAATTTACCTTCAGCCTTATGGGAACTAAGGACAACTTAGTTTATAATGTTAAATAATTAACTAGAAATGCTCAAAAGCAAAGACCATTAAAATATTGAATTGGAACAGATCATGCAATATGTGAGTTCCAGTAGAAATAGCTATAATAATATATATATTATATATATGTCAGTAATAAGATGAGAATCTTAATTAATGTAAAGCCCCACAACAGTGATACACATAGTTATAATTGAAGGCTCTTAATGTTGTAACAATTAATAATAATGTGAGTAGTTATAGTATATATTTTGAAAATGGGAAAATTCCCTTCATAATTATATGAGTAACATCTTGATATTATATTCCTCAATTAATACCCATACTATTTATAGTCATGGCTGTATAATATGAATGGTTTTGAAAACAAGATTTATATAGAAAGATCCCTTAAAAGTGTCACAGATGGCAATAACAAATCAAACTCAAAACGAATTGTTAATACTCTTAAAAAAAGGTAGTTTACAGTGAATGTGATGAAGAAATTAACCGAACTTAAGTTCATAAAAAGGACAGTAAAAGTATTACAATTTACTCAATTTGATTAATATTTTATTTTATATATATATATATGTATATATATCTAAGAGTGTATGTGTTTGAGTATTTATTTTATATTATTGACCAATGAAATTGAGCTTAAATAGTACGAAAAACAATTGTCGCGTGTTGTTCTCTGTGTATTTCCGGTCCGTAATACTCACAGACTTATTCAATGTAAATATGAATGAATTATATATGTATATATATATTTATAATGAATAATATATAAATCTGCATAGATTTGAACCTAGGGCAATGCATGTTAAACAGCATTTAGTAATAGTACCCAGCAGAAATGTCCCCCAGAAACAATAATATTAGATTAGGTGCAAAATAATCTAATAATTTTAATCACAAATACTCACATATAACTCGAATAAAACGAATATTCAACAAAAATGCAGCTTTGAATATAATAATTAAATGATGACAAAGTGTATAATTTATGTCTAACTACAATGATTAATCTCATCACATTCAATACATACAACAGCAACAAATAGAAGACAACTATAAATCAACATCGAATGAACACATTGTCAACAGTTTCTGCTTAGCCATCACACTGAATGGTTCAGTGGTTCGGTGGTTCAGTGGCTCATTCTATTATATTTTTTCTTTTGTGCGTACTTCCATAGATTATTGCACATATTAACAATGCTGAAAACAATACCAATTGTTGGCCTATTGCTTTGCTCTCTATGGCTCTTGAGTGAATTTGAGCAATTGCAAGGCGCTCCGGTTGGTGACCATGAGGATCATGCGGGCTGTATACGTGTGACTGTTGTTAAGGCACCACCTGCTACTATGCCACCAGCACCAACAACTGCAAGACCTACAATGGCCACAATAAGGCCAACACCGGCGCCTGGATAAACTAACCTTTGACATTTTACTGCAAATCTTTATTCCAAAGCAATAAAAATGAGCGCATTAAAACGCATAATAAAAATCTCAGCATACTTATGGGCGAACTTTATGTATTGTATGATATAATTTGTATATCGATATGTATATCTGGTTATATTTAAATTTAATTAGCACATATATAAATATATATATATATATATATATATATATAAGATTTTTATAAAGGAGATTCGATTATGTTACCAATAGTGCTGGAGCTTCAAGTTGGCTGGAAAATAGTTAAAGCCAAGAACATCTCAGCAACTTTCCATGCCTTTTAATGTAGGGAAAACTTTAATTAGGAAATCAATGAAAATACTTAACCTATATATATAAAATTAATAGTATTTATACTCTTATAAGAATCATATATTCCAAGCAACTTTGTGTATATATATGCAAAAGAATTTGCTTTAAATTAATATCATATTTTCTATAAGTTGCATACGACAAAATATTATTATTTATATAAAATTTAAGAATATTTATATATCACTGGATATATATGGCTTTTCAACTGTAAGAAGCTACAGATTCGTACCATAGCTCAATACTCATCGATATCATGAATGCAACATTAATGTTTCAAATTTTCTAAATAATAATATTAATAAAAAATGAATAAATAAATATATAACAATATTTAAATGTAATCTATATATATATATATATTGATATGCAATGTGAAGTAGAAATCATTTTTTCCATTTTATTTTTTGTGAGCATTAATCCAATTTAATAAGGAAAAACATATAAAACAACAAAAAGTAATTTTATTTTAATATATATATAATTCTGTTTTCGAAATAATTTTAGTTAGATCATAGGATTAAAATTATGTTGTGCCTACGGAACTGAACTAAAGGAAGCTATCGATTGTTCTCGATGAAATATTATAATATATATATCAAAAATATTTAAAAACGACGTCTTAATTAAACAGAGCGAGATATCCTGAGATAAGTTTAACCAAATTCTGTCTTTTAAGCCATCTTATAGGCCGCATATAAGGGAACGTTACGTGTTAACCTGTTAGCAAGTATATCCAGCTTATACGTGGTCCGACTGATATAGCCTGTGATCTGCTGCTCCACAAACTTCAGCCCAATAGAGTTGAATCGGCCAAGTATGAGACTTCAAACATATCGGTTCCATGGTGTAATGGTTAGCATTCTGGACTCTGAATCCAGCGATCCGAGTTCAATTCTCGGTGGAACCTTGCGAGAGTCACAAAGTCTTGAGCAAATAGCTTTTTTTGCCTACAAGGGTATTTCATACGACGTTTATTAATATCTATGAAAAGGGTACACGTTTGTTATTGTTATTATAAGCTTATAATGTCAATAATTGATATAATTTGTTTATATTTAATTTTTGCGGAATGTGGTTAGTCAGTTTGTATTATTAGAAATTATTATTCATTGTCCGTTTGCTGTTTGTCTGTCGTTCATTTCATAGAATCTCTAAGAATTATAAATAATATATATAAATCGACTTGGCATATAGGGTCGGAGTACTCGTACATACAGTTTTCAGTTGATGCAGTTGTTTTTTTTTAGTTTACTCAAGTAATGCACTAATTTTTAACTATATTGTGAATATCACTAAGATTGCTTAATTTTGATGGAAGTTATTGATCCCATTGTGCAGCGCAAAGTGCTTGAAGCAGCCAGCAACAACTTACAGTTCATGTCAAACTGTATGTATGTGTACCTATGCAGCTGTGTATATAAAAAGGGGTATAAGGTTTCTCGTACTCGCTTTTATTTACATATATGGGTATGTATGTGTTTAGGTAAAACACTTCTCATAGTCATGTATTGCATATTTTGATATTATTAAACTTTTCGATAATTTTCATCGCTTAAAGTTTGTATTATTTTGTTTTTCGATTGTATCTTTATATAAATTTATATGAGGCGGTTCGTAATGATCTGTTACAATATCAGAAAGATTTAAGTTCGCCGTCTTAACAAAAAGAGAAAGATATCCTGAGATGAGCTAAAGTAAAATTAAATCTTTTAAGCCGCCTCATAGTCCGGATATAACGGAAGACAACGCGCCATCCTGTTAGCAAGTATCCTCAGCTTATACGTGGTCGGACTGATATGGCGTGTGATCTGCTGCTCCACAAACTCCAGCCGAATTGAGTTGAATCGGCCAAGTATGAGACTTCAAACATATCGGTTCCATGGTGTAATGGTTAGCATTCTGGACTCTGAATCCAGCGATCCGAGTTCAATTCTCGGTGGAACCTTGCGAGAGTCACAAAGACTTGAGCAAGTAGCTTTTTTGCCTACAACGGTATTTCATACGACGTTTATTAATATTTCAGAAAATTTGCAGGAATTGTTATTGTTATTATAAACTTTTAATATCAATAATTGATATAATTTGTTTATATTCAACATTTGTGGAATCTGTTTACTCAGTTTGTATTATTAATTATGTTTTAGTCCATTAACTAATTCTTAGTTGTAGTTATTTATTAAAATTCAAACCTAAATTATAAAACTAACTCAATAAAAATCTATAAATTAACATTATTATATTTTTAAGCCCCTATATAAATGTGCATCTGGAAATTAAGGTATTTAGATGTTATTTTATATGAATTTATATATAAACTCTCAAATTTTTCTTCTTTTGTCTTCCATTTTCCCCTCTACCACTACTATTTGTTACTCTCTCTTTATATTAGATTTCTTTCCACTCACACAGCAAATGGTAGTAAAAAGATCACAGCATACTTTTGGGCAGGCACAGCAAAAAACAAAAATGCAATTTGATGCCCAGCCCTATTGTCAGTAGATTCTATAAGCTGCTGTTGTTCCCCCAGGGCAATGTGAATTGGATAATGGGTAAGGCAAAGGAAAACCACACAATGCACAAACAAGCTGCCAAATATAATTAAATATTTTATCGCAGAAATGTGTAGGAAAAGTGCCAAAATAAAACGACAACAAGAAAATAAGCAGCTGGCTGCGTTTGCCTGACCATTTTGCAAATCCCGCAGAGGTTGTGGGAGCATTGGCAGTTGAGGCAAGGCGTTTGGTTGGTACAGGTAGAGGCCGTTCTTCTAATGTTGTTAGACCTCACATTGTTGTCATTTTATGTATTCTAAGTGCGTATATATATATATATATATATATATATAGTTTACACAGGTTCCACAAACAATACACCCGCAGCAAAAACGACTCACTCTCTATGTTGCCAACATACTACTACCTGCCCCAAAGAATTTTTCTGCCCCAAGTTTCATTTCTTTGGTCTTTAGGTTTTTCAGATGAAATCTCTTTGGCCTGCAGTACCGCCAGCAACAACAACAATAAAGAAAAAACACAGCAACAGCAACAACAACAGCAACAACAACAGCAAGTACAACAACATACCACGTCCCATTGTTTGGACCTTCTGCTCTGCTTTTTTCGACAAATTCCATATGAATTTTAATTATAATTTTTCTATGTTCATTTTCATGAAAACAATCAAAAATGACTTTTGTGCCGCAACAGCAACAGCAGCCTCAAATGCTGCCACCTTCCATACAGACGGGTTCCGGGTCGAGTTAGAATCAGAGGTGGAAGCTGGTTTAGTCGTAGACCCGCTGCAAATTGTCACTGGCATTTATAGCCGCCAGGATGGCCAGTCAACAGCTGCATTTGTATGCCAAAATGTTGTTTTAAGTTCAATTTTCATGTTACTCAAATGCTCTACGATAGTGTTGAAAGCTAACTCATAACCAATTCAGTGTAAGAAAAGTTACAAAACCTATTTCTTAACAATGTTGGTAATTTCCTTATATATTTCTTTATCGAATTTACTAATAGTTTTCATTCTTATTAGTTCAGATTATATAAAAGAGAAGACCAAAACTGTTGCTATTTTAGGTGATAAAAAGTTGATTCAAAGTTTACCATCATAATAATATATAATATATTTTCAGTGTTGCAAAACGCTTTTTGCAGCTAATATGCTGCATGATTGTGTTGGGCATGGGAAGGGTTGCAAAAACAAATTATATGCCGACATAAAAAGTAACACAAAAGCAAAACAGCGACATAAACAAGTTAACTGAGCATTGCTAGCAGCTGTTGTTGTACCTGTTGTTGTTATTAGTGGCAACGTGGTATACACGTTAGCGGGCAGCTTCCGTTTCCGTTGTGACCGAAAAACAATCCACCCATATGACAACTGTCGCTGTCGCTGTCACTGGCTCTGGGCTCTGGGTTCTAGTTTTCACTCTGTCTCTGACTCTGACTATGACTCCAACTCTAACTATAAATGTGAGTCTGTATTTGAATCTGAATCTGACTATGGTTCTGGCTTTGGCTCTAGATTTGAATCTGCCCAATGCAAAACGAGTAGTTTTGAATGCGCCGCAAGGTGGCGCACATGTGCCGTCTGTTTTTGAGATTTGCACCTGGGTTTACCTTTTGTCACAGGCAAAACACTATACAGTACAGAATCTCTCTCTCTCTCTCTCTCTCTCTCTCTCTCTCTCTCTCTCTCTCTCTCTCTCTCTCTCTCTCACTCGCATACCATGTACTCTTTCATTCTTCATACCCTTTACACCATACAGAACATACCCGTGTCCATAACGAACCGTTGTCATTATGCATTCTGATGACATTTCGCTGCTGTCTTTTGTGCGAGCTTATTTTTGTAACGGCTAATTAAGAGCCAGGGAACTAGCTATGGAAATTCTATACGGTATATTAGTATATACTGGCCAAAGGATTGTAGTGACTAAAGGATCTATTCCTACATTTTTATTTGTTCTTTTTCCTTCAATTTTATTATTTATTTATTTTTTTTTTGGTAGGACTTTCCTTGTGGCAATGACAAGTGGGCTGACAATTGGCGTTAGCTTGTTACATGTTGCAACTTAATACAAATTTGTTGAATGTTCAAGTTGCTCTTTCATTAGGTATTACTTGTATTACCAGATGAGTGTAACAAACTACCATTTTATTGGGCTATGTAAATGTACTTATGGGCCTGAGTGGCATCTCCTACTGCTGTTGGTCAAGCTAAAAACTGAAAACTAATTTTGCAAACATTTGTCAGCTCATTAACAATTCAATTTACTGCATAAACGACCTAAACATACAAACAAACATGTGATTATATATGAGTAAAAACAGTGTAACAGTGACTTAAGGAACTTCAGTTGTAGTGAGAGTAAGAGTACCTCAACGGGAGTAAGGGTGCCGGCAATGACTACCAAATACTTACCATAAAAGTAGTTAGTTGAGTTGGACTAACCACACAGGAAAAACAGTAAATATTCAATTAACAGTAGAACAGTAGAAGTAAAACTAATGTTAAACCCTTTTACCCTTATGACCACTGTGTAGTGAGTAGTGTGAGAGAGAGAGTGAGGGGGAGATGTGCCCTCAAATAAACCAAATCCCAAATCCCTGGCTGCACCACTCAAATCTGTAACATTTGTAGTAGGGCAGATTTTTTGGGGGTATATTTTTAGTTAGAAGGTTTCATTTTTTTGATTTTGTAAGGTTTAGTTTTTGCTTTGATTTGGCAAAGGTTCAGGGAAAGAGGGAGAGAGAAGGAAAGGTACAGTTCCAGTCCAGACCTATTACTGGGGGCATTTTTCTAATTACATAAAAAGCAGCTGCTTTGAACCCATGTTCCCATATACCAAAGGACCAAATAATTATGAATTGTATTTTATTTTATTTAATTTAAAAATTTTAAATATTTGCTAAGCTACCGAAGGAACTTTTTGGCCGGCAGAGTTTTAACTTTCCATTTCGCCTCACGTCGTCGTCTCCAGCACCGTCTTGTGCTTCTTCTGCTGCTGTTGGTTTGGTTTTCCCGCTGGCACCACTGAACGTCGACTGCGACGACGCTCTAGCCAACGCCTCACTAATGGCGTCAGCAGACGAGAGTCCAATGCATCCAGATCAGATTCACGCAGCAGCAAGCTCGTTACCAATGCCACTACAATGGTAAATAATGCTCCAAAGAGCGTGAAGTACAGATACGAGATACGATACAGTTGGAAAGGTGCCGCTGATGCTGGACTATATGTAAAAGGTGTCTAAGTATAACCAATAAACAGAAGTCAATCTGCAGGGTTAATGCTTACCTGGTATCAATATTTAGTGGTAGACTGCTAAACTCACGACGTTCTCCTTCAAATGTGTAATTGCAGCCAAGCGTGGAGTATGGCTTGCGTAGATAGATTAGATCTCCAGTGAGCAGATCACGCTGAGCACTAATGCACATCCAGGCCATCATCAACAGTGAGCTAACACCGCCGAGCAGTGCACCCTTGGAGTTGACCCAGGGCAGCAGGATGCCAGCCGTAAAGATGCCCAGCAGCGGTCCATTGGCTACAGAGGTAAGTGTTATGGTTAACTGTAGTACAGCGCCCAGTTTCTCCACCACAAAGACAAGTGCAACAAACACTATGCCAAAGAGCACAACCACACTGCGCATCACGATTGCGGTCTGTGTCTCGGTAAGCGGTGAACGGTGAAATGTTTTCACAAAGTCCTCTAATATGACGGCAGACAGGGAATTCAATCCAGTAGATAGCGAGGAGAGTGCGGCACTAAACACACCAGCAACAAACACACCCGGCAGTCCAGGATATGCGCCCAGTGTCTCCATGACCAGTAGTGGCAGCAGCTGATCATTACGCTGCGCCAGTTTCGTTTCCAGCGGATCACAATCCGCATATTTTGCATAGATCAGCAGCCCCAAATATCCACAGATGCTCAAGAAGATGAGCACTCCAGCTATGAACATCCAGATAGCAATACGCGCATGTCGAAGTGTTGGCAGCGAGAGATAACGTTGTATCATATTCTGGCTTATGGCATTAGATTTGAGCCAATGAGCCACACCTCCCAGTACCAATGAATAGAAGGTATAACGTTCGTTGAGATCCAAACTGAAGTTAGGTTTCTCTAGGCGAGTTGATTGCATGGCACGTTGCCAGACAACACTTGGTCCACCAATATCCATAGTGCCTTTGATCATGACCAGCGCCATGGCTCCAAACATTATCAGTGTTTGTATGACATCTGTCCAGACCACTGCCTTAAGGCCACCAATGCACGTGTAAAAGATGCACACCACACACACAATGGGAGTTACAATGTGTATGTTTACACCTGTTGCCTGGTTAAAGGCTATAGCCGGTACATAGATTACCACCGGTAGCCATAATAGCTGCAAATAAAAGTTACGATTACTCACGGATAATTTTAATATAATGTTTGTATGTTTTTCTCTCCGCTGGATGGTTTTCCTATAGGAAAGTATTTACATTATATCCCTAATATAAAGAAAATCTTATACTAATATTATAAACTATCTTGAGCCGAAGGCAGATCCAGCTAGTGCTCGTTAAACTAGTATTAAATTGTATATTTTGTATATATTTAATTTTAATTAAAAAAAAAAAAAAAAAAAATATTATAAACTGCTGCAAGTTTAATTAGTCAAGCTTTAATGCAAGTTTAACTATTCTGTTATATTAATCATAAGCCACCTAACAGCACTTGAATCATATCACAGATGTGCAGGAATTTTCGGGAGTGCTTAGGAATATTTATAAATGTCAAAAAGTAACCACTAAAAATGCAAGTTGTTTCTTTTAATCGTATCGAGTTTCCTATCATTCATAACTAAACTAATATAATACGTATAAAAACCATCAAATCGTCAGCGTCTCTCAAAAAAACAGTTCTAAAAATCTTCTTCCTATCTTCTAGTAATAAACCCTAAATATTATTGTACGTCTCCCTTCTACTTACCGAAGCCATTATGAACATAACTGACCCAAATATGCGAAGGCTTCGATTGTAACGCTGTTCCAGATACTAAATAGATATAGAAATTAGTATATATATTTCGTTGAGGTTTATAATTAAAGTTAGTTACCTTGTATGTGGATATTAAATTAAGCTCATGGAATACGGGCAAATAGAAGTAATACATGCAAACGCCCATCAGCACGAAGGAACCCATAATGTATAGGTATTGTGCACCATATAGATATACTTCAGTGGGTGTGCCCAGTAATGTAATACCCGATATAAAACTAAAATATAAAAGATAATATATAAAAGAAATAATAGATGAGGAAACCGGTTAACCTAATAGACTGTTATTCTGTTACAGAGATTGCCTAAAGTTGATCAGTAACCCCTTAGACCCAAGCAGTTATGCTCGTTGACCGAGGCACTTGACCTTCATTCAAAAATGTCGTTCTACTCAGTTAGGAACTTGGAACTCTTTGGAGATCACAGTGCGTTTTATGCAATTCAATTAGTAGCTGTTCTGGTTGTGATTGTGGTTGTGATTGTGGTTGTTATTGTAGTTGTGGTTGTCGTTGTCATCTTCATTGCCATCGCAAAAGTCGTCGTAGTTATTTGGGGGCGTTAAAATTACCATTATACTTACAATTTGAATGCCTCATATGCGGGGGTAAGCACTTCCTTTACGAAGAGCATTTGTATAGTTTTTGTCGTAGACAGTCGCTTATGAACCATTTAGGAATTATGAAACAATTTGATTGGGCTCGTTGATAAACACTTGACAACCAGCTCAAACTGGCTATTATTAGAACAAACTCTCAGCTTGAGCCCAACACTATTTGATATAACTATTCTCAGTTAAATTATGTACATTGCATACAATTCATATAAGGGATGAAGCTAAAGTTTACTCAACTCTTACTGACCTATTCTAATCAGTTTCATTGTTATATTTCTCATCTCTGATATGAAGTTTCATTTCATTAAAAATATATTTGATTTTATTTCCTACTCAAACATAGTTTATCATTAATGAAGAAAGGGATTACTATAGAAAGTAATCTGGAATTGCACTTTTACCTAACATATATATATTTAGATCGAACTGTATGCTTACCTTGCTATAAGTGACATAGTTATGGGAAAGATTTTCATTTTTCTGCCACCAACCAAATAGGATGCAGCACTACTCGCTGCTTCTTCACCGCCGGAAGCCTTGTTCTGCTTGGAATCACGACGCAGTTGTAGGCAAAAATAAATACCGATTATAGCGCATATGGCCAACATTAGACAAAAGACCAGATAGTCGTGCCAGCCGAAGCTTTGTAGGCTAATACGCAATTCAGTGACATGCATCGTGTTGCGTTTACAGATCAAAAGGACACAGCACAGTGTACAAAAAATAAAAACAAAGAGAAATGATCGAGTGACCGATCGATTCACTGTTTTAAAGAGCGAGGCACGATTTACATGTACCGCAAAAGACACCAAGAGCTACTACTGCACAGCTGCACGCTTCACAAATAACTGAAAGATACATATGACACTTTGTGGATAGACACTTAGTTGTCTTGGGGCCCGGGTCTGTATAGCTGAGCAAGTAAACTGGCCAAACTGACTGCCAGCTGGTTACATTTTTGATTCCGATTTGAATCTAGATTTAGATTTGATTCAACATTGTCGGGCGACAGACACGAGCTGAAAACTATGAACTGTGCGCTCTGAGCTGTGAGCTGTGAGTTGTTGCTGCTACGGATTTGCTTGCTACTATTATTAATGATAATAATATGGCACTTAGTTCTTTTTTTATTTCTTTTTTTATTTTTATTTTTGTTTTTAGTTTTTTTTTTGTTTATTTTTGCATGACAATCAGAGGCGACACCAGCTGAGAGATCCAAGTTCATCCGTTTACAGTGTGGTCTTCACCTGCCTCGCACTTAACTCGTAAGAGAACAATTGACGAGCTCGGCGTAAATTGAATGTCTCGAGCACACTCATAGATCATCGTCATCGTCATCGTAGTCTTCATAGTCATAATCATTGCACCAGAAGTACCAGCTTGGGACAGACTCTATCTTTTGGATAGCTCATGACAGTTGCTTCACTCTTTTTTAGGGTGACATATGGGATTCGATTGCGTAAATTAACTTGATTAGGTTTAGCGCGCAAATTGAGTTCAGCAACAGTCTACGGCACAGTATATGTAGGTTGTATACATATATATATATATATATATATATTTACACTCACAGAAGAACAAATATATATATATATATATATATATATATATAATGTAGAGATCATGCCAGAATTAGAATGCTTAATTTCGCACATACATTTTCGGGTTTGCAGGATTGAAATCAATTTAAATACTTGAAATACATTTGCCCGCGCAAATACGACTTATAAAAAGGATGGGCCAATTTTAGTTATTTTATTATGACGGGCAAATCAAGTTTATTGAATATATTTTTAACTAACATTTTAACCAAATCTACAAATAAAAGATACTTATTTAATTAAGACTTGGAAAATCTACGCAATATCTAAAAAAAATACTTTCAGCATGTTAAATAATTTTATAAGGAAAGCTAAAATTAAAATGAAAAGGGAAGATCACATTGCTTGTAGATTAAATTGGTTTTTACTGCAAAAGCTGCTTAGCATGGTTTAGTATTACTTAGTTCTGCTTACTTAATTCTGTTAAAAGCTTTAACTCAGTAATTAAAATCACCCAAATCCATCAAAGCAGCTGCAACTTCAGGAGAAATAGTATCCAGATCGATATTATTGCCATTGGCTAACTCTGCAAAGCAAATGATTAATCTAAGTAGAAAACAGTTATTAGCCATATTCTTACCTATGCCAAGAGCATCACTTCCATCCACATTAGCAGCTCCACTCATGGCTAGCACAGATGTAGCAAGTTCAATAAGAGCCTGTTCCATTCCTTCGAACTTATACCTATCATCCATGGCGGGTGCTGACCAGGCGCAGGCGCATAGACAGAATACCAGACCAAAGCTAAGCCACATTCGAATGGAAGCCATATGAATTGTTTTGAATAACTAAATGTGAATGTGAACTGTTTAGAGTATCTCAAAGGCTTTTATAGATTGCATACTGATTGTATCTGAATGTAAATTTTCTGCACAATTAAACCCCAAAATTGTTAGTCAATCGCATCAATAAACAGCTAATGATCCAAACTAAAGCTGATAATGTTTTGGCCTTAAGTGCAAAAGATACAAAGTTATGAATATGTTAAAAATATGTATTTAAATTATATGTGACTCATTTCTACATTCTACTACGCGGTTAACTTAAAATTTAAAAAAAAAAGCGAAATAGTCTTAGTTCATTTTATATGTGCTCAGGATTCTAGACTTACTGGTACACAATATTTTTTAGTATTTTAAGATATAAATAAATAAACATGTGTTCTTTATAGCATTCAAATATTTTGTCTTATTTTAAAAATGTTTTTTTATTATGATTAACACAATAATGAAAGTCGGTTAAATAGTTGCTCACTATTAACTTTCAGCTTAAACACATTGAAAATATAAGAAATTGTCTGGTTAAAAAAAAATATTTAATTTGATGAAAAATAATATAAAGTATTAAGTAGTAAATCTTTAATATTAAAAAATTTTTATGAAGTAACACTTTATTTATGTTAACCAAGGCAGGCTAATGTTATAAGTTTCATCAAACCATCAGAAGGACATTAAATTTTGCTCATTGTATTAATTTTTTTATTTATTTTTTTTTTTTAATAATTAATTTAATTAACCTATACTTAACCTTAAACTTATGATTGTATTTATATAGTTATATCATATTTATTTATGTATTTTATTTTACTTTTGATCGTTACCTAGCAGAATGACTTGATCGTATGGTTACCCTAAATGCATATTTATGTGGCCAGCAGAAAACTATGCTATAAAAATTATGTGCGTTTGCATATTTGTTCACTTTGTGGTCTCCGCGCCTTATAACTAGACGCACCAACATCGAGGAGTTCCAGAAGCAACTCGAGCGCACACTCCATCTCAACATTGAGATCAACTCAGCGTCGGATGTTGAGGATGCTATTGACCTGTTTGCCGATAAAATAAAGGCAGCAGCAACTATCGCTACTCGGAAACCAACCCGGAGGACAACTGCAGCAGGCATCCCAGTTACGCCTGAAATCCTGCATCTTATCGCCGAAAAACGTCGTCTACGCTCCAGGTGGATGAGATCTCGACATCCACTGGACAAAGCGGCGTGGAATAGAGCACAGAGTGAGCTCCGATGTGCACTGGCGGATCACAGGACTGCCTGGTTTAATGATAGGCTGGCCAACACTGGCACGGAAAAAGATGCGACACACTCACTGTGGAAGGCTACTCGTGCCATCAAAAGGAGGTGCAGCAGGAAGGCGCCATTGGCACGTAGCGATGGCTCATGGTGTAAGACCGATCTGGAGCAAGCGGAAGTATTTGCTGACCATTTATATAACCGCTTCCAACCGTTCGCGCTGGCCAGCCTGCAGCAAATTAGCGAAACGTGCGATATGTTGACTCAACCGCTCCAAATGGACCTGCCCATCATGCCATTCGCTCCCAGTGAGGTAGCAGCAGTGATTGGCGCCATATGCAACGCTACCTTAAAGGCACTGCCCGGTCAAGCGATTCTCTATATAACGTTGATATTCAACGCTATGGTGAGGTTGCAATGCTTTCCCAAACAATGGAAGCTTGGGGTGATCTCCATGATCCACAAGCCTGGCAAGCCGGAAATGGACCCTGCGCCCTACCGGCCAATCAGTCTCCTCCCTTCGATCTCGAAGGTGTTTGAGAAACTGATTGCCGCCAGGATTGTTAGGATTGTGGATTCTCGGGGAATCATTCCCGAGCATCAGTTCGGTTTTCGAGCTGGCCATTGCACTGTCGAACAACTACATCGGGTCGTCGAGCAAATATTGGTTGCTTTCGACAGAAGAGAGTATTGCAACACCATATACTTGGATGTTAGAGAAGCGTTTGACCGGGTGTGGCACACCGGTCTCTTGGCCAAGATAAAGGACACGCTGCCTGCGCCATACTTCGGCCTCCTGCGGTCGTACCTAGAGCGAAGGCGTTTCGTGGTCCGCTATCACTCAGCTCTCACAACCGAGCATGAGGTGATGGCCGGCGTACCACAAGGAAGTGTTCTGGGACCCTTGCTCTACTGCCTTTACAGTCATGACATGCCGAAGCCTATAGGCAGAGTGTCCGGCACTCCAATGCTTGCTACGTTTGCTGATGATCTGTGTAACTTACAGATCCTCCTGCGAATACGATGCAGCTGACGGCATTCAGGAATATGCAAAAACTTTCGAGGAATGGGCAAGGAGGTGGAACATAGGAATTAACAGCGAAAAGTCGGTCAATGTCTGCTACACCCTCAGGCGAAAAACACCGCCAACAGTTTACATCGAAGAGGCACCTGTTATTTAGGCGACATCAGCAAAATATCTTGGAGTGGCCTTGGATCGCAGGCTGACATTTGCCAAACACCTGGCGGCAATAAAAATCCGTGTTCGTGCTGCAGTCACCAAGCACTACTGGTTACTCCGTGCGACCAGTAAATTGTCACTCTCTAACAAGATGACAATTTACAACCAAATAATCGCTCCAATCTGGAAATACGGGTGCCAAATCTGGGGCCTGGCTTGCGATAGCCAGATTCGAATAATCCAGGTTGCCCAAAAAGAGTCGCTAGGATCATCACTGGGTGCGAGTGGTATGTAAGGAATTCTGCATAAAGACCTGAAACTGTCTACGGTGTTTGATCAGATAAACAGGCACTCCAGTCGATACCAAGACAGACTAATGCGGCACAGAAATCGCCTGGCAAATGGGCTAACAAGAGCACGACGACCAAGTAGGCTGAAGAGGAGAACACCCAAAGATCTCATTCATCGAACTCCGAGGATGAGAGTCAGCAGAAGCTGATGCACTGTATTTGTTGTTATGCTATTATATGTTAATTGATTTGTTAATTATTTGAAAACGCTAATATAAGATTAGCCGGCGCGCCCAGCTGGGCTGAATGAATATCTGAAAAGGACACAAAGGGGTTTTCTGATACTCCGTATTCCTTAATAAATAAAAATAAAAAATAAAAATCTTTGTGCTCTTTGGGTGGGTATACTTAAAAATTGTTGGTGTGCATGTGTGGGTGTGTGTGTATATGATTTTTAACATTTGCCAACACTGTCTGTAATTCTGCATACTTAACGTTGCGTTGAGCTTTATTTTTGCACTTTTTCTCGCAGCTGAGGTACCTGGAAAAAGCGTCTGCACTTTGCTGTCAATCGAAGCATAAAATGAGCAGTAAGTGCCACTACATCCACATCTAAATACACAAACGTATGCACGCAACAGAGTACAGAGTGCAAAGTAATGCACAGGTGCAGGTGCTCACATATACTCACACTCACACATATAACATATACATATAGCAGTATACACCCTAAGTGAAGTGGTGTGCAGAATTTTATCAGAATCAAAAATTCTATACGACGCACGTTGAACATGAGTTCTGCAAATGAATACTACAAAATCTTGTAAAACTCATTGTGCACTACACTCGCATACATAAATGAGTATATATGAATGCAGATGATAGCAGATGATACAATTTACAAGAAACTAAAAGAAAGAAAAACTAATAAGTATTAAAGGGATGCATTGAAATTAACTCCCATTGAAATATCAAAGAGTTCTACATAAAGCTAAGAAAATATTTCCAACTGCAATTTGTAGCGTTCTGCTAATGTCGCCTAGCTCTTACGACAACTCAATTTTTATATCTCTTTGATTTCTCGGGATCATTTTTTTTCCTTTTTTCTAGGTGCCCATATGACAGCAACGGCAGCGGCGAATTAATTATTTCCAGTGCAGCGACTTTTCAAGGAAAAGCTTTTTTTTACACATTTAACATACAGAGCAATCTCTGTGTGTGCGTGCTTGTGTGTATGTGTATGTTAGTATGTGTGTGTGTGTGTGTGCACTTGAAACGCTTCTGCAGGTGTTTTGAAATTATTTGGAATTATGTTGGATTTTTTTTTTTAGCACTGAGCCGTTGCCGTTGCCATTGCTGGAATGCTTTGAATATTATTTGCTTTTTAATTTTGTTTCAAGTTGCATATGTCTCTCAGACTGCCCACACACACACACACACACATACACACGTGTAAACATACACAAAGATAGTCATATACAAACGCAAAAGGCAAGTGTGAGTGTGTGTTTGATTGTATGTGGGTCGTTGTTTATAGCTAACTTTACAGTTGAGGAAGCATTTCTAAAGTGGTTTTAATTAGTTGCCCTAACTCTTGGGAATGCTCAGCTGCGGTTCTGGTTATGTCTGTTACTGCGTGGCACAGAGATCACACAGCATTTTCTCAAAAAGAATTGTACATTGTACATTTCCTGTATAATTCATCATATTTTATTACAAGACCCATAACTGCAGCAAATATTTAATAATATTTTACAATCAATATAATTGGTTAAAGATTCTGTCATCACGCACCCGGAGCTATTGGATCTTCTGTTGATGTGATGCTGGGTAGAGCGGTTGGTGTAGTTATTGCATTTCCATTAAATACACCGCAAATTCCCGATATAAATTGCTACAAATATATAATGTAATTGTTAACTGACTCAAGTCTAAGATTCATTACATTTCATACCTGTACAACTGATTGGCACATTGAATCAATAAAGGTGTTTCTATGGCATATCATAGTAATCAGTTTCTCTGCAGACTCCTTGCTGCAAAAGTTCTATACGGAATGAATCTATAACCAGGGTTTTTTAACTACGACTCTGAATGTACTTACGGCACTTGCACCTGGCGTTAACTGAAGGATACAGGCCACGATTAAAACAAGACTCATAAGAGTAACGGTATTTTTGCTATAGAAATGCATCTTGTTAACTGTATAAGCTATATGTGTACGATTTGTACTGATGTCTCAAATAAATATCAGATGGTTTTATACACAATACGAAGATCGTTAACTGCTATTGTAGCGAATGCATTCGTTTTCCTAATTGAGCCAAAAGCTATTCATAGGCACGACTTTTAGGCTTTAACTCTGAATTACATGATTCAAAATTTGTTGCAATTGAAAATTGGGGGGAAATACAGAAAAAAAATGTATCCTTTAATACACACAAATGATACTATTACTGCTGCAGTAAGTGTAGCCATAAGTCGGCTTCTATATTATGCACAGAGTATATCAGACTAACATCAATTGCATATATTTCTTTCAGACTACACACACTCACATACACACATATGAAGTGTATAAGTGTCAATTCTTGTTTATGGCCTAAAGGTTATCTATGACATATATAACTGTATAAAATTCAATCGTAAAATGAGTCGTGCTTTAGCTTAATTACAAGCTGCAAGTGGCATGATAAGCTACAACAATAAAATCGCGCAAGTCGTTTATATATAAGTATGTTTATATATTAGCATTATCAATATTTCGTTAAAGTCAGACTTCACTGTATTTGCCATACATTTTGCTTGAGTAAGTTTCGTGGATTGATAAAATTACTTGAAATGATTAGAAAACATATTTGTAGACTGCAATGATTTAAGTAAATTTCTAATAAAGTAGAGTTTTGATATCTGTAAAGGCTTGCATAAGGTTTACATGAGGTTTGCATGAAGTTTGTGTAAGGCTTGCGTGAGGTTTACATGAGGTTTGCATGAGGTTTGTTTGAGGTTTGCCTAAGGCTTGCATGTGTTTGAGGGATTACTTGAGCATATATGCATTGCCAGTTTAACATTTATATAGTCATTTTGGACCCTTTTACAATAATGCTCGTATTTATCAAGTGCGATACACACCCAAGAATGACTCGGGGCTCATATATTAGCGGCTTTAGCTGGGCCAGGCTCGTATGCTTGGGACAACAAAAACAACAACACCAACAACAACAACAACTTCAACTTCATTTCCATCAGCATACTCATAGTCATAGTCATAGTTATAGTCATAGTCATAGCTATCGCCATTGTCATTGCCATTTGCCATTTGCCATTTGCGTTTGCCGTTTGTCGTTTGCCATCGTTTACCGTTAACTATTGCCATCGCCATCGCCATCGCCATCGCCATCATCATCATTATCATATGGTCAGCCTATGCGTGGCCTCTAATTACATCGCATTGTCATAACAGAATTGAGCGCATTTGACACGCAATTGGAGCGCACAGTTGACAGTGCTGATGACGATGACATGTGAGAAATGCCATTAGAATTGGGTGTAGGGTGTTTTTTTGAACTTAGTAGTTTTTAGTTACCAGTTTCTAACTGTTTGTAGTTGTTGTTGTAGTTTATAGTTTCTAGTTAGAAACTGGGTGCAAGACAGAAAGACGTTTACTTAAACAAGAACTATTAGTTGTGAAGTGACAGTGTGTGTGTGTGTTGAGCTGTTGCATCAGTTGCTTAGTTAGTTTCGTTGAATAAACCAACTATGGTAAGTAGATAAGAATTAATTGTTAAATGACACGCATTGCACTTAATATTTGAATACTCATGTGGTTGCTTCCTTTACTTCCTTTGCTTCCTTTTATTCCTTAAAAAAAAAGGAGCAAGCCCAGTTAAAATGGTAGCGTAGCGAAGCGTTACAACATTTTTTGACTTATGCCCCGTCATCATTTGAACCACGCACCTTTCGAGCCGAGGTTAATCGGATAAAATTCATAATTATCGTTATTACTGTCATTTCTTCTAATGACTCGAGTACACAAATTGCGTGTACTTTTCTATTAAGATGAGCTATCAAACGCATTTTGAGTGCGTTCTTTTCTAGAAGTTGATTTTTCTTTCTCTCTTTTTTTTGTTATTATTTTCATTATTATTATTTAGCTATGGTCATACTCTACCAAAGGATATCTATAACATGTCACTTGATGTAAAAATAAACTAGTTGAAGAACTTTTAATATGTCACATGATGTGTACATAAACTACAACATGATATTTCATGCAACTTGCATGAAATTTACATACATATATAAGTGTATAAATCTGTAATAAAATTTTTTTTCAAATCTAAGTAAGATTTGCAACGAGTTAATAACAATTATTAATTTTTATTTAATATATTTATATATTATATTTCTTGTGTACTTTTTTTATTTCTTGCCTGAATCAAGTTAGAGCATTAATGCGTCGTCTACAATTATCTTCAATATATATGTATATATACATTAATTTTTTTACATTGCTTGCCTATATGTCCCCTTACCCTTTCCACTAACTTCCTTTCTCATTTGTCCTTCCCTCTATTCCATATAGTTACTCCCACCACAAAGCGCACGCGTAAATTATGTAATTAAAATTCCGCACCTTAATTCAGGCAATTTATTACATAAGCTTTTGACTAATTGGATAACGATCTTTAACTATGTTTACTAAATACATGAGAGATACATCATCAACCATACAATATATATATACAGTACAGTACAGTAGAGTACAGTACTGTATAGTATAGGTTAACAATGCCTGACCCTAGATGATTTCATTGCGTCAACGATTGCATTTTTAGATAAACCTCGAAATTAATTGAATTTTTAGGTGTGTGGAATTAATGCGGGTGATTTGCGTGCTTTGATGAAGGGATAAAATTATGAATAAGTAAATTAAATACTAGTTAAGGTATATATTGTGAGTGTTAGGCCGATAAATAATACAGACAGCAGGCTTCACTTAAATATATAAAAAGATAAAACTTGGATAGCTATACAAAATTTGATTTGATTTGATGGAATCCTCTGTGCAACGGTTAACTTTCAGTGATTACAAATGGAAGAAATACAGGTTAATCTTCTGCTGTTAGTGTCCAGCAGCCCTTTTACTATATTGGTTGTATGTTGGTGGAACCTCCGCAAGAGATCCCCATGCGCATTCAGATGCTCTTTAGCAGCGCACAGCAGCTTATGCTCAAAGCATTATTATTATTAGATTTAAGTTATTTAGAGATTTATATCTCTAGAAAAAGTATTCCGTCTGGGTACGAAGTGGAGCTGTAGACGTAGCTAAGAAAGAAGACAGTGGCTTTGGCAATGTCATTGTTGACAATCTTCCACCTTTGAACTACAAATTTTAACAAAATCTTCAGAGGTGTAAAACTATTAGAATATATCAGCTTTCTTCCTTAGTATTTAAATCATCTAATAGTATGTTTATTAATACCATTTTAAAGGATACCTTGTATGTCTATCATATTTATAATCTACTTCTATTATTATATCATTATAGTATGCATTGCTCATAAGATCATTAGCCATATTGTACTCTGCTCTTCTCTTAGGGAAACCTCTTCGATCTTGTCTACAGCTTGTTTAGTAATTTGCAAAAACTTTAGTTAATATATAGTTTATATTGTTACTTATTTTATCTTATATTTAACATCACTTAAATTAGCTAAAATATTTGTCATTTGGAGTTCCGGTTCCGGCTGTATTAACTGTTTTTTTCTTCATGCTCATTGCAAATCAATAAATAGTTATTATGAGTTTTAAAGAGTTTGAGCAAACACAATTGAGTTCTGGCTCATAATTTTTCCAGTTCCATTAATGAAATAAGTAAAAAAAATAGACAAAAAAAAAACAAAAACAAAGAAAATGAAATAATTCATAGAGCTGACCAGCCAGAACATTTCTGAGTGCGCCATCTGATTCGATGCGGTTCGTTTCCGTTCGGTTTCGTATTAAAATTGTTTTCAAAAAAAAAAAAAAAAACAAAAATAAAGTAAATAAACAACAGCAACAACAACAACAACAACAAGAAACAAAGGTAAAAATTTTCATTTCATCATACAAATTAACCAACACTACGCTGGGTATAGTATATATCATTAAAGTAGTTAAAGTGTGAGGAGCAGGCGGGTAAAGCCTATTAAAATTGCTCGCATTGGCAGCAGCTTAGCTCGAAGAGAGGTCGACTGTGGGAGGGGGTCGCAAATGACGCGGTTCGCTAAAAATAGACTAAGAGCTAGGGTCAGCCATATCAATTCGGTATGCGGCGAACGTTCAACCAACCGATTGGGGCATACATACGGGCTAGTAGGGGCCTAGAGGGGTTTAGGGTAACGAACAAGTGCCACGATTGGGGGCCTTCAGCTGGAAGCGCGACGAGTAACAGCGGCCAGTCGCGTTTCGTTTGTCAACGTAAAATGTTGTGAGCTGTTTTTTTTTTGTCTTCTTTTTTTATGCTGATTGTCGCTTTGTTATTGTAATTGCAATTCTTATTGTTGTTTGTGTTGTTGTGACTGTTGGTATTGTTGCTTTCGTTATGGGTAGCAAAAGCAAATCGCTGCATTTGCAGCTATTACCACTGTCGTTGCTGCTGTTGTTAGTGGCTTTCGTTGGACACAAGGTATGTCAAGTGAATCGATATAACCAAAATAGTGTATTTAAACTATTTAATGGATTTCCATATAGTGCCAGGCATTGGAGTTCATGGATGCAGAAGACTCAGTAGGGCCCAGCCATGATGATGAAGCTGATTCCGCAGAGCTGCCAGTAACCTTGCACAGCTACTCCAAGGATACCATCGCCAATTTTAATCCTCGCAAAACAGACTCCACATTTCGCATGCTCTGGGAACGTGTGCCACTCCAAAAGCAGGATGTGATCAAACGCAGATAGTAAATCGTAGCCCATATATATTATAATTATATATAAACTGAATCTAGATATATTCAATGTGTACCATATATTTTCTATTAATCAAATTAACTTTATAAAAACTATTTATATGAAATATGTAAAAAGGATTTGTCGCAAATTCTTAATGCTTAGCTTTAGCTTATATCTATAAAAGCATCGGAACAAATTCTCCAAGATTAAGTTATAAGTTAAGTCATAGTATATGCTTTGAATCAAATAACCAATTGAATATGGAAAATGAATAAATAAGTATTAACCTATATTATGTTGAATTGATATTTGATTGATGGCAAATGTCTAGGAAGGTGGAGGAAAGTCTTTGAATTGACAGTTGAACTGTAAATATTTCTTAAGCTTTCCTCAAGTAGATATATATTTAGCCCCAGCAGATTTATAAGCTGTCTAAGCTTATCTAACACGTCCATAAGCCAGAAATAGTTCATAGCTCAGATAGTTTTATCTATCATCCGATTATAGGGAATCAAAATATAAAGCTTCAGAGAGAAATCTTAGGAAGAACTAGAACAATAACAACAGATTGGTCAGCTTAAAGTGTAAGGAGTGCGGCTTGTTGCGGTTGGGGCACGCTCCAAGACGTATGGTGATGCCTCTTACCCTGCAACGTGACCCCCGCCCAAGTAGTTCTAAGAAGTAGGCAAAAAGAATAAAAAAAGAAGTCGAAAAAAGGGAAAAAGAAAATCCCTGAAAAAAAGCGCCCTAGCACTGGTAAAACTTTTTTATTTGCATTTTGTTTTAAGCAGCAACAAGAACTCTGAAAGAAAGAAATAAAAAACGAGGAAAAAAAACAGAAAAAAAAAACGGAAATATGTGAGACCAATGGTGTTTATTCTCGTTTCATTATTATTTTTCTTTTCTTTTTGTATTTTTTTTTGTTTTGCTTTCTTTTGGGTTGTTTCTTCTTTGTTTTGTAGAAAAATGCACAAGTTTTATGCTTCTATAAAAGTTTTTGTGGCAAAAACTTTGCACTTGTCTTGTAGCCGCCGAAAGGGTTTTACAATGATGCGCTTCAAGCAGCATTCTAGGAAACCACCGCCACTGGGCAACAACCCTGCACCCATGCTTATAACTGCACCGAACCCAACGCAACCCAACCCAACTCAACTCAATCCAACCATCATCATACCCAACTTACCTACTCGCTTAAGTGGGCGTGTCATGCACTTAATATTTGAGGCAAGTATCAAAAGTAGCGGCTAGTTATTGGTCTATTTTGTGGGTTAGACAAAGTTTTAGGCAGATTCAAAAAAGAAAAAAAAACTCCTCCAACCTCTGTATTGTAGAGTACCTCAAACTCCCTCGAATGTGACACAAAACCACTTACTTAAACTCTGAACGATGTCGGTCATTATGGGACCACCGAATAGCTGCTATGCATTATCATTAAAATAAATTATTAGAGTCCGACGTACCAACTACGTCTAACTAAACGCATTTTGCACGTTTTCTGTGCGCAAATTTTTTACACGATTTTTACAACTTTTTTCGCCGCTTCAGCTAAGTACACAAAAGCTTTTGCTGGACAGTACGACTAGAGTATAGAGTACAGTATGTATAGAGTACAATGCCAAAAAGGGGTGGGGATTCTATTACAGTGTTACCACTACATATAATATATATGTAGGGGTGTAAGGGAAAAGCTTTTGGGAGTTTGAGAGTATAGAGATAAAAAGTCAAGTTGGAGTGTACTGAACTACGTTGCATTGCGTTACGTTCGGAGTTAGATAGAGCATTTAGTTAGGGCTACAAAAAGGTTTGTGAGAAATAACTTTGCATACTTTTAGGCAGCGCATGTTAAATACTAAATACTAAAATACTAAATGCAAGCCCGCAACAACAAAGACAATGAACGTTAGGAGCTATCCGTTGTCAGAAGAAAGACGAGCGCGGGTAGTCAAAACCAGAGTAGTATGGAGTAGTATGAAAATGTGGAAGGTGCATGATGATGGTACCGGTGGCATTTCTTGCATACGAAAGACCACGTAATTTCTCAAGCTGCCGTAGCCTAACCACGTAAAGCATAAAATATTTGCAAGTGACCCCAGTAGCTCCCCCCAATGATGCTGATGTCCAGTTGGTTATACAGTCAATGGCGTAGGCGAGAACGGATGCAGGGATGTTAGGTGTGGTGTGGTATTCTGTAGCCAGGACCATAAGAAAAGTATGTCTAAGAAGTTGCCAAAGAAGTTGCAGCCGCAGCAGTGCGACGCTACTCATTTGAATACATGGCAACAACTTTGACCACGCATTAGTTACACAACAACATAAAAGCAGAGCATAACACAACAGGAATGAGTAGAGATACAGTAAGATGAACACCAACAGCAACAGTAACACCATCTCAAGTCCAAGGCAAGTCAAGCACAGGCTCAAGTCATGTCCTTGTCGCTGTTGTCCATATGACTAGCCACATCCTTCGTCCTACCCGGGACATGCAATTTGTAAACCAAAGCGCATAATTTACAATGAACATTTTGGTTGGTCGTACGGTGCTTAAAGGCGACCGCGCCACATCAGACTTGGCTCTGACTTCGACTTGCAGTTAGTTTCCGACTTGGACATCATCTTGGTCTTAGTTTTGGGCTTGGTCTGGGTCTGGGTCTGAGACTTGTACTTGTTTTCAAGCAATGAAGTGCCGGTTTGATATTGATATGATGTTGAAGCAACTAAACATAGATCAAGGTTCAGGGGCTAAGTGTTTGAGCAACAAACAAGTATGCAACAAACAAGTATGCATTTAAAGCCAGGCTTAAAGATTACTTACTGCTTTTTAAATACTAAGAATTCAAATATATTGCATTCATCAACTTCTAACAGTCAATAGCGTATGCCGTTGATAATTAGAAATAGTCCTGACCACCATCTCTATCCGACATGTGTACCAGCAGTCAATGCTCTTCCGCCCTATTACTAATAGTCCCGCAGTGCAAGAGTCCATGGCGTGTGGCTTAAGTGTCTCAAGAAACAGTAGTTAGAGAAGAGAGTGAATCCACCAGCTACATTGCTACAATTACTACAGTTGGTGGTGCAGGTGGAGAGTCGCGTGGCCTGTGGACCATGTAGTTGTCAGAGAGTTTTTTGGTGGTAAGCGAAAATAACTTGTAGCAAATTAAGTTTGTTAGTAATTAGAACACCACTAAGGACACCTGAGCGTCCTACTGTCGCCCTGGCCAAGTTGCCTGGCAAATTTATATGGTAGTCGAGTAAGGCGACCAGCAAACAACGCAAGACAACAATTAAACCCAAAGCTCGGCGCCTGCTGTTGCTCTTCTTTAGCACTTTGCTGTGTGCCCAGTCTTATGCTGTACCTTTTTTGTTTCATTTTTGTCTTATTTTTTGTGCTTCTATTTATTTTTATTTTTTTTTTTGTTTTTATTTTTTATTTCTTGTTTTTGTTCTTCAGGTATCTTCACAACCTGCAAAGTAACAAAAGTTCCAAGTCGACTTGTCGAAAATTCCTGAAGCTGAAAGTTAGCAACTTTGATGTACAAGCTGCTTCTAGGACTGACACCCGGCTCTCAGTTTCTACCTTACAGCTTCAAGCTACCAGTATCATGCCTCAAACTGCTTGCTTGCACTTAACAAAGTATGCAAGGACGATGATGGCATGCGTCTTTAGGACCAACTATTGGATGAGTAGCTACCGCCAAGTGCATGCCTGGGCAATGGTCAGTTTTCAGTTGGTAGTTGGTAGTTGCTAGTTTTTAGTTGCTGGCTACGAGCTACCATCTACCAGTTAGCAGTTAACAGTTAGCAGTTTCGACTGCCCTTTTTGGGCACTTGAGCAATGTGGCCAAGTAGCTAAACTTTTCTGCCTAAGCAGTTGTCCCAAAGATATACACACAGCACCAGATTAAAAGGTAAGTACACAACGAGTAAAGCCTTGCCACCCTGTTACATTATGTCAACTGTTTTGTCAATCACTCATTCTCTTAAACATAACTTTCAATGCTGAGCTCAATCAGTATTAAACAGAAATCTTTCACATGGTATGTACACAATTACTTCTAGAAAGTCTCCAAATTCTGGCAGCTGATCATTGAATAAAGGTATAGTTAAGTTCTTTTAATTTTAAATATATATTTATAAAGCTCTTATTATATAAAGCTTATAATACTCTTAGACCATAAGGAAAAATAAAATTCTTAAAGATTTCTCTAGGAACATCAAAACTAATGCTCGAAAAGTAAACACTTTTCTTGAAAATACTTTCACTGTATTAACACCAAATTAATTTTGTTCTCTAACAAAAATATATATGTATATACATACATATGTATCTTGTTTTGAGAGTGAGTGTGTGTGTGTGTGATTGAATTTTAAACAAGAACAACAAATGCCCGCAATCAAGTGTATTCATGTTAAAAGAGCAGCAAAATGAACTCCCTCTCACAGGACGAAAAGCATTGTAACCATAATCAATATGCAGTAGTCAATAAAGCTAAGGACTGAACAGTTGCTGCTGAGAAGCAACAATTACAGACCAAGAACAGAAGGGTCCTTAGTCCGGCATCTTAGGACACTCAAAAGGAAGAATATGAATAGAATGAGTATTTAAGTTGGGGCAAAGCGGAAAGAGGGAAGACCGATTGTGCCTTATAGTTTTGCAGTGCGTCGGTTAAATGATGTGTAATCGTCTTATGTGCACTTGAATGCCTTTTGGCTTCTAATATGGGCATCGAGGCGACAGACAACACTGGCGACAAGGACCTGCTAAAATTGGGCAAGGACGCAGAAGCAGGGTGAGAACGACAAGTGGCTCGTATGCCGCTTGCACGGACAAAAGCTGAGCAGACCAGGACTAAGGCAAGTAACCAATTCCTACACAAAAGAAAACTTTGCCATAGGCTGACCTCAAAATGCACAGCAACAACAACAACAACAACAATACCAACAACAACAATGAAGGAAAATGGAACACCCTGCCTGTGCATGGACTCAGGTCCAGGCAAACTTTAATTTACAATCAATTCAGGCGTGAATAATAAACCACAAGAAACCAAACAGAACAAGCTATGGCCAAAGACGTAACACAAGTGAAAGTGTTGCCAACTAGCTGCCGTTTACACACTGCGTGCTTCTACATTATGTGCATGTGTGCGTGTGTGTGTATGTTTTAAAATTTAGTTACAGCACAACACCAAAAGTTTAGCAAGTTTTCAAACAAACAAAGCACAGGGCAGTCAGCAGTATGCCTGAACTCCATAACATAGACCCATACTTAAGCCCACACTCAAGCCCAAAACTTGAACCCAAGCCCAAATCGACCACAACACATCCGCCGCCGCTCGACGCTTCAACTTCCACTTCCATATCCACATCCACTTCAACTTCAACTTGAAATGTCCTGTCCGATCCCAGGCGACTTACACGTATACGTCTACGTTAACGTTAACGTTTATGTCTGCCTTACTCTTGACCAGGCTATCAATATTGTTTTCCTATTAAATTGATCATTGGTCAGCAACAATTGTGGCCAAATCCACACAAGTGGACTCCAGTGGCTACCTTCAGTTTCTCCTACTCTTCTTGGTCCTTTGCCCAATCTATTCATATACTTCCATTTGTTTCAATGAAATATCCTTTGTCTGGACGTTGAGTGGCAGCCCAAGGGAGCTGCTACGTTCGACTGGCCACTTTTGTGCATTAATTGTACGATTCTAATGAAATTAATTGAAATGCTTGACTGAATGTTGTGAATGTGTTTCTAAATGTTTCCATGAATGTAAATGTGAATGTGAATTTGAATGTGCATTTGGCCACAAAAAATATGGAACAATCACTTGCATTTCAGACGTTGCATGAACAGCAACTGCTTTAGCTATTTCTGGCATTTCCCACAACTGTCAATTTATTTTAACAATTAGACAGAAGATACCCCTTCCACCCTTAGGATTCACAAAGCCTTGCTGTGGAGCTTCAAATTCAAAATATTTAAAAGAAAACTTCACAATTTCTTAAATTTGATGCAAATCCTTTAATAGCCGAAATCACATACCAATGCTATCCGAATTGGTTACAAAGGCAATAAATTAATTTATTATTTATTATTTACTATTTATTATTTATTATTTATTATTTATTATTTATTATTTATTATTTATTATTTATTATTTATTATTTATTATTTATTATTTATTATTTATTATTTATTATTTATTATTTATTATTTATTATTTATTATTTATTATTTATTATTTATTATTTATTATTTATTATTTATTATTTATTATTTATTATTTATTATTTATTATTTATTATTTATTATTTATTATTTATTATTTATTATTTATTATTTATTATTTATTATTTATTATTTATTATTTATTATTTATTATTTATTATTTATTATTTATTATTTATTATTTATTATTTATTATTTATTATTTATTATTTATTATTTATTATTTATTATTTATTATTTATTATTTATTATTTATTATTTATTATTTATTATTTATTATTTATTATTTATTATTTATTATTTATTATTTATTATTTATTATTTATTATTTATTATTTATTATTTATTATTTATTATTTATTATTTATTATTTATTATTTATTATTTATTATTTATTATTTATTATTTATTACTTATTATTTATTATTTATTATTTATTATTTATTATTTATTATTTATTATTTATTATTTATTATTTATTATTTATTATTTATTATTTATTATTTATTATTTATTATTTATTATTTATTATTTATTATTTATTATTTATTATTTATTATTTATTATTTATTATTTATTATTTATTATTTATTATTTATTATTTATTATTTATTATTTATTATTTATTATTTATTATTTATTATTTATTATTTATTATTTATTATTTATTATTTATTATTTATTATTTATTATTTATTATTTATTATTTATTATTTATTATTTATTATTTATTATTTATTATTTATTATTTATTATCTTATATTGAATAAAAATTATTTATTTAAAATTTATAGTTCTGATCAGGTAGCATAGTCCTTCCGTGGACTTCCTCATAATCCTAAATCCTATGTGCAATTTGAAATACATTTTGGGGCTTATTTGATTGTTAATGGAGTTTCAGCAAACAAAAATTCTAGAATTTCCTACAGGAGGTGTCGCAGAATTGCCATTATTTAATTTCTATAAGAGTTGGATGCATTGTGCATTATGTCTACAAGGGAACACCCAACACTCGTCTAGCCCCAACAATGGCAGCCAAAACTCAACTCAATTATGCACAATTACGGACACAAACAGACAAAGTGCCAATGGAGGTGAGGCATATACATACATGTATTCAAATATATATAAGTGAAACCTCTGCTCAGGCCCATGCTCATACCCGTACACATGCTCACGCCCCTAGCGCCTATTTAATAGCCAACGACCTTAATAGGAGCAGCAGGCAACTTAACTGTGCATTGGAATGACAGCAGCGGTAACAGCCACATGCAGCTGGTGGCACTCCTCGTTGCTCCTGCAATGGATTCTCCTTTTTCAGCCTTATTTGTTGTTGTTGTTTTATCATTTTTTCTGTTTGCTTTTTATTTTTTGGGTGCCTCAGCGACAACAACAACAGCAACAACAAATGCAATTGCATTTGGACATGTGGTGCGGCACTTGGTGGGCGCTTAAATTGCATGCATAGCTCATTGCTTGCCACTCGACGTGGCTGAAGTGCAGCATGGAAACAGGCAAAAGTATGCGAATGCCAATGAGAATGAGAATGAGAATGAGAATGAGAATTGGAATGAAAATGAGGATGGAGTTAAATGGCGACTGCTGTCAAAATGCCATTGAATTGCTTAAATACTTTGGAATTGTGGTAGAGTTATCGTCATCGTCATCGTCGTCGTCGTCGTTTGGTCGCTTAATGGCTGCCTGCCTCGTTATTTGGGTTGCCATGAGGCAGTCCCCAAAATGATGCAACATATGCCAATGGCAGGGCATGAATAAACGGCCTGTATGACTGAATGAATGAATGAGCGATATGAAGTGCAATCAATGCAAAAATGTGTGTTTCAAGTACCCAACCAGCCAACCAGCCAGGCATATAGACAATCCAGCAGCAGTTGCAGATGCATTTCCAATGGCAGAAAACATTCAACGCAACTGTTTTGGGGCAGAGCTCAACTAGAGAGATAAAACAATCTCTCTTAGAGGTATATATATGTATATGTTGTGTATGTGTATGTGTATGTGTTTGTGTTTGTGTGCTTACGTGCGTCGGTGTGAAAGGATTATTCACACACTATTGATTTCAAATTGAGTTGACTTCAAATCCGTCTGAATTGACAGGCAGTCAGCTGAGGCAGGCAACACATGGCAACGGGCAACAGTGCCTCATGTGTTTCTGAAACCGGAAGTTGACTAATGAATTTAATTTGCAGTGGGTGTTGAAGCAAATAGAGCGACAAACAGATAGGCAGCCACCCAGGCAGTCAGCCAGGCAGCCACGCAGCCAGCCAGCCAGGCATCCTGGCAGTCAGTCAGTTGTTATTACACAGAGATGAGCAGATGAAGATGAAGATGGAGTAGGAGCTGCTTGCCTGTTGGATGTTGGCAGTTTGCTGTTAGCTTTTTGCCTACAGTTGAAATCATTGAGGAACTGACTGATTGACTGTCAGATTGGCATGCTGTAAGGCCGTAAGTAGGCAACTGCCTTTGTGTTTGCCAACACATTGCCACAGCCATTTAGCCAAAAGGGTGTGTGTGTGTATATTGAAATAAAGCCACCTAACAGCAAGCTGTAATATACACAGCAATTGAAATTATTTAAGTGATATTTCTATATACACAGCAGGTACAGTTGTAACTGTAATTTCCTTAAAAAAAGGTGTTTTCCTATACCATTATATGCAGACAGATAACTCATTAAATATTTTATAAACTTGAAGTAAGAAGTTTTGGTATTAAATTTATTGAATATAAGAATGGAAGGATATGGCTTTAATCCTTTTGTTAATGTGTGTGTATGTTGTGTAGTATTCTTTACAAATGATTAATAATAGATTGAGTGTTGCCAATTGCATTTGTGGTTAAATGGTTGAATTGTATGCAGTAAGCACTGATTTTTATGCCTCAAGAACTGACAAGGAAATGTATAAATTTTCTTTTAGTTTTACTTTGGCTTCTGTTAGTTACACATACAATAAATAGTATTACTCTCTTTTAATTTTTTCCTTTAGTGTGTCTGGTTGTCTTATTTATGTGTGTCTTTTTCTAGGTAAATATTGATTGTATGTTTAAAATAATGTGTAATATATGCAAAATGTGAAAGTTTTTGATTGTTAATTAGCAAATGAAACAAAATGATTGAATATTTAGATAATGCCAGACGAAACATTCAGCGGGTCATAAACAAAAGTTACAACTCGAACTCGGAGGTACCTACAACGGCTGGTACATTGACAGCTAATAACGAGAATCAATTGCTTAACAATATGGTGAATCTGGAGTCGCAGGGTAACCGGGAAACATTTGAGTTATTTGGCAGATCGGGAACATCAACTGGAATGACAACAGACTTAAAGCAGCCGCGACTTGTTAGTGTTGCATGTGGGTTTCCAAAGGATATGCGCTTGTATCCATCATATTCCAAAGGTCAGTTTGGTGAAGATGCTTGGTTCAAGACATCAACGAACAAAGCAGATTCAATGGGTGTAGCTGATGGTGTAGGTGGCTGGCGCATTTATGGCATTGATCCTGGACAATTTAGTCGTTTCCTGATGCGAACATGTGAACGCCTTACCTATGCCAAAGATTTTGAAGCCACTCAGCCAGAGCAGCTGCTCGCACGTGCCTATTGCAATCTCTTAGATCAAAAGCAACCAATTCTTGGCAGCTGCACTGCATGTGTCTTAACCCTAGAGCGTGATAGTGGCATTATCTATGCAGCCAATATTGGTGACAGTGGATTTCTTGTTATACGTAATGGGAACATTGTATGCCGTTCTATTGAACAGCAGCATCATTTCAATACCCCATATCAACTAACAGTACCACCGCCTGGACATGGACTCAATGTTCTAACCGATGGACCAGAGTGTGCTGCATTATTTAAATTTGATATACAATGTGGTGACATTTTGGTAATGGCCACCGATGGCCTTTATGACAATGTGTCCGAAGAGCAGCTGGTACAGTTGCTAAGACATGCGGCTGGTATTTCAGATCCTGTTAAATTGCAAATGTATGCCAATTCGGTGGCTTTAATGGCAAGATCCCTCAGCTTCAATCCATATCATGATTCGCCCTTTAGCCAAAACGCTAGACGACACAACATAAATGCGCCTGGGGGAAAGCCCGATGATATTACTATCCTATTGGCCAGCGTTGTGCAATAGATGATCAAATTACGTACATATTTATATATATGTATACATGTATATATGTATATATATGTATACACATATATATATATATTTATATGTTATGCATGAAACATACTTGAGCTTCAAACTGCACAACCACCGACAGCTGCACATAGCTGCCAATCAATCAGTTCAGTTGTGGGCAGTTGCCAGTGGTAGCTGCTAGGTAAATTCACAACGCAAACCATTAGAGGTTCTGGACAACGGATTTAGAGTGGAAATCGATCCGAATTCTACAGAGTATTAGAATCGTTTTTTAACTTTCTTGATCTGTCCGTAATACGGCTTCAGTAATGTCCTACACAAACCCACACAAAAACCAAAAACACATTTCATTTCCATTGAATTTAATACTCGTTACCTGCTCTCAATCATTATTACCCATTAATCCCTATTCCTCATCATTTTATCAGAAGCAATGATTGCAAAATTAACTGAATGTTTTTAGTCTGGCATTAACATTAAAATGTTCTATTGTGCTGGATATTGGTAAGTTTTCTTTAAATTTTCCTTTACAGTTCTATTCAAAACATATGCATTTATAACGGAATATCGTTCAAAAAATATTTTACTGGAAAATATAATTGAAGACAATCAATATGCTAACAATATTTTCTATCACGATATTCGTATCTTTTTCTAGACTGAATCTACTTTCCAGTTCATTTATTTCACTTATAACCTATATAAAAAATTTAATTATATAACATAGACTAACTGTGAAGTCTCTATATAACTTATAAATTTATTGTTGGCAATTAAAAAAACTATTTAAAATAGTTGATTTTTAAATATTTTTCTGATGTTCTAGATATTTACTCATAGATATTTAAGAACTGAAATAAATCAAAGCTAAATTTATTTTTAAATATTATAGATAAACAGATATTGTAAATGCTAAGCAAAATCTTAGTTGCTTTTATTGTTTTGAGTTATTATTTCGAATTTGTAGCAAAAATCCAGTTCGATTTTCTCAATCAAATTAAATCGAAACTGACAGAAAATGTTTTTTTATTTTATAACTGTGTATTAAAAAAAAATTAAATTAAATTAAATTATTGCTTAGCAGCAATTGGAATACTTGATTAAAACTGATTCCAAAAATAACAAAAACAAAACTTGACAACTTGACGGTTTTTTACAGTTTTTCATACACCTTTTAACCACCTATTCTTCCTCCAGCTGATTATATTTATATTCTTAAAAACATTAAAACCGATATTTATTGAGCTAATAAGTCATTTTGAACTAATCTAGTCGAATGCCAATTTGAGAGGAATTTCATCAAATTTTGGAACTGAATGTTTTATGTAACACAAAAACTTTGCATATCCATAGAGCAACCCACTTCGAATTTATCTGATATATAGAAATTATTTTAAAGTTTTATATAGTTTTATTATTAAGATATATTCAATGTATATTTGAAATATAACTTTTCACATCATAAAAATTGTTTAAAAAAATATAATTAAGTAATTTAAATAAAATCTTAAGTATATTAGAGTTTAAATTCTATAAATAGTATTCTTAATGATATAAATAAAATTCTTTAATAGATCTTCAAATCGGAACTAGGCAATTGTTGTAGATTTTTATTTATAGAATAATAAGTATTCATACATTTTTTTATTATCTAAGACATTATAATACTAAAAATTTAAAGAGAATAAAAAATTTTTAATTTGCTGATATATTGATAAATTTTATTAAATGACATGTCAAAACGAATTACAATTTTTTTAAAGGATAATAGGGAACAGTTGAAGAAACTGTCTTAGATTCAAGAAGCTGCTGTTGTTGCTAACGTTGTTGTTGATGTTGTTGACGAATCGGAATTTGGACCTGCAGAAGTTGTTTTCATAAGGTTGGCCATTCTACAGAACACTTCGATGGTAGCCTATAAAAAGTATGCCTTTAATATCCTCGCAACTGTTTTCAATTTCTTTTAATCATATTCATACCCGAACTGTAGCAAAACATTTTACTCTTCCAATTCGTTTCGGACACATCATAGCTGCTACATCATCGGTAGACACATTCTCACAAATCTATATAAAATCGTTAATATATAATTTAATATAGTTAATTGTACACAAAATGTGTATATTGCTTACGGCATCTGCACCTGGAGCCGATTGCAGGATACAGGCTAGAAGAAGAGTAAGGCACAATAGCGTAACAGTATTTTTACTTTGGAAAAGCATCTTGTTACTTAACTGAAAGTCTACGATTTTTACTGACTTTACCACTAAACACCACTGAGTTTTATACTAAAACAGAAAACATCGTAAAAATCATTTACGGTAAAGCAAATGAATTCGTGATTTAAGTTAATTACAACCTGTGCGTGCTATGATAAGGTTCAATGGGAAGGCGCTCAAATCGTGTAAGAAAGTAATGAAATATATATGTATATATATGCAGTTAATTCTATGTTGATAAGAATCAGACTTTCAATATATGTTTTGAGTTCCGTATTAGCTTTAGAGGATGCGGAAATCGTGTGCAAGTTATGAAAGTATAAGAAAAGTTTCAAAATATTTTTATATTTCACTTTATTTATTATATTATTATTAGATTTCACTTGCGTCTACTTTCCATTTAATTAAAGACCATTTCAATTCAATATGTATATCTAATAATTGGTATATAGAGTGAATACTTAATACTCTCACTGAATGTGTACTCAATCTTGCACTTACTCAAGCAACTTTCATATGCAATAACCCAAATACTTCATGTTGCATTGGGACAATATTACAAGAAAATTTTACTTTCAATGTATAAAAGTGAGATTATATTTCATATGAATTTAAAAAAATATATATAGAAATTTTACTTAGTTCAATGCAACAGCGTTTTGGCACGCAATAAATTTGTGGATTTGCTCGAAAGAAATATTAAAAGTAACGCAACATTTCAACAAACAAGGCGAAAGGTTTAAGTCCCAGCTATGTCATGAATATTTTGTTGTGAGTGAAGGAGCTTCAAAGGAAATCAAGGACAACATTCTTTAACCCATTAAATGTTTGTTGCATTGAAGAAAATGTAATGTAACATTGAACACAATTTGAACTTTGGAAAAATTTTGATAGATTTTCCAATTTTAATATAATTTGAAACTAATTCGTGAAAAATCGTTGAATTTTCTTAGATATCTATCCGTAATATGAGCAACAAACGATACGCGCTCTTTTCATGTCAGATAACATTCCATAACTAGATGGTGTTAGAGGTTGTTGTTAATTTTTGTTGTTGTTTTGTTGTTGTTGTTGTTGTTGTTGTCAGCTTAATTGAAAAATGTTGCCTGCTGCATATCAACATTTTGATTTCCAATATGTTGCCAGCCGCGTGTGTGTCCACGGACTCCCAAAGCGGGTGCATTATATATGGGGTGTGCCTTGTACAAAATATGGCTTAAAATTTCACACGTTTGGCTGCGACATATGTTGCCCTGGTCAGAGCTGAAGCTACAGCTCTGTATGTGTGTGCGTGTGTTTGAAGTTGTGTGTAGTTATGTGAGGCTGATGACCACTGGTTTGTGCCATGGCCTATGCCTCGCTTTAACCACTTCCGCAGAGGGCACAGCCGTCAAATGCAGAGGTCGGCACAAACGCGAATCTTCCTCCCCTATACCAGTGACAACTGGTTGCCACCTTCTTTTTAACCTCCTGCCCCAATGACGTTTACCGTTAGCATATCAATAACACACGCTGCGCCGCAGACCGGACTCATAAAATATGGCAACGGCAGTGGCAACATTTGGCCGTCAACCTGCACGGGGCATGTGAAGCAAATGTACGGTAAAACGTGACGCGTGATGCAGCCCAACGCCTTTTGCAGTTATCCCTTTATCCTCCTGTTCCAAAAATTTTAGTTTAGGTCTATGGCAATAGGTTGGGATATGTCCGCGACCCGTTTGATTTTGCATTTCATGCAAATTTTTGGTGGCAGACGTCGACGATGACAAGAAGGACGAATGCCAGGACGAGAATGAGTATACAAATATAGATGGGCATGTAGATGAGAGAGCAAAAACAAGGGAATGAGGTTGAGGATGAGGATACGGATGCGAACGCGGACGCGGTACTGGCACTGAACGCTGTCGCATCATCGGAAATGAATCATTTGCTTCGTTTGTCGGCATCCGCTTGGCGTTTATTTCCGTTGCGTCGCTCGTTTTTGGCCTAAACCTAAACCTAAACCTAAACCTGAACCAACCGACCAACCAACCAACCAACCAACCAACCATTCAACCAACTTGCCAAAAGAGACCAGCCTGACATGTGTGTGCGGCACACTTCCGTGACAGAACATAGTATGGACGAGTTGGTCGGCCAGGGGAAACACAGGTAGCATTTTTACAGCGTTACCTTTGACACCTGCCGTTTTGTAGAAGGTTCAGACCTAGTTTAAATACACTGTGCAATAAATGTTGACAAGATACGACTAATAAATGTCCATGACAAATGCTCGGATTAACTTGATAGCAAATAATCCATGAATCAATAATCAATATTTTATAGAATAGTTAATGGAAAGTTAATCTTCATTCAAGTGAAATTAAATTAAATCATTAAATGATCAGTTTGATTTAATTATATAAATATGTGTATATATTAATTATATTATATAATTGTAATAGAATGTTTAATATTAAGTCTGGGTTAACCTATAGCTGCTGATTATCCTTTTTAGTTGGCATTGTTTTGGCGTACTTTCTTTGTGAAAGTTGAAGCGTTACCCGCATATTTGATCCATTTGCCCGTTGCTCATCAACATTATCCATGGCATTCGGTCTACTATCCAATTGAATTCAATCCTTCTAGCCCATCCATATGCTCATCTTTTTTGTATATACAAGTTCAGTCCGTCTTTAGGACTATACGACTGTCCGACCCTCCGTTGGCCCGTCTATTCGTTCATCCATCCATGCGTTTGTCCACACTCATTTGAGTCCCGCATAAATCAATTGCACTTGTCATCAACTCAATTAATTTTTGGCAAACAAAGTGCAGTAAATCAATTGCTTTGGCAGCTCGGCCTGTTCACCATGCCATCAAAGCAATGAGGAGCAGTGTATAGGGTAACAGGGTCCAGTGCCCGTTGAATGTCCTTTACTTTTCGCTCCCATTTTGGTTATTTCTTTTTTTCCCGTTGCTATTTTGTTTTCTCTTCTCCATTTTTATTTTATTTGTTTTTTTTCTTTTCGACGTTTGTCATTGGCATTTTTTGTCACTCGGCGCAGTTTTTCTTCTTTTATTTGCTGTTGCATTCAAGCTTCAGTCCATGACCCTGTATCCAGGCTACAATCTACTGGCCACTGGCCACTGACTACCGGATCGGACAATGGACAATGGACATTGCAGGACTGCCGACTGTCCATTTTATGAGCCGCCGCCCCATGCATGTTGACACTGTATCAAATGGGGTTAAAAAGTGATTAAAGTAGGTTTGGCAAATGTCAACAATGTTTATACCATGGACATTGCCCGCCCCTGGACTGCGGGTCCTTGGCATTTGCCAATGGTTTGGGGCTTATATGGGATCTGGTAGCCAGTGGCTATTATCCGGTAGCCGGGGGCTTAGGCGTGTAACTGTCGTGAGAGTGCTCTTGACGTTTTGGTATGCAGACCAGCTGGGTTCGGTACGTTTCCCCATACCCATTCCCATACCCATACCCATACCGATATACCATTTTCCATTACTTACCCCCCCTCAACTTGTACACCTACATTCATTCATTGGGCACGACATTCGTTTGGTTGCTCGATTCGATTTGCAATTTTTTACATTATATCCCCCGCTACCCTCATTCACCTCCCCACCATCATTCTGTTAGCTGTCCATTGATACTGGCAAACAGCGTACTCATCCATCCACATGCACTGAACCCATCCATCGTCCACTGAACCGTGTCTATAGACAGCGTTAAATTATGCAACATTTTTTTTTCGCTCTCTTTTTCCTGGGAATATGTGAAAAATTGAATTTATGCATTTGAGCTGCTGCCCGACATGTTTCTGATATTTGAATGACCTTTTTTTGCTGGTGTGAGTGTTGGGTCACTGGTTTTGCTGGCTATCTGGCTGCGGTGGCGCTGGATCTGTCATTGACACGCCTACGATTCCTGTGGTTGGAAAACTGGTACTTATCAGCTTAAGTCAGTTATCGATGTGCTTAACTAATTTAGTATTGTTTTCTCTTTCCTTATGAAGAGTTATCAACAGGTCTCTAAAGCCTTATAAAACTTATAAAAAGATTCAATCATAGCTATTTATTTCTATCCCTTAACTAAGTTTATGGTACAGATTGTGTTTAATAGAAAGTGTATGCCTTTGAAGTAACTTGTAATTATTTCAAGTCAAAGTAGGGAATTTATCTAAATAAATAAGCCAATGTCTTTTACTGGCTTTCAAATCAGGACAGCTCTGAGCCAAAGCCAAGCCCATAGCCAAAGGCAAATCTAAAGCTAAATAAGAATATTTACAATGCAGCTTCTAGTTTGGACTTTTACTCAGACTCTGGGTTTTTGATCGTATGTCATTCTTGGGCAGGCGATTTATTTTCAACGAAATACTCTTAAAAATGTTTCGTAAGCTTGCAAGTTGCAACACTGGCAACACTGACTCAAAGGGATGCTGCGGGGAAAGAAAAAAGGTTTACAAAAAAGGCATCCCAACAGCAAACAGACAGCAATGTAAACAAAGGGTAATGTATTCTAGAGTCTACTATGTATGTGTGTGTGCCTTTGTGTGTGATTGTTTGGTTGGGTTAGGTGTTCATATATCTATATATAAATTATACACCCACATATATAAATTACCTTTTGATAAATCTCAGTCTCTCGTTGCTAGCACCAAAAAGCCAAGCAGCAGTCAAAATGCAAAACTTGAGCAAAGAACATATAGAAAAATGTGCATTCAGTTGAGATGCATATGAAATGGAATGGTATATATAAAATGGTATGGAATAGTATGGAATGGAATGTATTGGTATGATGAAATGGAATGTAAACTGGGGTGGCAACCCTACAGTATGTAGTATAAATGTGCTATGCACACACTGTCGCACTTGAGAAATCTTTTCGAACGTAAATCAATCCGTGCAGCTACATCATCGTCTGACTCCAACTCCAGCTCCTACTCTAGCTTCAACACCAGCTCCACCAGCTCTTAATCCAACTCCACCAACATCAGCTCCAATTCGGACTCTAACTGGAAATTTCAACGTTTTCCGGCAGTGCAGAGTCACCAACTGCACCAATTGCATTTCTTGATTGTTTTGTGTGCTTGGACTTGGAACGTTGGACACTTCGTTCCTGCATCCCTGCTTCCCCTGCGTACCGAACCGACCCATATATCGAAATGTAAATTCAAGTTGTAGTTAGAATACTCGTATCCAAATGGAGTAAGGGAGACAAAACTACTAGAGATATACTACAAGAGAGTGCGAGAGTGAGAGTGTAAGGAAGATACAAAAAATACTACGAGAGGGATAGAGAGAGAAAAAGAGAGAGAGAGAGCGGGGTATGACAAACGAAACTTTACAAAAGCGATAACGACACTCATCATCAACCAAAGTCGGATTTTGCTAGTAGCTCCCTTTATATTCCTTCTATATCTCTAACTCTCTATTTTCCTCTCTGCCTCTCATTCTAGCCACAGACGCTTGCGTATGTCTTTCGCCTACCCACACACACACATACACTCACACATATCACATGCATTTGAAAAACGCAATTTTTGGTCGAGCAATGCTTCTTGCTAGAACTTCCATTGCAATGCGTTGAACAATTTGGTTTACTTTGACCCCCAGTGTCCCGTAGTGAAAAAATGACCAAGAGTATACCACTTGTATACTACTAAACTCATCTCATCTTTGCATCATACTTTACTTTACCTTCTACTACTTCTTCTCCTTCTCCTTCTTCTTTTCCTACTGCTTGTGTTGTGTGCTGTGCATTTTCCGTTTTCGTTTACGCATCGTTTGAAATTTCTATGAATTGTAGATGCAATCGGACCAGTTCGTGGCCCGGCTAAGACTCATGTGATACATGTGTGCCCTTTGTGGCACCTAACTCGAACCCAGAATACCCAGGCAACCCAGAAGTCTAGTGGACTGCATTTCACTTGCAGCATCCCCAAATGGCAGTGCATTTGCTAAGCTCTAGACGAAGGCAAAGTTGACGATTCTGTTGCGGCTGTTGCGGCACCGTTGCTACCAACAACAAATTGAAAAACCAAAACCCTACCTCCTAGCCTCGTTCATCTCTCTTCCCTACTTTTCATGCCCTTCCCCCATCCCTCCAACACTGAAGATCTGATTCTAGTTTTTGGTTTTTGGTTGTCGCAACTATGACCAGTCCAAGCCACAGCACAAGGAGCAATACAAATCCAAAAACAGAAATAGAGGGAGCCAACAACACAACAAAACCAACAACAGAAACAACAAAAGAGTAAAACAAAAAATACAGTTACCCGTTGCGTAAGGATTACAAGTACAATGAGAGAGTGAATGCAGCTGCCGGACCGGGGCCAATCTTTCATGACGAAACAAATATCCTCATAATTCAACAGGAAAATTGCCCTAGACTGGCAACTAGCCGTGCGTCTAGAGATGCCTACAGATGCCTACAGTTGCCTACAGTTGCCTACAGATGCCTGGAGGAGTCTAACTAGGCCTACTCCAACTTTTTGCTATGCTAACGGATTTTTCCATTCTACTGGCATCAACGTCGTCTGTTACGCCTCTCTCTCTGTTTTTACTCTCACTCACACTCTTTGTGTGTGTGTGTGCCTGTGGAGGGAATGGCTGGCATGTGGAATGAGGAACTGCTTTTGTTGGTTTTCGGTGATTTGCTTTGTCAGTGACAAAAATAATAACAGCCAGCCGCAGGCTATGGGACCAGTTCCAAGCAGTGGCTCTTACTCATGTCCAAGGCTCACAGCTCCATATGTCAAGTGCCGGCCTCAGTCATTGTCTAGGTATAACCTCTCTCTCTCTCTCTATCACTCTTTTCTCTGCTTGTATATTTAGTATATATATATATATATATATATATATATATATATATTTGAGGTTGGTTGTACGGCCTGCTGGCCATTTTTAATTACCACAATTTGAATTGCTTAAATAACTATTTGGATAACAATCAGTTGCATGTCTCGTCCAACATCAAAGCCAAAAACTGTCAGGGCGTGGCTGCCCCTTAGCCCCGTGATAAGCCACAAAGCTCCCTGTTTTTACACATTTACACACAAACACACACAGAAAGAGAGAGAGAGACTCAGATGTTGCATAAGATTTGTTTCTATTTAACTAATGAACTACCAACACTATGCTACATATAACAATCCATATAGTATAGACCAGATATGCTAAATACTATATAGAATCTGTTATATACAACTAGGGTTGCCAACCAGACTGTTTAAAACAGTATTATACTCGTTTCGTGTAAATTATACTTTATACTGTTGAATGAAATAAAAAAGTATACAGAAATACTTTTTTTTATGTTTTCAGCATTCAAGTTCATATTGGAACCTTATGGCTATCCATTTTACTAGCAATAGATATAGTTTTAAGTAATTTAATACTTTGTAAGTTTGTTATACAAAATTTCAATCTTTTTATTAATAGCACCAATTCCTATTTACAGAAATGGTACGATTTTAAAGAGACTAATTAGCTTTCGTTAATAAGTTTTTTTTATCATTAAATATTTTAGTTACATTTAATCAATTTGAAAAAATTATTGATAATTTAAATTTATATAAACTGTATATTTAATTATCATTGAAAAAAATGTTAAGTTCCTATTCTCAACAATTGTATCTCATCAACGATAGCAGCTCAAGGCCTTTACAGTCAAAGCTCCTAACTCTCTAGTTTATTAGTTTATTTATAAGTTCCTTTCATAATAAATAAAAATAAATAGAAAATAAACTGAATATTGTAATTAAAAAATTAAAAGATTAAAATACTTAATAAAAATTTATCAAAAGACAAAAAGTTTCTGGAAATGAATATTGGTCAAAAGTGTAGCTATAAATTAGTAAACACCTCTCAAAAGTTCAAAAACATCAACCAAAATTATATCATTTCAACTTTCTGTTTGCGCCCCCTCTGTATTTATCATACGAGTTCTTTCAATTATGAATACGTGAGAAAAGAAATAAAGCATCCCTCAATTTGATAAAAAAAATTTATGTTAATTTAAATTATAATTGTAGCGAGGTATATGATATTTTTAAAAAGGACTATAAATTACTAAATTCTGCTAAAAGTACTCAAAAATATGTATTTAAAAAAGTAAATTAATAAGATACTGTTTATTTTTCTAAAATACTGTTTAAAATGCGTTTTGTAGAAAAAGGTGGCAACCCTATATACAACAGATATTTATGATTCCAATAGGTATAGCACATCAATCTTTTTTTTTCTTTTTTTCCTTTCTCTTTCTGTTATAGCCAGTTGTAGTTAACGTTAAAGTCGAATGCTTTGCCAGCAATTGCATTTTGTGGCTCTGTTTATAATCACAGCCAACATTTTAGTGCCTTATTGAAGTAATAAACATTTCTTTGGCATTGATTTAAACACGGCCTAAACAAACTTTTGGCTAAATGGCTGGGGTAGTCCTTTCGCTCGTTTGTCTCATAAATAATCAACCAATTATTTTGCTGTCAATTTCAACACGGCCGGCGAAAACGTAATGCCAACGCCTACCTAAATGCAGGCATTGCGGCAATGTTAAGACCCAAATTGTAATGTCTGTAGGTATTGGTATTGGTGATGGTATTGGTGTTGGTTATGGTGTTAGAGTTGGTGTTAGTGTTGGCGACGTCCTGGCAACAGGAGGACATGCAACCCGCTGGGCGATGTCTTAGTCTATGTGGACACGCAACAAGGCACAGAGTCGCAATAAATTTTGGCTGCAGCGCCAAGAAATCCACAGCCAATGCCAATGCATAAAATACACAAAAGGACGACGAAGTCTGTTGAATTTGTCGAAGTAAGTTGCCAAAAACCGTAACCGTAGCCATAGCCGTAGCCATAGCCATAGCTGTAACCAGAAGCCGTAACCGTTTGCTCTTGGTCGAAACGACTAAGACAGCAGCAAGCACTTAAAGCCTTTTAACTACATATATATATATATATATATATGTATATATATATATAAGCAACATCTCATGCCGCGATTCGATTTCACGGCCGTATATCATTGCGTTTTCAGTTACAGTCCTCGACAACATTTCAGCTCTACTTCCTACACCATTTTCTTTTGCATTTCAGTTTAGTTTTTCTTTCAGCATTTCACTTATTTCCCTCTCTCTTCAATTTTATTTTCTTAGCATTTTTTTTTGTTGCACGTAGCGCACGCACCAGGCGGAAGTCCTTTAGCAGATTATCTGCGCAAGCAAGTCAAAAGACAGAGGGAAAGACAGAGAGAGGGAGAGAGAGAGTCGATTCGCTTAGATTTGTAATTGAAGGGCGTGTTTGCTGTTGGGCTATACTGAGCCATTGAGCCACTGAGCCACTGAAACCACTTGACTGTGACTAGGCTTGTCTAGTTCATTGCATTTTCTATGTTGTGGGTCCTTGTCTATATATATATATGTATGTGTGTGTGTATGTGTGTGCCTGTCGGAAAACGGAAGGGGCCATTAAGTGATGCCAATGATTAACAACGGAAGTATAGATTTAGAGCAATGCTCGGCAACTGTGGCTAATCGATGGCTAGCATGGCTCTAATGGCATTTGGCCATAAATCAAACAGTCTCTCAATTGCTCAGTTCTGTCTCAAGCTTTCACACACACACACACAAACGCACAATTATATAGTGAACTTGCGTGTGCTGTTGATCAGCGATATATATATAAAAGCTGACTAATACCAATAAGCATACACACACACACATTCGTATAAGTTTTGTTTTTGAAATATTTATACAGACAGAAAGAGAGAGAGAGAGAGAGAGAGAGAGAGAGAGAGAGAGAGAGAGAGAGATAGAGAGAGAGTGATAGAGAGAGAGTGAGAGAGGGAGGGAGAGATAGAGGGTCGCTTAAAATGTTTGCCAACTGGCAATGAAATGAAACAATAAACGTAAATAACTTTCAATTGAATAGTTTTGTGGTGGCAAATTTACGTTCGCCATGACGCCAAAAATGCCCGTATCCCTCCCGTATGCCACCAAAGAAGAGCCAGCAGTAGTCCACAATAGTCCAAAATAGCTCACAATATCCACAACATCCAAAAGCCATCCCGACCAGCTAGCCAAATTCACTTGCTTCCTAGTCATAAAATGTTGGTTGGAAGGGGGGGGGGAAGGGGCAGAACCGGGCACGACAATGGCGCGCCATTAGCAGCGTCCCATGCATGTGACATTTTTGCAAATGTCCCTCTTACTCCATGTGTGCGTGTGTGAGTGCGTGTGTGTGTGTGTGTGTCTTTGTATTTGTGTATGTTGATTGTAATTTTGTAATTTTCCGAGTTTATTATCTGTCAACATTATCACACACACACACACGCATACATTCACATAAAGAGGACTATTTCTGTGCAGCAGTTAAACACGCAAACCCCTTATTCCCCCCTCCCCCCCTGAAACTCTTTCATTGCTTTACTCTTTATGCTCTCCATTGGGTGGGTCGGTCTACATTGGTTAGACCCATGAACCGAAGTCCATGTCTTAAAATGTTAGCCCGTTGCCGTCGCCATTGCCGTTGCCATTGCCGCCGCCATAGCTCTTATCTTGACTCGCATAAAACGCAACAACACCAAATAAACTCATCGAATTTCTGTTGTTAATTGAAATAAAACTATTTTAAGTGTGCGCCCTCTGACCCCATTTGAATTCAAGCTGTGTATGTGTCACTGTGTGTGTGTGTGTGTGTGCACAGAGATTCCAAAATGGGACAGTGACAATTCTCCCAAATGTTAGACAGACGCGTAAATTTTATTTTATAAATGTTTACATTTAACTCTTATCCTTTTACCGCCCCCCCCCCCCCCCCTTTCCACACCCCGATACTTTAAATGATCTCATAGTAAATTGCATTGAAGTATTGTAGAAATTATTTACTGATAAATAAACTATTTTTGAAAACATTATTCTCCATTCTTTGCTAAGCTTTTGGTAAGTTGCATTATTTATGCTAACGCTTTCAGTTCTGGCATTTCCATATCAAGTATTCACATGTGAATGTCCTTGCTTAAGTGCTATTGCAATCCTTTTCTGATTCTTAGAATTTTATATAGTTTAAAATACGTTTCTCTTCTCCACAAAAAAGAGACTAAATGGAGTAGATGAAATGTATTGAGATTGAATACTTTTCTTAGGCCAAAAGTTAAGTGGGTAAATTTTATTAAAAATCTGCTTAAAAGTGGCTTTTCTTCTGCACATTATCAAGGCTGAATTGAACAGAAGAAATGCATTGCTTTTTAGCTCAGTTCTTAATTCTTAATCTGATTTAAGAAGCTTTTCTTCTGCATTACAAAGAGACTGAATGGTGTTCTACTTTCGTATTGATTATCATGTGTTTTCTTAATCCATAAGTTTAATTTAAAGCTACTTGAAAGGGTTTCATTGGGCAAATTAAATCATATACATCTTAACAATTTTAATGCGCTTTTATACCAAAGTATATTATTCAATAAGATCACAAAGCTTTAAGCCCACTGATCTGAATTGCTTCACTCAATTTAAGCTCAGCATATAATCAAAGTCAAAGTCGAAGTTTTGATCATTTTTATATTAATCGATTACTTTTGATCAGAAATTAGGTAAGTTTATACTATATACTGCCATTGTTTCAATTTGTACAATAACTTAACACTGTGTTGTCTGGGCATCATTCAGACAGTGAACTGATGAGCAAAGCTGAGAAGCAAAATCAACAACAACAACAACAACAACAACAACAACAACAACAACAACAACAACAACAACAACAGCAACAACAACACTGTCTAACAAATCCCAGTGCCAAGTTTTGGCATACTAAGTAAAAGCCACTTAAACAACAACAAAATAAAAATGGCCAAAAAAAAACGGTACAAAGAATGAAAAGAGCACGAGATACACATACAGACACACACACACACATACATATGTACATACAAAACTCATAAAAATGCTTTGTGGTTGGCATTTTTTATTGTGCAGCTCGAGGAGCTTTTTGTGCTAACCTCGTCAACTGGTCCAAGACCCTACCCCGTATCCATATTGTCGCCATCCCTCTCCCGCTTTATCCACCTAACAAAACAGCAACATACTCACACACACATACACATACACACACACGCGTTGTGCTTAAACTTTTTTCTTCGCTTTGGTTGTTGTTGTGTAAACTTTACAAAGCATTAACACCTCATAGATGGAACGACAACGACGACGACAACGACGACGACGACGACGACAACGCGAATGCCGAGCTAAGCAGACAGACTGGAACGTGGACCATGGTAGATGAATATGTGAAAGGGAGAGGGGGAGAGTGAGAAAAAGTTTGAGAGAGAGAGAGACAGAGAGAAATGAAGCTAGAATATTTGGTTGGACTATACTGCAGTCCAATAGGGTCCAAAGGGCACAAAGCAAAACTCAAGCAAAAATCAAGTTAAGAGCTTCAAACTCAAAACTCAAATACCGTACATCACGTCACACGTACACACACACATACATACAAAAATACAAGGAGTACAGTTTCACTTATTGTTCTGCAGGTGGCGCTCTGAACGCACGTAGCAGCATAAAAGAGAGAATTTGCCAAAAATAAACACAATAAGTACAGCTACATGATATTCTATAAGAGTAGAATTGATATCAGAAAGAAAAGGAGAAAGATAAAAAGAAAGAATAAAGAAGAGAGAGAAAGGTTTCTGCTTATAGGAAAATTGTTTTTCTTTGCATAACTTTGGCTTTTGCCTTTACCTCATGTCTTCATAGAAGAATGCTATGCTCAAAGATCATATGGCGAGTATACCCGATTGGTCCTTAATGTATATAGGGTGTCTATAGTAGTTGATGTAATTTGAGTAACTTCTGTGCAAGTCGCACACTTAACCTGCTCATTTTGATTTCAGCTCAAGTGGTTCTTCAAGCTGCTTTGAGTTCAAACAATTTTCTACTCTATACTCATACCCATCGAACTGTCAAACTTCATTCGATTCAATTAAACATGCGCGAAATTCCTACAGCATCAACTACTGTTTCAACATCAACTTCAACTTCAACTTCAACTTTTGCTGCCTGACAAATTTCATAGCCATTGCCTAATTGCTGTATATTATCAATTCAAATCACGTTGAAAGCCATTTCAGCCTCACATTTCATGATACACTGGACTATGTTTAGGCTACGGGGGCGAGTTTTCTGGCAATACGGAAATGTATTTGATGGTTGCCTTAAGACTCAAGCAACAATGCGAAACAAAAGCAATAGAAAAAAAGTGAAAAAAAGGAAAAAAAATAAAATTATCATGCAGCACGCTTAAATGGCTTTTCAATTAGATTATGTCATTCAAGGCAATGACAAGCGCCGTCCAGTCACACCCACACCCATTGTCGACCCAAGGGGTCGCTTCCTCCTGCTGTATTTTTGCCACAAAAAGCGTATCAATTTCCGTTAAGGAATTTGTCGGGGAAAAAATTATATTCTTACCTACCTCGCCCCCCTCCCAATTCCCCACCCCGCACATCGCCTTCACACAAAAATAAAAACAACACAAACAACTTGAGTTCATTAATTTTCTGTGAGGCGCAACAATTAACACGAAACCGAACCGAGCCACGTTTTTGGGGGTTGGAGGATTCCTAACGAAAAACGAAAATAAAAAAAAAAACAAAAACCAAAAAAAAGAAAACAATATTAAACAATATGCCCGCCTAACAGCTCCCTTAGTTCCCCCCCTCCCCCAGATCTACGGCTGCCCCACATCCTCAACCCTCAATTTCAGTTCTATAAACGTGACGCTGCTAATTAAGTTGACGCATTTGCTGCCTGGCTGACTGGCTCGCTATTTGGTCCTGTAGCTACTCTAGCTACTGTTTATCGTCTGTTTTTGTTGCTCTTCTTCTTGTTGTTGGTGCGTGTGCCTCGCGGGAAGTCACAGGATACAAGTCTGTATTGGAACTTGAGTGTGAGTGAGGGTGAGGGCGTTTGCCGTCTTGTGGTAAGCTTAGGAAATTTGCATGGTTGATTTGGTGTTAAATTTTTGGTTTGGAGTGAGGGTGTGGAGGGACAGAATCTCCAAGGAGTCCTTGGGGCCTAAGCACAGGGCAATGCGTTAAACACAATAGCAACAAGTGGAAAAATGAGTTAGGATTATTTAGGCACTTATCATCATCAAAAGGACTCCAGGTGTAAATGTGAAAAGAATATCTAAACTAAGTGAATTCAAATAGGATAAACTCAAATCACAAAAATTTAATATACTTAATAATATGCTCAATGTGCTGTGCTGTCTTGTTATAAATTAAGCCACTTATTCTTACCAATATTTTTATCATAAAAGAAATATCCTTGCTTATATTCAGCTCTAAAAATCCTTAGTTAGAAAGCTGAAACAGTGCTCTATGAAGTACTTCAAAGTATAAATTATTATTATAATAATATTTCTACTTCTGTTTTCACAAGCTATTGGCAAACACTTAAGAGTCCTTGTTATCCTCTCTTGAATGGCATCCAAATAACAATCGATTATTGGAACACTTGAAGTCCGCAATTGCTTTTTTATAGCCGAGGTCTACAGCAGCTCCTTGGTTTATATATATTATAATAATAGAATCAATCTGCCTCATCTTGCAGTGAAAAAAAAAGTTAAATAAAAAGAAGCAGGCATTAAACCATCCAAAAGAACGCAACCACCGAAACCACAGCAATCTGCACAGTGCGCTTCAAAAATCTTCGTACACAACAATAGCTGAAAAGCTGAACAAAGTCTCGAGAGTTCAAGAGGAAAGCAAAAAAGTAAAAGAATAGAAAAAAAAATAATGCAAAAAATTTATTGAAAATGCGTGTGAAAAGCACTTGAGAATTTTCACAGCCGCCGTTGAGGTGAAGTGGCGACCCAAGTCCTATTAGTTAGGAGAGAGCAGAGCAGGCAGCAGGCAGCAGGCAGAGGCAGAGGCAGAGGCAGAGCGTTTTTGCTTTGATTTTGTTAGCGGTTTCAATGAAATTTGCTTTGTTCGACTTCAACTTGTTGTTTGGCGATCGTCTTTTTTTTTTGTTTTTCTTTTTGTTGCCGCTGCATCACATCACATCAAACGCCTCATCAGGGTTGAAAGTGGGCGTGGTGCACTTATGTGCGTGTATGTGCATGACTTTTCAAGTGCCAGCAGAGGGCAGCATAGGGCAGAGGGCAGCGCAGACGAAGGCAACAGCTTTGATTTCTTTGCGCATATAATTAGTTTAGTCACAACTTGACTTGTGGCAAGCGAAAGGACCTCAACCTCTACCCCTTAACACACCCTGTATCCTGGCAGTTGCAATAACTTGTAGTCTGCTCTGTGTGTGTGTGTTTTTGTGTTTTTTTCTACTGCAGGCAACAGCATACACGTCCAGAAATGTGTGGCATACAAGAAGGCGTTGGGGCAAGAACCAAACAAGTGACTTGCGTTGTGCAAATCTTATGCAGAATTATGTGTTATATATGTGTGAGTGTATGTGTGTGTGTGAGCTTGTTTTTGAAAAGTTTATCAAATGTTGCGTACCGACCGCTGTGCCATCCAACCACCCCCCAAATGCCTGGCACCTGCCGACGCCTCGTTGTTATTTCAACTGTCATTTTGACAGCTGCTGCCTTTGCTGTTGCTGCTGCTGTTGTTGCTAGTGTTGCATCTAGCAGGCACAGACATGTTACACCTTTAGCTGGTCCAAACTTTTTTCTGGCAACTTGACTGACTGCATGTTAAAGAAGACGCAGCCAAACATTAGGCAAAAAAAAGAGAGCAAAGAAAATGCCCTCAGCTGTTGACTTGGTCTCCTGCCACAGCTCAATGGACTCCTACCATGAAATGCCCTGCGATAAAGACCATGTGGATCAACCTATATATATATATATATGTATATATGTATACACAGCTGTCAAAGACCAGCCGCCAACTTCTGTTGCTGCAGTTGAAAAGTTGCAAAATAACAGCTATATTAACAGAGCATATACAGTGCAGAGGTTCTTACCAACATGAAGCAATGGCTAAGTTAGTAGCAGTGCAACTTGCTTAAGAAAATAATATATGTATATCAGCTGCCTAAAAAAGGACTCTAACAAATGCTTAGCTCCAGCTGCATCTATTACTTAATGCTTGAATAGTATTGAAACACTTATTGCTTAATATCTAATGTATACTGAAGGCACGTATATATATATAGATATTGATAAGGATACTGATAAGAATAGAAAAATTTCTGAAAAACACTTAAACATTTTATCAACTGAATAAATAAACAAAAAGTGTAGAAAATTTAAGGACCAACAACAACTTCAAAGACTAAAAGGAATCTCAAGCATAAAGCGGAAGTAGCTAAACAAATTTCAACACGTTTGGTGCCTGTTCTATATTGTATGTTGTGTGTGTGTTGTGTGTGTGTTGTATGTTTGTTGGCTGCTGGTTTTTTATCACACACTCACACCATGATAAGGGGCCAAAAACGCACACAAGCCGACACGGAAAATCATAAAATTTTAACGAACCTATTGAAAGTTTACACATTGCCGCTTGATTTCACCGGGCGCAAGTCAGAAACTTCTGCCTGGGCAGAGGGACATGGGCGTGGGCGTTGGCGTGGGCCAAGGCGAAGAAAGTGTGAAAAACACCATCGAACGGCAAAGATTTTCACACTTGAACATTAAGGAAATTTATGAACATACACCTACACACACACACACACACACACACATACATATATATACATTGTACCAGGACGCACATGTTTCATGCATGCGCCCCAAAAAGTGTGCTACAGGAAAATTAAACTTACCTATGTAAACAAGACATAGGCAAGCCAACTACGTATGTGTATGTGTATGTGTGAGCGGAAGAAGAGTACGGAAGTTATGTTCAAACTTAATTTAAGGTTCAATAGCGTAACCAAAGAAAACCGCAAAAACTTTGGCTGTAAGAGGTCGACAAGGACGAAAGCAAGTGGCAAGGATGAGGACGAACGAGTTTTCTGTAACATAAAATCTTGTGGTTTATTAGATTTTAATAATTCACACGATTCATAGCAGTTGTTTATATATATATATATATATATATATATATATATATTTAGGTGTGTGCCAGTGTGTGTCTGTGTGTTTAAGTTTGTAGATACCTGAAGAAGACATATGACAGTTGAGTCAAGTCAAAGTCGCAGTCGTAGTTGTACTCGTAGTCGAAGTAAGAGTTGAAGCTGTAGTTGAAACTAGAGATGGAGTCGGAGCTGGATCTGGAGCTGGAGCTGGAGTTGGAGTTGGAGTCAGTATGAAACGTAGTCAAGACGCGTGCATTTGAAGTGAACAAAAAACTAAGTTTTATCTCACAGTTTTGGCCTTTCTATCTACCCTGCCCCATACTTGTTGTCTGTCCATCATATGAGCAACACTTTTGCTTCACAAACTGTTTCGTTTCTTTTGGCCCTTAAAAAGCACCCGAAGGTGTGTTTGTTTTTGCAACAACACAAACAACAGCAACATCAGCAACAACAACAACGACAAATTTGTGGCATATCAGCGGCATGTTGTGCGGCTTGTTTCAAATAATGTGTGGCCAGGTGGTATGCTCCTTAGGTTAGAGTTAAGATATGTCAGGCTTCTGTTGCAAGTTGCTATGGATTAATAGAGCACACGCTAACAAATGCCACTAAAGGGAATTGATTCACGCAGATGTCGCGTTGCCCGTTCAGAGATATCCTTTTGATGTACATTTTGCTTCTTCATGCCATAATGACATCAGTTGTCTTTGATACTTAAATGTTTGATTATTTGCCACAAATTTATGATATAAACAAGCTCAACTAATCATTAAATAACATATAAGCCCAGCACAAGGTAACAGTTCGAATATTATTATTTTACGGAGACATTTCTAGGCAATAAATTACTTTTATATACTTGTAAGTTCATTATGCTTTTAATCCAGTGCTTTTTAAGCTGTATGTCAGTCTATAGATTCTTGATGGCATTAACTCTAAGCATATTGGGTTAAGGGTTGAAGAACATAAGTTAAGCTTAAGCTTGTTAAGCTCAAAGCTTAGATACTATAAATATTTGTAGCTATGTGACTAAAAGAAAGTATGTAGCGTTTTCTTAAGAAAAATAAGAAGAAGAAGGTTTCAACTAGCAGCAGCAGCATAAAATAAATCAGTGAAAAATGTGCAACTTATGATCAAGTGTTCCCACAAGGATTGCAAACTTTCCATCCAGGCATCAGATTTTTGTTTTCTTTTATGGAATCTTTCTTTAGTTTTTTCGTTTTTTCGGGTTTTGTTTTTGTTTTTGCTTTTGCTTTGTTGTCAGGTTGCAATGTGCTGCCTTTGTTGTCTCGTTGGCTATCCGGGCCTTTGCTATGCTATCCTGTCGAAGGCATCATCGAAGTTATGTGCTTCACTGGCCCCCAAAGGTTATGCAGCAAAAACTTTGCATTGCTGCAACCCCGACAAGTCGGTTGACAACATTGACCTTAGACCTTAGACCCTAGTCAGCTACCAGCTACCAGCTACCAGCTACCAGCTAGCAGCTTTATATCCTTAAGGCATAAGTGCATAAATAGTTCATAAACTATTTTGGGGGAACCAAACTTAAGAGCCACTGTTAAAAGCAAATCCTTGGTGGTTGTTGTCATACACTTAAGTTGGGGGCTAATTGCATTTTACACCAATTAATTTGCTTAGCAGTCGTTGAGTCGCAGTCAAATAAATCGTTCAACAAAAAATTCAAGGCACATAACGAAAAGCAAACAAACAGTTAATTTTTAAGGGCAGGTTAAATTTCTTCTTCTTCTTCTTCTTTTTCGAGTCTCATTCCTAACTATCCACAAATCAATTTGAAATTCAAATTTATATTAAGCGCTCAGCCAGTAACAGAAGTTGATAATGTTGATGAGAAGGGGGGGAGCATTGTACCGCAACTACAGAAGGATAAACAAATTCGGTTAACTCAAAAGATTTGCAAGCAATAGTATATATATAAAATGGCAGTAAGGTAGGCGTGGCAGAGTCGCCTTTTGTTTTATATAAATGCAATGGTCGCTGTTACGGACATCAAATGTCGTTGCTGCTAGTCGTCCAGCTCCAACATTTACTAGAGTCCAACACGTTTGCAAGCGAAATTGCGAAATGTGAGTAAACAAAAAGCATTGCATACTTTTCGGCAGCAGTCGAAATACAAATTGAATTTTCTACTTAAAGACAATAGCAGGCAAATTTTTAAGCAGGAAGCAACCAACTTGTGAATAAGCATGAGCGTGGCAGTGAGAGTGAGTGTCAGTGTCACTGTGCAAGAGAGTGAGAGAGAGAGAGAGAGAGAGGGCAATATCTAGCCGCCATTGTCGTCGTTTGTTATTTTTCGAAAAATGAAAATATTAATTCCCAGCGGGTTATTTGCGCTCCTTGTGCAAAACGGAGTGGCAATGTTCGATGCTACTACTTCGACTGTTGTTGCTACTGTTGTTCTGCTGCTGCAGTCGATGCCAATGCCAATGCCAAACCGATGCCAATGTCCATGTGTTTGGCAGAGCGGTAGCCATACACCGAGCAGGGCCAAAGGCAGTGAGCAAAAATTATAAAAGACAATGAAAACGAAATGCATTGAAACAGTGTAGACGTTTGCGATAGACATGGACGATGGCCGGAAGTGACAGACAGCCAAATAGAAAGTAAAGTAGAAAGAGAGTAACTCGCAGAGAGTTGAGAAGAAACCGTTAATAGATATATGAACGACTGGGCGATACCTTAGAAGAAAGGAACTGAAAGGAAACTTAACTAAATAATGATATAGATAACAATAGAAATAAATAAATTCATTTGATAAGTAAGGATATCAAACAGACTACTGAAATTTCTTAAGGATATATGTAAAACTTAAAAATAAAAAATAAATTTATTAACTATAATTTATACCCTTATGTAATACGCTCGCTTTGTGGCAACATTGAAAAATTTTGTAAACCTTTCAATGTCATCGCGCATATTTTAAGTATTCTGGGTCTAATCAGATCCTTTTGTGTGAACCCTAAACAGACAATGATACAGTAAGGTTTGGCTTGTTCTCTATCTTTCAATTTAGCAAAAATTAATTTATTACATCAATATTTATGTTTCACTTAAATTATAATGCGTGAATGCAGTCAGCCCCTGTCTAAACATTTTTTATTCCATTCATTTTGCGGCATGCAAAAGCAAACAAACCATTATAAGGGGCATGGGCATACATAAATATATATATATATATATATGTATAAGAAGGGAAAAAAATAGAAAAATAGAAAAATGGAAAGAAAAATAATATTATGGAATGGGTAACGGGAAATGGGAAATGGAAAATGGGAAATGGTAAAATGCGACCGCAATCAGTCATAATAAATATTAAAAATAGCGCATAAAGTCAAACATTGGAAGCTGAATACTCCTCCAGAAGGCAATTCACATTCAGTTATTCATTCCGTTGCATTCGCCGTTTGTTGTGTTTGTTGCTGTTGTTTTGGGCAGGAGGAAACTTTTCTAATAAAATAGTGGGGCTTCTGTTGGTGGGGCTTTTCGGAAAAGCAATTGCAATTGCATAACTTTTGGTATATTCAAAAACCATTTGCCTATCAGAAAGTGTTTCAACAAATATTGACAGACTGCCACGGGGCGATAGCGAGTCGCAGAGTTTTCGCTACTTGGGGGGGGGGTTAAGAGAGAGATAGAGAAAAGCAGAGGGGTTACAAAGAGAAATATATAGAGAGAGAAAAGCAATAGAGAGAATATGTATATATTTCTATATTTATATATATATGTATAAATATGTATATATGCATATATTTGTAGGGCCTATAAACTGGGTCGGTAGCTGCAGTGGGTTTTACGGCTTTTGCTCCCATAATTAGCAGTTAATATTGCATAGCGGCAAAAGTTTTTCGCTTGGGTTCCTACTACTATGTAGATTCAGTTTATTTCTATTTGCGCTATTTGTCTAGAACTCGCAGCATTGCAAATGGGTATGAAGAATGAGAGAGAATGAGAGAGAGTGGTGAAATGGTGAAATGGTAGTATGGTAGTATAGCATATAGAATAGGAGAATGGGTAAAAAAATGGTAACAAAATGGGTATGGGAAAATCTGCCGTTTAATAAGCTCACAGTTTTTGTTTGTGTTTTCCAACACTGCAAACAGCCGGCATTTGAAGCGCCTCATATGAAAGTCGGCCTCTGTTTTTCCACAACTTGCAAGCAAAACTCAAATACACACACACACACACACACACACACACACATACATACACATACACTCACACAAGCTGACACTTGAGCTTTGCTTGGCCTTTTTTCTCAGGCACTCAACTACCAGCCAACCAGCCAACCAGCCAAACAGCCAGCCAAACCCCTTGAAGCACCCTACCCCAACTCCCTTTTCCACATATCGTTAAGGCTACCCTGCTAGCTGGGCTTTTTTGCTCATTTTTTGGTGTCAATGAACAGTTTTAACATATTAGCAAAGTTTCTTAAAGTACAAACACACACACACTCACACACACACAAATACATACGCACACATAAATATGTATAAATATGTTTGATGTGTGTTTATGCAACGGTACAAGAAGGAAACAGAGGCACCAAAAATGGCAGCACCACTGCAAGAAATATATATATATATATATATATATGTATATATTTATGTGTGTGTGTGTGTGTTTCTTTTTTTTTGTATTGAGTCCTTTACTGTTTATTAACTCAACGGCAAATTATGTAAGATGCCATAATGAAAGTCTGTAAAGTAGCATTTAAGTGATCCTTTGAAGTAAACAAAAAACGGCAGCCAAATAAAATCCTTTATTAGTATTTAAAAAGGAAGAACTCAAAATGCACATATAAAATTTGTTGATTTTGGGAATGACAAAAAAATATGAGTAAAAAATCTGTAATCAAATATGCCGAGTACGAGAACCCTTTTGCCTATATACAGTCACCTACACATACATACACACACATAAACACAGTTCTAAATTAACAAAATAGATCAAGAATTGTCTAATTATTATGTGTGCCAAAAAGAAATTCATTCGGTTGCAAATTGTGCTTAATAATCGTTCTTATTTGTATTGCGGGGGGGAGGAAATTTGAAAATCTAAAACAAACTCGTATAGCGTACGAAAATAAGGAATCTAGATTCGAAAATTTGGTTGCTCTAGCTCGAACAGACGGACGGCCATGGCTAGATCGAGTCAGCTAGTCGTTCTGATCAGGAATTTATATACTTTATGGGGTCTCAGATGATTATTTCTATCTGTCACATACTATTCGATTATGCACATTTACATTAGCTGACTTTTAGCTTTTTTTTAAAGGCAAAGGGGCCAATTAAATTAAATTGTAAATAATGCAAACAAATGTAAGCAGGTATTAGGAATGGAATCGTTTATGATCTGCTGGTATAATTGTCCTAGACTACAGTTGCCTGAGACCAGAGTTAAGTTAAGTTGGAATATTGATCAGTTAAGAGTTAAGAGAGTAAGAGAACATCATCATAAGTTGCTTGGATTATCAGTTATCTCGTGAAGTATATCCTTACTGCGTCATCTCCGTCTGCATATCAGGAAGAAAAGAAAAGAGAGAAAAACAATTTTCGATATTAAATTATAATTTTGCCCATGGGCGGTAAAACTTCTATAACAATCGAATAGAGAAATGGCATCAGACTAGCACTGTTGTATTTCACACACACACACACACACACACACAGATACAAATGCACGCATATACAACTATAACAACAACAACAACAATAATAACAATTCAACTGCTTTACAACAAAAGCTTGTCGTGTCGTGCCGTCGCTTAATCATGTCAATGATTTATAACGCTTTCAAGGAGCGCGCCAAACTCGAAGTTGTCGACGGCAAAGTCGCATCTGAGGTGAGGAGTCACTATGGCTGTGTCTGTGCGTCTCTCTCTCTGAAGGAAAGATTCTTCTGATGACTTGGCAGACAAAGCATAGCCACTAAGGAGCTAACGTATGGGGTGGTAGTTGATGACTGTCGTTGAGTTTCGATGTGCTGGAGTGAAGTGAAGTAGTGTGGTGTGGGGTAGGGGTAGGGGGAGTCTCGCAACATAAGTTTTGCAGCTACTTATATGGCAGCGAGTCGGAAATTTATCTCACGAAAAATGATTTGGCTCATTATCAACAGCAGCCAAAGTGCAATTCGAAGCAGTTGAAAAGAGATAGACAAGCAGGCAGAGCGACGAAGAGAGAGAAGGAGAGAGAGAGAGAGAACTATAACGAAAGGAATAGATAGAGAGAGAGTGGTATAAAAAGGAAGTGAACACATCGAATAAACGCATAAATCAACAACAAAAACAGAAAAATGATTTATTTTTGCACACACAAGAGCAAGTGAGATAGTGCGCATAAAGGAAAGGGATATAATGCGATGAGAAGAGATGAGATGTGATGAGATGAGAGGAAGTAGAAGGGCATAGGGAAGGGAAGCCAAGGAAACCCGCATCGGATATGATTGCTTCTAATAAGAAAAGTGGCAAAAGAGTATATCACTAGGATAATATTAGAGGGGGGAGGGGGGCAATACGAATACAGTAGCAACAGCAGCGCACAATTATTCTGAGTGCCACAAGCGAAAGAGGCAGCAAGGAGCTAGCCAAAGTGGCAAGGTAAACAGTGGCAAAGGTTGTGGCAGCATGCCTACTACCAATAATAAAGTAATCAAAGAGATATGCTGCTGCTTATGAAGGGGGGAGGGAGTGTATGCCAAGCCTAATGTATGAGGTATGAGCTGTATGTTAGGCGTAAGAGGGAGGAAAGGCGAAGTTGGGGCGCATACAATCATATTGCTATTGTTGCTATTGTTGTTGCCATGCCACATATGTCCAATTGCTTGTCAATGTATATGCGCGTGTGTGTGTGTGTATGTGTGTGTGCGTATCTGTATTGTGTCCTGATGTTGTGCCTTGTGATTATGCCATTAAGACATCCCCCAATACAAAACTTAACTTAGACAATCGAATTATAGCCTGGGAACTGAATGTCTTTGTTGCCAGGCCAATACTGAATGTAGTGCCTCAAAAAGATATCCTTAATATCCACGTTTATGTGAGTGCGTATGTGTGTGTGTATTTTGGACACTAAATGTCATGTGTTAGCCTGTTTTACCCAACCTTAAGTCGGCAATTAAGGTAGCTCCATAAACCTAAATTTATTTATAAATCTGTCTTTCTAGCATGAAGCAACTTAGTACACATAATATCCTTATGAATTGTTGAGAATATTTCTAAAAAAATATACTTTAAATACTTGTAAGAGACTGAACTGAAACTGGCATCCATTTGCAATTCGAAATGTGTGTTACATCTCGCTCTGGCATTGCGGAGCATCAGGATACTCAGTTGGCACCTGCTTAGTCTCAGCGAATGTCCTGTCAGTTAACCCCTTTGTAAGACACTTTTTGATATTAACTCTATGAAAAAAATTTAAAATAAATCTTTATTTTTGTTTCTTATTGATCAATTGAGACATCTCTCATTTCTCTTCTCTCTCTCTCTCTCTCTCTCTTTCTCTCTTCATATCAGATATTCCCCTAAAACTCAACCAGAGTTAGGTCTGAAAATTTACGTGCTTCATTTAATCGAAAGTTCGCTGTGTAACATGTGTTTTGTGTACTGTCTGACTGCAGCTACACCCTGCTCCATAAATAGTTGCTTAATTACCTTCTCAAGTGCCAAGTGAGCTTCCTTCCTGTACCAGCAAACAGAGAAAACATGCCAAAACAATGCTGGAAAGAAACTGCGAAGCAAAGGCTAAGTACACACATGAAAACATATGCCAAAACACCGATTGCAATTAATCTTGTGCATGTTGTATTTACTACTTGCACCCCCCTCTTGCTATATCCCCTCAAATGGAGTGTGTTACTTCAAGAACCTCAACCTAAAGGCACTCAACACTGGCTGCTCATTGCAGGTGGCAGAAGCTGCTGTTTATTGGTAAACAACAAAAGTTTGTGCCGCAGTTTTGTTAGTCACGTTTTTTGGAAGGCAGTCTACAAAATAAACCATAAGTAAGAGTGAGATAGATAGATAGTGTAAGAATGTTGTTGAGAAATTGTGTAAAAGACAGAGAAGGATTGACTTAGTAGTTGACCTAACGTTCAGTATAAACCAGCTATATTCTATGTACTATGGGTGCTGATCTATTGTCGTCTTCTCTTGGCAGCAACAAACTTTGACTGCATACTTTAAGGCGACCAAAGCTATCTATGTGTGCTTATATGTATATATATACATGAATGTGTATGTATGCTTGTCTGTGTTATAGACATTTGTGAGGTATCCCTTAAATACCAATTTATGGCACAAGCAGATAAAGTCCCAAATCTGCACTTAATCTTTTGCATTGTTTAATTTCGACTCATTGAGTTAGCGCTGCCAAAACTGCTTTACAGACACACACACACACTCACTCAGAGAGAGAGAAAGACACACACACATATATATGAACACAGAGTGAGCTACCTAAACAAACAGGCAAGCCACAAGCGTGTATATAAGAGTAAGGTGTGGGCGTCTATGGATGGGTGGGCGTGGTAGCCAGAACGGGCATTGTTCAAAGGCGCGCGCGTTTGGGCGCACTTAAGTTGCTTGGGAAATAAATCGTTGTCGACATTTACAATGTGCGTATGTATGTGTGTGTGTGTGTGTGTGTGTGTGTGTGTGTGTGTATGTATGGGTGGTTTAGTTGGCTATATGTATGTAATATTCGATGCTTCATTGCAACCACAGCAGCATCAGCAGCAGCAACAACAACAACAGCAAGAATAGTTCGTTCAACAGGCGCAACAGTAATCGTCCTTCCCCAGGCCGTCTTCATATTTCTCATCCTCGACAAAAGTTGTTTGCTGCTAGTTAAAACTTACAGCTTGCGCGTTATTTCCTGCCACATACACACACACACACTCACATAGAATAAGTGAACTGTGCCTCTTACCTCCTCCTCTTGAAATATGTACCCCACATCCTTTACCATCACCCAAACCTAACCGCAATGCCCTGCGTACTTAAGGTGTTAACGCAAAAGCTTGACTCATAAAATATTGAAAAAGCCGCAAAAACTTTGCACCAAAAAACGTGGCAGAAACAACACAGAAACGTACAGAATAGAACAGTATGTAATAGTACATATACATACATACTACCATACCAAAATGTATTGTAATACATGAGCACGAAGAAACCTGGCCAAGATACCAAAAACCAAAACTCGTAACACTAAAAAAAACCCAACCCAAAAGAGGTCGGAACCCCAAATTGAACGGTTAAGTGGCAACCGGCAAAGTTTTTCACCTGCTTTGACTTTCATTTGTTTCCCGGGAAAGTTCCGCTTTTGGGAATTTCGTTTAGAATTGGGTTTGGGTATATAGTATGTTTATAGTTGTTGTGTTCTTGCCTTTTGGCTAAATGGATTTATTGACTTATTATCACTATTTAGCTTAGTTTTCTCCATCTTTGGTCTAAACTAAATAGATTTATTAATTAATAATGTTAAATGACTTTCAAAAGTTCTACAACATTGCTGATAAACAAAAAATGATGCCCCGAAACGAAAATACAAAAATTGGAAAATGGGAAAACAGGAAAACAATTTGGCAAACGAAATTGTGCAGCAAATTGAATAATTTAGCAAAACTGCCAATTTTTCCAAATAAATGTATTTACATTAAAAATTTCAAATATCTGAGACATCAATTGAGCTAAAGAGGGATAGCAAAGTAGAAAAAGATGATGATGCAGAAGAGAGAAAGACAGAGAGAGAGAAGAAACGGAAAAAAAGGGCAACGGAAATTTAAATTACCTGTGCCGTAATTACACAAAAGAATATGCCAATAAAAATGACTTATGTATCAATTTCCTTTACGACGACTCCGCAGAACGACAACGATGATAATAATAAAAGGCAACAACAGCAACAACAAAAGTAACAACAGCAACGGAAACAGCAACGTCGAGCACAAAGCGAAAATTTCAATTTTATTTTTATTGCCTTATTGTGTATCAAATATTTACAATTATTTGCCATGAGCCATGAAAATGAGCCATTCAGCCAGACACATGCTGATGAATGGAGGGGGTAGAAGGGACCGACTGTAGGCTGTTTGCCTGTTGGGTTTCTTTTGGTGGCGTAGGCGTGGGCGTGGGCGTGGGCGTGTGCATGCTGATAAATTCAAATAAATTGTGCAGTGTAACCAAGGTGAAAATGATAGCGACCAATTCCTCCTCTCATTCTAGCAAGCAGCTGCCAGGCAAAGGTAAAAGTTTTCGATCAAAAAGCGTAAGAAAATTGCATGCAAAATGGTAAAATGGAAAATGTTGAGAAATTGTGAGTATGGTGAATGTTGAATGGAACGATGAAAATGGCTTTGGTTGCCGGAATTGAGGCGCAGCAAACGTGCCGCCATACCAACATTTTCATGGCATTAAAATTTTATTTTAATGTCATCGAGACGTTGATTTACAGCCGCCACTGTAAGACTGCGAGACACCAAGATACAAAGACAGCAACACAGCAAAAGGGAAATAGAAAGAGAAAGGGAGAGGGAGCGGAAGACCTGGGAGAATCAGCTGAATATAATTTTAATAATATTTTATTGCTTCGAAAAGTGGTAATAGCGCGTAAAATGCCAAAGCCAAAACGATTCAACTGAATTCGCTGGAGCATCATTTGAAGTTTTTCCCTTTCTCTCTATACATACACATACACAGACACACACATAAACACTTGTATTCGTATTCACACTTGACTACAATATGCATTAGTGTTGATTATGAGTTTATTAGGAATTAAAGTGATGATAATAAAAATGAATTCAAATTAGTTTTCTAACTGTACACTGACATATAACTGTTGCTTCTCTTAATGCAGCTTTTATAGTATTGATCAGGTAATGATGTCCTTTTTGTGGTATTTCTGCCATCTTTAATTGTAAATCCTTCAGTTTTCATTCCTATAACACAGCTCATTTTCATTGTAAGTATTTATCATAAGAAACTACATTGATTTTCTCTGTCTGTTACCTTAAAGAGAGAAAAAGAGAGAGAGAGAGAAAAAAAGATATATATAGAGAGAGAGAGAAGGAAAGAGAAAGTGAGTAGAACTACAGAGAAAGAGAACTAGAATATAGTTCAATTATGAATTGAAAATACAATTTTACATTAAAATTTAAAATTTCTTTTCAGAATTACAGCCAGCCTATAGATAATGAAGACAAATGAAGAGAGACATAGAGTTAGAGAGAGACAGAGAGAGAGAGTGAGAAAGAGAGACGAGAGAGAGAGAGAGAGAGAGAGAGAGAGAGACAGTCATGAGAGTTGTCCTGCTTAAAGTATCGAGTACTATAGATAAAATTTATAGTCCAAAGAAATGCTTCTTTTTAATTTCATTTGCTTCAATTTCACTTTTTAAATATATTATAAGTAATATTTATGTTGATGTTTGTTAATTTTTATTCAGGCTGCTTTTTTTTGTTTCCTTTTGGTCACCAATTAATTTTTATTTATGTGCTTTGCGTTTTTTTCCCCCTTATCAAACAAACAGTTGGCAAAATGATAAATGCCGCTGTCTTTGTATAAACACCCTTGCCACAACCCAATATCCTGCGCACCCATTTGGTAATTTAATATTTCTATATATATTTATTTTTTTCTTCTGCTCAGCTCGAGGAAGAAAAAACCAAAAATAAAAAAAAAGAGAACACAGAAAAAAGTGTAGTATATATAAGAGTATATGAGAAAAATGATATTTCAGCAGAGCGAGCGCTGTTAAAAAATGACAATTTTTAATTATCAAATGCGTTTAATGATAAAAATTGTATATTATGGGTTTGGGGGGCTTCGGTGACGCTGATGGAGCTTGTTGGGTGGGTGGATTTCTACTTGGCCGGCGCCTCAACTTGGCTTTTAATTTATGATTTATTTGTGTGGGTGGCTCGCCTATAATAATTAATATTGCACACAAGCGAAAGACACCTACCCTGCCCCTGTCACTTTAGCTCTCCCTCTCACTATATCTCACACTTGCTCAAGAAAACAGAACGCAACACAATCCCTAAGGAAGGATGTTGCTTGGCAAGACGCGTGTGGAGACGTGTGTTCTTGGGTTCTTTTTTTTATTTTTTTTTGGGAACAGGGACAGAAGCATAGACGATGGGAAAATAGCAAAAGCTTCAACGTTACCAAACGCGATTTTTTCATAAATCTTTTGCCACGACGACGAAAGCAGTAAGTGCAATGTCATTGAGGCAGAAGTGGCAGCAAGTAGCGCGGGGAATACGCAACAGCATAATATACGCATATATACACATACATATGCACATATGTTCTTACACATCCTCTGATCCCTTCCATTAGACAAAGCTCAACTGTGCCCAAGCCCAAGCCAACCAAGTGTCAACATCTTACTTGTCGTCGTCTTGAGCTCTGCGCAGGCAAGAAAATAAAAAGAAAAATATAAAGAATTAAAAGTATTTCTCGAATTATTGTTAATGATGATTAAAAATATGTGTACCCACATAATACACAGCACACCTCAGCACACACAAACACATCTGTTGTATATATATATATACAAATATGTGTGTGTTTGAGCATAATCACAAACAGATTTTGCGGCTTGACGACGCCTCGCTTTGCATCGTTTCCCCAAACGCTCGCGTCTTCAACGTCGACTCGAAGCAAGTTAACTTGGCATGGGAATTGACTTACTAATAATATGTAATCCAAAAATTCAAAACACTTTTATTATATATACATACGAATGGCGTATACCCTAACAAAGTATAAACCATATATATATTTATTAAATTATGCAGATTAAACGTACAAATATATAAAACATCGTTGTAGTTATTCGCTTTAAAAAGGGGGCCAATTTCTTTAACTTAAATCCACTTTAGAATATGTATTTAAACATAATATATACGTTTACGTATAAGTTTAGACTTTCATTCTGCATTTTTATAAGTAACAGCAGTGTTCTTAAATATATTTAAATATTTTTTACTTATTCTTTACAACTGACGCATAAAGTCAAGTTTAGCTACAAGTGAGCCCCAATCAAACCGCATTTAACAATCAATCCTTGTCTGAATAATTCACAGCCAGAAGAAGAGCTGGTGCTACCATTAATGAGATACTTCACATACGTGCAAAATAAAATAAATAAAATAAATAAAATGTCAAAAATAAATAAAATAAATAAAATGTCAAAAATAAATAAAATAAATAAAATGTCAAAAATAAATAAAATAAATAAAATAAATAAAATGTCAAAAATAAATAAAATAAATAAAATGTCAAAAATAAATAAAATAAAGAAAATTTCAAAAATAAATAAAAATTCAAAAATAAATAAAATAAATAAAATTTCAAAAATAAATAAAATAAATAAAATTTCAAAAATAAATAAAATAAATAAAATTTCAAAAATAAATAAAATTTCAAAAATTTCAAAAATTTCAAAAATAAATAAAATAAATAAAATAAATAAAATAAATAAAATTTCAAAAATAAATAAAATAAATAAAATAAATTAAATAAATAAAATAAATAAAATAAATAAAATAAATAAAATAAATAAAATAAATAAAATAAATAAAATAAATAAAATAAATAAAATAAATAAAATAAATAAAATAAATAAAATAAATAAAATAAATAAAATAAATAAAATAAATAAAATAAATAAAATAAATAAAATAAATAAAATAAATAAAATAAATAAAATAAATAAAATAAATAAAATAAATAAAATAAATAAAATAAATAAAATAAATAAAATAAATAAAATGTCAAAAATAAATAAAATAAATAAAATAAATAAAATAAATAAAATAAATAAAATAAATAAAATAAATAAAATAAATAAAATAAATAAAATAAATAAAATAAATAAAATAAATAAAATAAATAAAATAAATAAAATAAATAAAATAAATAAAATAAATAAAATTTCAAAAATAAATAAAATAAATAAAATAAATAAAATAAATAAAATAAATAAAATAAATAAAATAAATAAAATAAATAAAATAAATAAAATAAATAAAATAAATAAAATAAATAAAATGTCAAAAATAAATAAAATAAATAAAATAAATAAAATAAATAAAATAAATAAAATTTCAAAAATAAATAAAATAAATAAAATAAATAAAATAAATAAAATGTCAAAAATAAATAAAATAAATAAAATAAATAAAATTTCAAAAATAAATAAAATAAATAAAATAAATAAAATTTCAAAAATAAATAAAATAAATAAAATGTCAAAAATAAATAAAATAAATAAAATAAATAAAATAAATAAAATAAATAAAATAAATAAAATAAATAAAATAAATAAAATAAATAAAATCTCAAAAATAAATAAAATAAATAAAATAAATAAAATAAATAAAATAAATAAAATAAATAAAATAAATAAAATAAATAAAATAAATAAAATAAATAAAATAAATAAAATAAATAAAATAAATAAAATAAATAAAATAAATAAAATAAATAAAATAAATAAAATCTCAAAAATAAATAAAATAAATAAAATAAATAAAATAAATAAAATAAATAAAATAAATAAAATAAATAAAATAAATAAAATAAATAAAATAAATAAAATAAATAAAATAAATAAAATAAATAAAATAAATAAAATTTCAAAAATAAATAAAATGTCAAAAATAAATAAAATAAATAAAATTTCAAAAATAAATAAAATAAATAAAATAAATAAAATGTCAAAAATAAATAAAATAAATAAAATAAATAAAATGTCAAAAATAAATAAAATAAATAAAATAAATAAAATAAATAAAATAAATAAAATAAATAAAATAAATAAAATAAATAAAATAAATAAAATAAATAAAATAAATAAAATAAATAAAATAAATAAAATAAATAAAATTTCAAAAATAAATAAAATAAATAAAATAAATAAAATAAATAAAATAAATAAAATAAATAAAATAAATAAAATAAATAAAATAAATAAAATAAATAAAATAAATAAAATAAATAAAATAAATAAAATAAATAAAATAAATAAAATAAATAAAATAAATAAAATAAATAAAATAAATAAAATAAATAAAATAAATAAAATAAATAAAATAAATAAAATAAATAAAATAAATAAAATAAATAAAATAAATAAAATAAATAAAATAAATAAAATAAATAAAATAAATAAAATAAATAAAATAAATAAAATAAATAAAATAAATAAAATAAATAAAATAAATAAAATAAATAAAATAAATAAAATAAATAAAATAAATAAAATAAATAAAATAAATAAAATAAATAAAATAAATAAAATAAATAAAATAAATAAAATAAATAAAATAAATAAAATAAATAAAATAAATAAAATAAATAAAATAAATAAAATAAATAAAATAAATAAAATAAATTAAATAAATAAAATAAAATACAAATATTATATGTATTATATATTAGAATAAAAAGGTAAAGTCTCGCCTGTGATTTAAAAATTTTTTATTTTTACAGATGTCCTTTTTACTTGGCTTTAATCATCATTATAACAGATTTTAACTTAACTTTATCAATGGGCAGCCAATAGATATAGTTAAGATATATTGGTTCAATCGCTTCATCAAAGTAGGCGCCATTCAGGTTACTAAGAGAATGAAATAATGAGAATAAAATCAGTTTGTGTACTGTTTTATATTGATTCCATTTATATGACTTACCTATATCCACAGTTATCATACCACCACGCACCATGTTTGTCTATCGCACATTGACCTTCGTTATCCCTATCATTATCAACATCGTAGGTTGAAAATTTTCTGTCTCTGGCATATATTAGACCATCCCCAGCATTACCCGAGTATTCACCCAACTGATTTAATTTATAGAATTCAGTCTCATTGCTCAAGCCAAAGTTTGTATAGTGTGCAAAATAGATCGTATTATTGAATGCTTCGAACTGTATGTAGAGCTCGTGCGTATGATTTTTTGTCATTAAATACAGCTTTTCAAGCCCGATAAAAAACTCGCCGCTCAGATCACCGAAACCATTTCGATACTCAGTCCAGTTGCGATAAAAGTTCTCGCTGCCATTGAATCGTCGTTGTATAACAATCCATTCAGGTTTATATAAAATTGTAGCACAGTGTAAGTCATGGAAATTTATATTGGGTTCTTGAGTTGTTTCCATATCGGAAGCGTTGCCAGACAATTTACAATTTATTATTACATTGTTGTCGTGCAAGGTTGATAAAGTCTTGTTAGTTGCATCTTGCAACAATTTGTCAATATCATTTTCTTTATTCTTCGAATTGGCTTCAAATTGTTGCAACATCTTATTGTAGCTCGCTTGCAGCTCTTCTATTACTTTTTCCTTTTCTATAATAATATTTAACTGCTCCTTCAGTTTAAGGTCCTGCTTGGCAATTGAATTTTGTAGCGAATCAATATGTTTCCTTGAAATATCTAGTTGTGCATGGGATTGATTGTATAATTGGTTGTCGATATGTGGGTTAGATCTACAGGCTTCTAGATTTTTGCTACATTCTTTAGCTTCAATTTTTAGCTGCTCAATTTGATTATTTTTGATTTCAATTTGATTTAAGTTATATTTATTTTGTGCATTATAATTATGCAATTGCTGATCCTTTAAAATGCTGTTGTTTTTATACAAATTACACAAATGCAGTTGATTTTTCATTTGCTGCTCTTGCTCCTCTAGTACAGCATTAATATTAGCTAGTGTTTTATTCACATGATCACATTCGATTTGTATTTCTGCAATCCTTTTATCCTTATTTTTTAATAACTCATCATATTGATTGTATTTTAGCTCTTTAGCAAGAACATCATCCATATAAGGCTGCACAATTTGTAAACATTTTTTATTGAAATCAGATTGTACATCACTTGCCACTTCAACCTAAACTTATAAACATGTATTACATATTTTTTATTTTAAATAAATTAATTGATAGGCTTACTTTACATAAAATTTCAGTTACTATCAGTATTAAAAACAAATATAAAAAACATATTTTTTTAGATTCCATTTCGCTCTGTTTCCAATTTCAAACTAAACTTCAGAGATTACCACAGAGACGTCTTAAGCAGAATAATACCACACTGAACAAATATACCATAATAGTACTACAATTGTATAAGTATGTACTATAATTTATAATATAATATATATAATATATAATATTAAATTATGAGCATAACTAATCTCTAATAAAGAGTATGCAAGATCCACATATATAAAATTTTATAAATTTAAATATAAATCTTCTAACTGAATCTATTCTAGTTTGCATAGTTTGCAACTATATACAACAGCTTAAGGTTGATTATATACAACTTACAGAGTATATTTCTGTCGTACATAAATGATTCAGTTTATATATATATATATATATATATATATGTATAGGTGTGTGTGCTACTCATTTTTATTATATATATTTATAAATATATACATTTATATTTATATTTCTCTGCTGATAAGTCAAACTGAAAAATACTAAAACAGGCTCTCACGCAATCTCTTAACGCTGAAATATTTGCGTGCAAGATCTGCCGTATTGCACTTAGAGCGATAGCATAAAATAGCACAAATTATAGAAAATAAATATATTTATGAATCTAGGCAATATGTTAAGATTATAATGCATATTATATATAATAATCTGTTCATTTAATTCATAAAAAAGAGAATACAAATGTCTGGTATTGATGGTATGGTTTGCCTTTTGAAAAAAGGTAAAAGGGGAGCTAATGGATTTGTGCAAAATCGAAAAGATTAAAATAATCATATAAGACCCCATAAAGTATATATATTCATGATCAAGACGACTAGGTGAGAATATCTAGCCATGTCCGTCTGCTGTCTGTTGGTCTATGTTTGTCTGTCTGTGTATGTAGACGAAGGGGCTTTCGTAATTGGGGACACTCGACTTGATTCTTCTGACTAGTTTATAAAGTTATTTTTTATTATTATTATTATTATATTATTATTATTATTTTTTGGCCTCAATTTCTGTAAAAATTGATAGAAAATTGGGTCCCCTGGCTGAAATTTATTTGATCTAGTCTCGGCTAGATAGCTAATCCAAAAGTGTAATGATTATTATGACTATGAATATTCATATATTCGTATTGATGTACGAATACTGTATGCTTGAGTGTATTGCATATAAAATGCGTAACATGGCTGCATAAAAAGGCCGCAGGATGCAATGATGCTACACACTGATGGGCTGACAAGGGGTCGCATGTGGCAGCACTCGATAACATAATTATCTGTCATAATCAGTAGGCGTTGAAATGTGCAATTTGAAGTGCAATTTAATGTGCACCAACAGTGAAACACAAAAACAATAATAACAACAACTACAACAACAACAATGAAACCCAACAGATAATACAAAAGTGCGTTTGGTACAATATAAAAGGCATGTTGGGGGTAGAGAGAAGTATTATGTCAGGGTTGCCAGGTTGCTGCTTAGGGCGTTGCTTGCCATCGTCTAAAGGTTTCAGTTTGAGTTTTGAAAATTTGCATCAGATTATTGCAATAAACATAATTATGCGCGCTGCATATGATTTTTCAATTAAACACATGCAACTCAACTTCCCACAATGTTGCTGCTGATTATGTACAGTGGAATAATTATATAAAAAATTCAATTAATATAATATAAATTTGATTTTTAATTCCATTTCTATTACAATATACTTACAACACTTGCGATTGAGACTTACTTATTATCTTAATACAATAGTTTAATGATTAATATTTTCTACTCACTGAAATGATACCGCAACTTTGAATGTTTCTCCAACAAATGAGAATAACATTGTAGTAACCTTTTTTTGGAAAATTATAGTTTTCTTAAGCATGAATGGTAAGATTAAAATATTCAATTAAATCTGGGTAGATAGACAAAATTTTATTTTTATTTTTAAATTAGAATTATCTGCCAGCTCGACTTCTGAGACATTTGGATACTTCTCTCTTCATGGTTTATAATTCTAGTTTATTAAACATTTTTCTTCATCGAAATCAAAATATATTAAACTATATTATAATAATTTCATTGAATATTTTTATTTTCCAATTGATCCCATTGTATGTCGGTGTTGCTGCTGTTGCTGCCAACCGGGTGGTTGACGCTGACGAGGCAAATAAAAAGCCATCCACATAGGCTATGCAGATATGCTACACACATGCATACATAGAAACATACTTATGCTCATATATCTGTATGTGTAATAGGTATATACATTTGCTGCTGCTGCGAATTGGTGGGTGGGGTATATATCGAGGGGTTGGGTGGATCTGATGACATGACCAACCAATTGCTGCTCGTTGCGGGTGTTTGTAATGCATATTTGTTAATTAAGTGTCGTATATGGCTTTCTGTGTTGGTGTATGTGTGTGTGTGTGAGTGAGTGTTTGTGTGTGTTGTGTGGTGTGGTGTGCAGCATGCAGTGTGCAGTGTGTGCAATTGTAACGGTGCTTAAGTGGAATCAATGGATTGTAATGCACAGATAATCATTTTTAGCAAAAACACAGCCCATAGCAATCCCTTGCCACCAAACTCAACCTCAAACCAACATTCATTTTTGAATGTTGTGCATGAATGTGTATATATATGTGTGTGTGTGTGTTTGTTTGATTGTGTGACTGTAAGAGAGATAGGTAGGTATCATTATGCGAAAATTTGAAGAGCTTCACCATATGCTGGGCGTTGCCACTCTGTTTGTCAATGACAAATGGCACAGCGTGAAATAGCGCGACAACAGCGGCAAATGCAATTGCAAATTTCAATTAGACGAGGTGTTGATGCAGAAATTGAAATTTTGTTGTGTGTAGGTGTGTATGTATGTGTGTATGTGTGTTGTGATAGGCATTTCAATCGTGTATGTACTTGACTATGTTGAGCGTATGCTGTCCGCCAGCTACTTCATTATACAACAAGTCGATTGATTATAAAAAAGTATGTTTTAGGTTCTGCGGATTGAGACAATTCGTTAGAAATATATACAGCAACAACAACAAATTTCATTATAATTTTAACTTGTAGAAAATATTATTTCAAATATTTTATTTGGTTTTTAGAACACATAAGAAATATAGTAAACAGTTTTTTGTTTTGGTCTTTGAAAGCGAAATGATTTTATTTTTATCTATTTTTACAATATAAAAAAAAATATGTACAGTAAAACGCTTGCAGTGCCAAATGGATCCACCCAAAACATTGAATTTAAAAATACAAAAAAAATACAGAAATAGAAAAAGAAAGAGAAGTTTGGCTTAGGTCAGTGTGACAGAGACAACAACACCAGCGACAGCAATATCATTGTCGAGCATATTGAGCTCCAGTAGGTAATCTCCTTTGGGTGAATCATCAGGCAGAAAAGTGGTTTCCAGTTTATAGTTATCAATGTTATATTTACCCTTGGGGAATGGACAGTCACCTTGTTCTGGCATATTGGATGCCTTCTGCAAATACGGATATGTATCCGTATCCTCATTGACGAACTGACAGAATGGCTTATTGACGTTCATTACCATAGGACCTTTTTGCTTGTTACTTTCATCATATGTAAAAACTTGAAGCGATATCTATATAAAACACAAGTAATTTATATATATATATATATATATATATATATATATATATTCATCTTTAGATAAAAGTTACCTTCTGCTCATCACCCATATTCCTTAGGAATTCAAAATCTCCCGCCAATGTAAACTTATTGCGTCCAACCTTCTTCATACGTATTGTACCCCAATCGACCCATTTATTATCCTCTTCGAAGTTTGTATTCTTCTCAAAGGAATTTAGTTCCACACTGTAACTAGCCTCCTCAGCACTGGCGTACACCAATAGCATGAATCCAACTATTGACAGACCTAATAGACTACTCATGATTTATTCAATGCTAATGTGAATGAATATTACACTGTTTCAGCCCTTTATATAGAAATATATACTACATATAATCTAGCATGCAATATCATTGTTTTTACATAGGTTTTAATTATTTTCATTAATTGTTACTATTTAAAACAATGTAAATAAATTTTACATAATATAACATTGACTTTAAATCATGTTTTCCAAATTCAACTCTTATATAAAACTCGTTTTATAATAATTCATAATTCAAAGCTTATAGCACGTATTACTCTAGATAAATTATACATATATATTTGAGTCAGTTTCAAAGTTGCCAAATCTACTTAATAATAAGTTTCAATTAGTTAAAGAGATTTACTAGTTAGATTGAGCCTCAAAGCACAACAAGGCACAACGATGACATTCAAACTAATTTATAACTGATTTATAGTGTTAAATCATGCACAGTTACTGGTTATAGTACACCTATATATATTTAATTAAACATACTAAATATACACGTATAAATATATAAATATAAATATCTACATATATATCTATGTTTGTATTAATATAAATATATGGGTTATATAATAATATAAATCCAGTTGGACGATCGCATTTGCTCGAACGGAGACATTAAAGCTATAACATTTGTTCAATAGAATTGTTTATTTGTGTATAAATATAATATATATATTTATATATATTCGGTTGTTTGGTAATGTCATACCGGTTTCTTTATTGATTTTTGACGATTATTTTAACATAGTTACCATTGTCCGATTTAAGTGCTATATGTACCGTTGTATATGCCTCTTCTGAAGAAGTCTTTGTCTCTATTGGCAAAAAACTCGGCAATTCGATTTTCACAAGCCTCCTTTGAACTCAATTTCTGCCCATCGAAAAAATTTTGCATGGCCAAAAACAGATGGTAATCGCTTCGGGCAATGTCCGGACTATAAGGTGGATGCATTAAAACTTCCCAACCAAGCTTCCGTAGCTTGTGACGAGTCGCCAAAGATGTATGGGGCCTGGCGTTGTCATGCTGGAACATAATGCCCTTACGATTCACCATGGCTGGCCGGTTCTGTTCAAGTGCAATCTTCAATCGCTCCAGTTGTTGACAGTAGAGGTCAGAATTGATGGTTTGGCCATAAGGCAGCACTTCATAATGGATAATTCCTCTGATATCCCACCATACACTCAGCAAAACCTTCCGAGTCGTCAATCCGGGCTTTGCCACCGTTTGAGCCGACTCACCGTGCTTCGACCAGGATCTTTTACGCTTGGTGTTGTCATATGTGATCCATTTTTCATCGCCAGTGATCAACCGATCCAGAAATGAGTCGAGTTTATTACGGTGCATTAGATATTCGGAGATTGAGACACGGTCCAAAAGGTTCTTTTGAGATAACTCATGAGGCACCCATACATCGAGCTTTTTTGACAACTTTTTCGACTTTAAATGCCTATGGACGGTTTCCGTGCTTAGTTGGAGCTTCTCTGCGATGCTTCTAATAGTCACATGACGATCTCGATCCACTATTTCCATGATTTCGGTGACAAAATTACCACTGCGGAATCACCTGAACCACTGTTCTGCAGCTTGAACCGATAGTTTGTTGTCTCCTAAGACAGAAATAATATGTCTGCGAGATTCCGCAGCAGTTTTTCCTTGTGCGAAATAAAATTTCGAAATTGCGCGAATTTCAGCGTTTGTGAACTCCATTTCGATCGATTGTAATTTATAAGCGCGGAAACTGATGTAAACAAACTATACGTCATTAAAAAGGTGTTGCCATGAGCTATCCAACGATATGCAGCGTTGCCAGATACGATTCCATGTGACTTCACAAGCGAAGCGCGAAATTTGAATGCAAAAACCGGTATGTCATTACCAAGCAACCTAATATATATATATTCTTAATATAATGTATTAGTTTTAATATATATATATATATTTATGTTTATATATCTATTTATATAATACGATAGCTGACTGCAATTACAAAATTTGAAGCACTTTTGTTAAAAGTTTATATTCTGCATGTGAGGTAATCTTGGAATGAAGCTCTATAAAGAACTCAAATAAATCTTATAATCATTATATTAAATACTAAAGAAACAACAGAATTGTTATTTTTAACTATTTCAGACTATTAGTTGTTTTAAGAATGATTCACAGTTGTGAACAAAGATAATAAATTGACCACTATACTGGGCAAGACAAATTATTTGTATGCTAACTGTTAGATAGCTATCTGTTACTCTTAATAGTATCTTTGAAAGAATTAAGAATTAGATTCTTCCGTTTGGTATGTGGATAGTATGCATTTACCCTTACTTCGAGAAGGGATCTTCTTCTGAAAAGGCTTTACATTTACTTATTCTTAATGAGGACGACAAGACGAGTCGATCTTGTCCGTCTGTCTGTCTTTCTATCTGTCTGTCTGGTTGTATGAACGCCTGTTTCTCAGAGACTATAAGAGCAAGAGTAACCAAATTTGGAATCTAAACTCGTTATGTTCGTACGCTATACGTGTATGTTTTAGATTTTTAAATTTCCTCCCCTGACCCCCGCAAAACGAAAAAAATACGATTATTAGGCAGAATTTTCAACCGATCATATTTCTTCTTGGCACACAAAATGCTTTCAAATCTATTGAGGTAAGTCTGGAGTAAATCTGTGGCAGCTAAGAAACAATTGCCTTAAGAAAGTTTCTACAAAAGTGGAAACTCTTTAAATGTTAAGTGTTAACCTTAATACAGTACTCTGAAGTTCACCTATGCCGACACTTTTTGTCTACAGAACAGACTATACTGAATCCCTAAGTAGCACTCATATAAGAAGCTTTGAAATATAATTAGATTGGATATTGAAGTGAAATTCTCAAGATATATAAGGAATCATTTTAAATGCACTGTGGCTACAATTTTGATTTTGATACTGTGCGTATACCTTAATGCCAGATGTCTATATGGAGCCCCTTAGTTTAAGCGACAACTTCTCCTTAATTGTAATAAAATAATATTTTGTTAAGTGTGGGATATTTCTAATTTGTAATTTGTGTTTATTGCTATTTACAAATTACAATCTAGAATACTCATTAAATTAAACTCGTTTTCCGTTTTTTTCTCTCCCTTTATAGTATCGAAGACAAGGATGGTTTTTCGGGGCTTGGGTGGAGGATGATGGTTTTGACTGGAAATATCTGAAAATATTTTATGCCAACTAATCTCTTAACACTCTATTGAGACATGTAAACTTTTAATAGCATTTGCTATTTGAAGCACCGTTCGGGGAGGGGGGCGTGGGCGACTTCTACTTAAGTGTTGCTGTTGTGGGTAGCTTCCTTTGGGCTTTGGCTGCTATCCTGGCTGCTTGTCGGAAGTTTGGTGTTCTCTGTGCTTGTTTTATGGCCTGCAGCAGTTTTCGTGTTTGAACATCAAAAGTAATAAATTCATCGAACCAAAAATTTGCACGCCAACAATGACGATGGCAGGTGGCAACGCCAAAAATTCTGCTTCCTTTTGCTGTTGTTATTGTTGTTGTTGTTATTTAAGGTCGCGCCTTTTCCGTACTCAATAACTTCCGCCAAGTGCCCCCTCGTAGGGCTATACTCTAACTTCTACGGATATATGTGTAAAATTGTATTGCCTGTTGTCGTACATTTCAGTGACCTCATCCCCCCGCTCACCTCTCCTTGGCTAACGAAAAGTTATTTAAGTAACTGTCTTGACTTGTTTTCGCCTTAACATTGATTGTGTTGCCAAACTACAGGAAAAGTACCAAATAACGTGGAGCGAAGAAAGTAGAAAGTACAGAGTAAAATGTAGTATGTAGTGGGGAATAAGGAGTGTGCTACAGTGTCTCCGATAAATATGTGCACATGTATCTATACTAATGCCAAGTTTTACTTAAGAATTTGCTCAAACACCTATTTATTTAATTTATTTGTATACATAGAATTCTCTTTCGTTTTGTGGTTACTTCAACTAATACATTCCGTAAGCGCGCAACGTGTATAATTTGCTTGACCTTTAACCTCAATAGAATCTTAGTTCTTAAGTATTTGAACTGTCCAACATTTAAACTATGGCTATAAAGAAATTGCAACACACTCTACAGTGTTCGGAAATTCTGAAGAGAAGGAAGTAAACTCTCTTTGAAAAATATAACTTCCTTTTAAGAAAGAACAATCTACTTTTGTTATGATATAGGGACAAGTTTATGGTATTTTTATTCCTCTTTATAAATTTCTTATTATTATGTTATTATTATGATAAATAACAAAACAAAGCGAAAATCTACACCCTGGCTGGGAGACGGAACCAAGTTCCGTTAACAAGTTATTGTACTTTTACTGTACATGATTATTTGTTGTTGCTGTAAACTGCTCCATACAATATTATATAGGAATATCAATAAATTGATATATATTATCGAAAAATATTGTTTGCTAGCTACTTTCTTCTGCTTATATTAAAAAAAAAGAAAAACAATTGGCAACACTTGTTGTTAGTGCTGCCAGTAGTATTTGACAGCAGTAAGAGATAGAATTTATAGCCAAAAGTACAGTTACGTTGCGAAAGTAAATACTAAAAGATAACAAAGTCAAATTTCTGATTCAATTGAATCAACTATAGTTGTTCCTTAACAAATTGAAGGAACTTAGAAGTTCTTTTCTTTGGCAATAAAAATAATATAAAATATAGTATTATATACCATATAATAGATGGTATATGACATAATATTAGAGAGTCTTATGTATATATATATATTATATCTATACTCTACATATTTTTTTATATATTATATTAAATTTGATATGAAATCTGTTTGTATACTTAATTAAAGCAATGTATGCAATAATTAGAATTACTCAAATAATAATAATAAAAATAAAACTAAAACATAAAAATAGTCTAAATAAGCGTCACGTAATCAAATGCAATAAAAGCCGTTAGCGTCGCTGCCAGCGCCATCGTCTCTGCTGCTAATGACTTGGGTTTAAAAAGAAATGGCAGCCTATCCAAGAGACAAAAGTGTGTGTATGTGTGTGTCAGTGTTGGTGTGTGTGTGTATTAAAAGAATTGCAGCGAAATTAAAATAAAATAAAATTTACGTTGAATTAAATGTACGCAGGAAAAGACAAAACAACAACACCAACAGCAGCAACACAGCAACAGCCGCAGAAGCAGCAGCAGCAACAGCAACAACAACAGCAACAGCAGCAACAGCGGCAACAGAAAATAACTGAAGTTGGGAGCAGTCGACAAGTCGTGACTTCATTTGCTTGACACTTGCAGAGAAAAGAAAAGTGACAAGCCACGGCGACGGCGACGTCGACGTCAGCGTCAACATGGGCAGCGCTGCGGCTGTGGCGTCAAGTGTGTGCCATAAAAAAAAGAAGTGAAAAGACAAGGAGGTGGAGGGGTGAAGCGACAAGTGCCAAGAAAGGCTGCAAACGATTCCTAATTGAAAACTATTAAATTCTGTTTATTTTTTCTTTTCATTTCTTTTGTTTCTTTTTTTTATTTTTGTTTTGTTGCGCTGCTACTTAATTTCTTTTTGCGTTCGCTTTTACCCACGTTCTCATTATCTCTTTCTCTCTGCCTTGCTACCTTACTCTTACTTACTGTCTCCCATTCCATCAAATTCACTCTCCCACTACGTTTCTCCCTCTCTCTATCTTTACTTTCAGTGTCTCATTTTCTCATTTGGTGACTGTCGTTGGTTCTTTGGTTCAAATTGGAACTTGAATTTCATTTCGAATGACATTCGCTCCATCACGCGTCAACTGCAGCTAACGTCGGCAGAGCACGTAGCCGTCGACGGCAGCAGCAGCGGCTAGGGAAAGAAGCTAAAAAAAAAACGCAAAAAAAACGGACATTTTCATTTGAGAATATTTAATTAGATGCAATTATTTATGGTATTAAATAGATGAGGCAGTAAATGTGCTGTACACTCCTCGCCCTCTCTCTTTCCCTTACTCGCTTACTCGCTTTCTCTCTTTCTCTCTCTCTCTCTCCTTTCTGCAAAGGTCTGTGAAATGCAAAGTGAGATAAAAAAAAATTGAAATAAAATGCTAAAGAATTGCGTCGTCTTTGCCGTTGTGTTCGCTCTTGTTGTAAAAAAATATAAGAAAAAAAAAGAAAAAAAATTTCAATTCCTGGCACAATTTCTGCAGCAATGCCACGCCCATGGTAGCCATCGTTCGCCCGTCACTTTACCGCGCTGCGCATCATTTACCACCAACACTAACACAGCCATAACAATGAGCTATCAGAGCGGGAGTCCTTGGGCACTTGGCCGAAGGAGTGCATTTAAATGGCAGAAAAATTGAAAAAAATTGAAATTTAAGTCTTTGATATATTTAAGTCAATTTATTAACCGCCTTTTTTTCGCCTGCCACACCCAAGTGTAAGACATTTCCTTAAGCTTTGCCACCAACTTGACCAATTTTTCTTTTCTTTTCGGCTCTCCATTCTACTGCCAATGCGTCTAATACTACTGCTGCTGCTGCAACGAATGATACCCATTCATTCCATTGAACTCACTGAAAGATGTCAGGCAGGCAGGACCTCATTTAAGATCTCTTACCTTCGATAAAGACTTTCATATTTCCAATTTACTTTGATACCAATCACTCTAAGCTACTATCAACCTCAACATAGTTCCACTCCAACTTCTGTCCCCTTCCGATTATCGATAACTTTTTATATTCACTTATCAATTGTTTGACATTGATTCAGCTTAAAGTGTTTTTAGTTTGGAATGCCTGTCAATCTTGTTGTTCAGGTTAACTGCTGAGATAACAAATGGATAAGACATAACACAAACATTTATTAACTCAACCTATATAACATATAGAAGGTGAAGAGGGTGTCGTTATCCTTTTGGGATGGGAGGGTCATTGTTAATAGCGCATGACCACGGTATGCCAGTCAACCCTTTCGCACCTTGTCCTGCCAACATTGACCAACAAGACAAATCACACACAAATTGACAAACGTTTAACATAATTTACACGCCAAAGCCAAACGACTTACACTTGACCACACCAAGCAACCCAATCCCAATCCCAATTCCAATCCCAATACCAATCCGTGTTACTGAGAGTGTCCGGAATTTGAGTTCAGGTCGTGTCCCAATATTGACCCTTTAGCCCGGTCAAACCCTTGTCAACGTTGCGTAACCGAAACTATTAAAAATATCAACAGACTCCTGGGAGGGATAAAATAGGAAAAAAAATAAACTTCCCACTCTCTCTATCTCTCTCTATCTTTGTTTTGCTGTTACTATGTGCAACCCGAGCTGGATTGTCATTTTTCACACGCTGAATGACGTTACATATGTTCATGGTCAAATCGATTAAATAAATCATTAGCATCTTTTGTAGCCAATTTTCTTGCCCACTTTTTTTCCTGTCTTCCTATTTTTCTACATTTTTTTTCTTACTTTTTTGTTGTTTGGTGGGGTCCTTTGTGGCGCGTGTCGCAAGTTTTACGAGTATTTGGTGTGCGTGTGTGTGGAAATTGTTTTTTAATATGACCAAATGGGGTTTACTTGTGGGAAAGTGAGTATGCTTTTTTGAAAGCTCAACTCGGGCTCCCCTCCAATCCAGAAAGTTGACATTTAATTTGTTGCGCTTTTGTTATGGAACACAAGTTTGCGGTTCGAGTCCGACAAGCAGCTGGCTAATTTATTAAAGGAAAAGGACTTTTCCAATAAGTAAACTTTACATTAATGCTCAGCCAATATAACTGCAATTTGTATTTATATTGTACACATTTGCTTTAAGCCTTTCTTCGTATTCTCTTATAGTTAAATAAAAGTATTTTAAATAAACCTCACAACAAAATGCAGCAGAAAATTTAATGAATCTTCCCGGACTGTTTTCCTATAGCGAATATTCTTTATTAAGCTGCTTTCTTAGTTCAACGAGTTAGTTTATTTCCCTTTACTCTCTCCATGCACAAGAATATTCCTATTAAAGAGCATTTAAACAGTTATTAAGTGTATTCAATATTCTGTTAAAACCCGTTTAGCGTTCAGAGCATTACAATATTATTTTTATTCCATTTCATTTCTTTGTGCGTCTCTCTGTAAATCACTCCAGTGTTTATTTTCTATAAATATAAATTAAATGGGTGGCGTGCAACTGTCCAATAAATTTTGCCATTTTTATATTGCTAGACACCTTTTTATGCGGCATTGTGGCCGTGGCCATGGCTTTTGTGTCGCATCCATGTCGCAGCCACGTCGAACCCTTTTCATTGTGACCGATACAAGCAGAAGGATACCCCTCAACAGTGACTTGCCAAGGCGCAACAGTATATAGCTCCAATAGTCCTTTCAAACGTTGTATCGTATCCACTGAAGCTAGCAGGACAAAATCATGTGACAATAGTTGCTTTATTTGGTCCTTTTTTTGTATTTATATGTTTACACGTATATATATATATATATATATATTTTATTCTGCCTGCCATTTCATTTTTCTTTATTGTTAGCTAATAAAACGCAATTTGTTTTATGGTTATATGCGACACCCTTTATATCACAATTCCCAACACCCATTTGGATTTAAGCGATCGAGCAACAGGCTACTGTCAACTTTTCGCCTTAAAGGGAGAAACATATGAACGTCCAATACGAATTAAGAGATTGATCTTATATGTACTTAATATACTAACCGTTCAGTGTATAAAGATGCAAAATAAAAACAAGTAAGAAATCTTTAGTCGAGTGTACCCCACTACACATACTCAAACATACACACAGTTGTACACCGACTTAGCCATTGCGGGCGCCTTTAAGCCCCCCGCGCTCTATAGCGCGCTACTTAATGTTGTATAACTTCCGTGTTTTTTATCCAATCTTAACGAGATTGACAATGTAAATTAAGAATGGTCTAATTATTTTGTATGACAAATAGTCTCTGAAAAGCAGACGTTCATTCGGACGGACGGCTAGACGGACACGGCTAGATCCACTCGTCTTGCGATGATTATTTTTACCTGTTACATACTACATTAGAACTTGCACAAATCCATTAGTTCCGCTTTGCTATTTTTTAGGCAAAGGGACTAATGACATATATCATATAATATTTGTATTAATATATATATTTATAAATCAAAAATAAAATGTAAACCTTGTAATGTGAGTCAGTGTTGCCAAAATTTCATGAGGAAAAGTAGGAAAAGCATGCGTCAACCCACGTACAATGAGGAAAATTATTGGACAAAATGAGACCAACAGGAGGTTCATTTAAATTGGAAGCTAGGAAAATTTCCTTGCTTAAAATAGTTACTCCAATCAGAGTTTGAATTGCTACAACAATAAGAAGACCAGTAACATATTAATCTAATTCAAACAATTATTTATATGTTAACATTTACAAATCAAGAATATAAAGGTAAACCTTACATTCTGAGTTTCCCCAAAGCTGAAGTTATCCATTGTGCTGCTTTAACAGACGGACATGGCTGGATCAACTCGTCTTGTCGACCTGATCAAGAATACATATACTTTATGGGGTCTCCGATGATTATTTCTAACTGTTATATACTTTTCAATTTTGCACAAATCCATTAGTTCCGCTTTGGTCTTTTTTCAAAAGGGAAAGGGGCTAATAAGATTTAAACTGAGATTATTAAAATATTTATTGATTTGACAGCTTATAAAATGATCCAACCTTTGTTACATAGAATTGGGAAAACCAAGAAAAACCCAATTACATCATCAATATTAGTTAGAATGTTAGGTATTGCTAATTAGAAAGTTAACGATTAGATTTTGGGTAGCATAATAAAAGTAAAGAAATAAAGATAATTTTTAAACAGTAAAAATAGCAGCACAGATTTAAGTATATATATAGTATTTATTGATGTGATTGTTATTGTGATTGTTATTTATACTAAAATATTCAATACATATATATTATCTTCTAAAAATTTCTTACCTCATCTTCTTCATTGTATATAATACTACCAATTTTCCGTACACTCAATCAACTTATTACCTTAAGATAACATGTAACTATATAGCTGAAGGCCTATAGAAGCTATACTAAGTAATCATAAGTTAGTGTACTAGTTTTAACTTTATACTAGCTATTAAAATAAATAAATATACATTATATTCAATTAATTTATAAAACAAAAGAAATAAATAAATGTGTAAAATAAAAATATAAAATATTAATTAAATTAAAAAATACAAAACAAATAAAATTTTTCTATTTTCTTTCTATATCAAAAAAATTAGCTGACATAATCTATATATATAATATATAATATATATAGAAAACATATTGTAGTACTTAGTATACAATGAAAATGCATATCGCTGCAGTAAAGTAACCTAACGGTAAAGGATTATTGCTTCAAAATAGAAACCAAAGGATAAACGCCTATTTCTCCAAGATAAACGCATTGCAGGTACAAACGGAAATGAATATAAATATTTTGAATATTTACTAAATATAATTATATTAATTTGGTTTAAACTTGTTGTAAGACAATAAAAACAAAATTAAAGGTGAAAATTATATATATATATACATTTGTTTGATATTATATATATATCCACATATATATAAATATATATAAAAGATAAATATAACTTATATATGAATTTTAAATGGTTTCACAAAGGAGCCCTTAAAAGGATCTGCGAGCATATGCGTAGCATGAGGTAAATTTGTAAAAAGGATTCCTTTGATTTAGTTTTAATGAGTTCACGGTTCATGTAATTGAACAGCTCTCACTACAAAGTATTCCTTTAATATATACATATATACATAAATATGTATATTAGGACATACATACCTTTTTCTATAGATATTATAGAAAGTTCTTTTGTTTTGGCTAAAGCTGAAGCTGAAGCTGAAAAGCTTTGTATGTGCGTTTTTTTTAGTTTTTTTATAAAAAGGAAAAATATTAAAAATAAAAGCAAACAATTTCTTGTAATTAAAATCCATGGCCCTTACAATAAGGCCGAGAGTCAGTCAGGTGCTCTGTTGCGCCAATCAGTCACAGCCGGAGTCAACCACCAAGTCAGCATTCCTGGGGCCAGTTAACCACCCAACCACCCATGCATCCAACCACCGATTGTAATTCCAAGCAGCTGCACTTGTCACTGCAGCGCAGACCCTAAAGGCTAACCTTTTTGCAATGTTCTACTATATTGAAAGCGTTGAATATCGAATACACTTACCTAAAAATATTATTGATAACTTGGTCAAAATTATAACAATTTTTTTTTTCAACTTTTAAGTAAATAAAAAATTAAGTATAATGTAAGTAAAAAAGTTGAATTTAAAAATAAAATATAAAACGAAAACAAAAGTGGACTAAGAAAGAGTAAAAATAAAAGTTTATGAAAAAGTAGTCTGAAAAAAATGAATATATATTTTTTTAGAGTTTTTGTTATTTTCAATACTTTTTTTTCTGGATTTCCTGTTGCCATTTTTTATTTTTTGTTTGCATCTTTTTGTTTAAGAATTACTGATTATTAATTCATTTTGAACCAGTGAGGCATTCATATTTCTGCAGAGCAGTGGGTCGTCCTTCGTGCTTCGACAGTGCCTGTTGTCTGTCAATGTTTTGCTTTCATTTTTTTCCCCATTTTATTTTATTTTTTTTTATAAAGTATATAGAAGTATACATATATACTCGTACATCTACATCTATTTGTATAGACTGAGAGGACTATAGACGTTGACGCGACGTTGTATCCATGTCGCGAGCCTGGCCAGAAGGCGACGCTGCATTCATTGTTAAATCATTGAGTTTTTACTGCAGTTTGGCAACGGGATTCGACGAGCGTCGCATATCCAACCTCAATTTTCTACCATTCAGTTATTATTGTTGTTACTGTACTTGTTGGCATTCAAGTATGACTACTAGTATGAGTATAAGTATGACTATGACTATGAGTATGAGTATGAGTATGAGTATCAGTATGAGTATGAGTATGAGTATCAGTACGAGTATGAGTACGAGTACTTTGCCTTTGCTTCGCTATCCATGTAAACAAAGTCAGTCAGCAGTAAGAAAACAAAATGTGAAAACTCTCATCGTCCCATAACAACTCGCCTCACTTCGTCCGGTCCGATCCAATGACTATCCTTTAGCCACGACATGAAGCTGTAACGAGAGGACACCTGCTCTAAAATGTAAGCACTGCCTGGTATGGCCTGGGCTAGGCTTAGCCAGGCTATACCTTACCTTACTTTACGTTACCAGGCAAAGCTGTAGCTGTAGCTGTAGCTTGTTAGTCTGATTGGGTGGCTGATTGGTTGGACTGGTTGACTAACTGACTAACTGACTCACTGACTGATTGTTTGAATCTCAGCTGCTGTGCCGTTAAGGCGTCATCGTCCTCGTCATTGTCGGCCCATTGCAATGCAATGCCCAGTGACAGTTGCTGTGGCCCACGACCAGTTTCTAACAATGAAGCGGAAACAATGTTTACAATTTTTGCTATATACATACAAACATATATATATATATATATATATTTATATATATACATATATACCTGCATTTTACTTCTCATTCAGTGACAGTCGGCGCAGCACCTTTTTTTCCATACTCTTGCTCTCTGTCACTCTCTTTTCCTCTCTGGCTTTCATTTTATTTTATTTTTCCTCTGCATTTTATGTTTGCCTTGTTATGCTTTGTGTATTGTATACATATTGTACCTGTGCCATGTTTGACTGTATTTAGCCAGCGGTCATAAAGTTAATTTGTACAAAACTTGCAAATAATTCAAACATTTTTCTACAATTTCTCCTTTCACCCAACACTCCCCCCACCACTAAATTCCACAAAATGTATGACGAAAAAGAAATGCTCTCTTACATTGTGACCCTATCGACTGTACTACATATTTATATACATATATATATATATAAATATATATATATATATATATTCTAATATATATATATATATATATTAGAGTCCTACAGGATTCTGCCTGCACTGAAATGACTTACAATTTTATTAGAATTTATTTTCAAATTTGGTTTTTTCGAGTTCTTTAAGTAAAGTTATAAATCATATAAACTCTTGGAATCTATGATTTGCATTGGTATTAGAATTCGGTATCATATTCATATATATATATATAGGTATATATATATAGGTATAGATATAATTTGATGCTAAATAATATTCAAAGGCAGCTTTTACATTAAATTTATAATTACCCAAAAAGCCGATTAGGCCAGCAACAACACCAACAATGACAACAAGAAGAGGACCCAAAGAACAACAAAATATCTCTCCAAAGTGCTACACTATTTTATGATTAGGCAACAACGCGGCAACTGGCAAACATTTAACACCTTTTAGCGGGCCCTAATGAAATACTCGTTGCTCGTTGTTGTTCTGTTGTTCCGAGTGTTTGTTGCTTTCTGTGTTGTTAGTCAACCCGCTGCTAAGGCATAATTTTACTTATTACAATTTTATATTTTATAGATGCTAAAGGGCTGGGTGGGTGATGATAGAGAGACAAAGAAAGAGAGACAAAGAAAGAGAGACAGAGAGAGAGAGAGATAGAGAAAGAGAGAATGAAAAGCATATTCCAAAAATTACCAATTTTGTTGCTTACGATTATTACCTTGTGAAATGTGCGTTGTTGCAGTTGTCGTTGTTGTCTTTGCTGTTGTTGTTGTTGTTGTTATTAGGCTTGGCTTTTTGGTACACTCTGGAGATGACTTAACACGTAGCACATCATTAAAAATTTTGTGCCATTAATGCATAACACATACAATCACACAACCATACACACACACACACAGTCACAGCCACATATATACACCTGCGAAACATGATCAAATTGCCAATATGTCACACACAAACATGAACAATCCCCAACTTTGGGATTGAGTGTATGAACGTATGTGTTGGGGGTTGTCAGCTAGTGGGTGGTTTGGGTGGTGTGCAATGGGTGGGTAAACTAATAACGACAACCGGCATACGAACAACTCTGACATAACATCATCATCTTATTTACGTCTTTTTAACACCTTACCTAAGCCCAAGCCGTACTCAAGGCATATGCCTACAATACACACACACACACACATATATATATATATATATATATATATAAGCTAACACACAAATCCAGCCATCGTATACCGTTGAACAATTAACAAAAGGTAATGTAAAATTATAATTATCACACAAAAGCACATTTGTTAATTTAAGCTAAAACAAACACCGAGACAAACAGTATATATATACAGACATATATATATGCATGAATATATTGGTGTAATGGGTGGTGCATGTGTTTGTGTGTATGTCTGAGTTTGTTTCTGGTAAGACAAATTTTGTCGCCTAGTTTCTTGGCGCTGGGCAAAACGACCGATGCGTAACAATGAAAACTCCCCAATGTAATAAATATAAAAACAGCCGAAAAATATGCTATAATATTATTTGGAACCACAACAGAAACAGAACTTTTAACTAGAGATGAAACTATATATGGATATATCAGTATTCTCGCATACTAAAGCCTTAAATTATTTTTATTTTTTATTTATTTATATTTATTTATATGAAGCAGTTCCTAACAGTTCCTATTAACAGTGTTAATATATATAATAGAAAGAATTAAAAGTCGCCGTCTCAATAAAGAGAACGAGAGATCTATCCTGAGATAAGCTTAATCAAATTATGTCTTTTGAGTAGCCTTATGTGCTGCATATTATAGAATGCTACGCTTCAAGCTATTAGCATAAATCTTCAGTCTATGCGAGTATCCACTGATATGGCGTATGATCTGCTGCTCCATGGTCTCCAATCGTAGCTTACTATGCGTTTAGCTGAATGGGCCAAGATGTCCTAATTTGAACACATCGGTTCCATGGTGTAATGGTTAGCACTCTGGGCTCTGAACCCAGCGATCCGAGTTCAATTCTCGGTGGAACCTTGCGGGAGTCACAGAGACTTGAGAAAATACCTTTTTTACTTTCAAGGGTATATCTTGCAATCTTTTTTAATATCTCAAATTGTTAGTGGTATTTAAAGGATATAATGTCAAAAATCAATATAATATTTTTATATACAACATTTGTAAAGTGTGTTTACTCAGTTCTATAAGTATTACTAAAGTAGATTAAGTTGAAATCCTTTATTTTATAATAACATCCTTACAAGGATTCATTTGCATACGATATATTTCATGAAGACGCACGACTTGTGCTCATCCTTGGGCGATGCTACTTATTGCTTCTATACGGAAAGTAGCAGAAAGCGTCGACTGATTTAGTAGAAATAGAGATTAAGAGACAGAGCTTAAGAAGACAAGAGAGAGACACAGAGAGAGACATAGAGGGGAAGAGATGAAAGCAGAGCTAGTGAGAATGGGCGAATGGGGGTTAAACTTCATTGCATTGATACTCAGTTGCTGAGCTGTCGCTTGATTTTTGGTCCATGTGTCCTTTTTTGCGGCACATAAATTTTATGTGCCAGGACCTACATACCCCATCAAAGAACAACCACCCACTTTACACACACACACACACACAAATATATATATTTATATATATATGTATGTATTAAACCCTTTGGCATACTTTACACCGACAAAAGAGCAGCTCATTTATGGCTCGACCCGATAATGTATTATCATCCGGCGAAGGAGCCGCTTATAGTTTTTGTTGTCGCGCTGTTTAGAGAGGCAACTTTCAAACATTTACACATATACCCGTACACATACACATACACACACATTTATATGTATATGCATACACATTGACAATGAAACACACAGCCACATACTCACATTTTTCGAGCGTTAATAATTTTTTTGTTTTTTTTTTATTTTTGTTGCTGGTTTTTTATTTTTTTTTAAGCATTTTTCTTACTCTTTTGCCAGAGCGTCCTTAATTTATGGCTGTTACATTGTGGCGCTTCTTTATATGGCACACACTTTGGCATTTTAATGGGCATTAATGGCATGCTACTATATGAAGGTGGGTGGAGTAAGGGTAGGCTCCTGGAATTGGGTCCTGGAACACATTAAAATTATTGAAGCCGACAACGGCCATTAATTCGTTGCGCTTAGCGCGCAATAATGCCGCACATAATTGTTTATTAATGAAGTATAAGTATTTTTATTGGCATCTCAGTCTCAGTCTCTGGCTTCGCAAGAATAAAAGATAACTTTATACATGTTAATAGACTAAACAATACCCTGGAACAAACAAAACTATAGAACCGCAAGAGATATTTTAATTAGAATTCACAACTCAAAGCCAAAACTTTGTTTGCGACTCTTTTTGCATATTAAACTGTCAAATTAGACTTTAAATTACAATATAAATATAATGTTAATAATAAAATTAAATCATTAATCAATTTATAACACTAACTATTTAATTTATAAAACTATCTCTCTGTTCAGACTGATGTGTGTCTCGATTTTATCAAGAAGTATTTATAATACTTGTAAGTTAAGGAAAATAATAAACTATTATATATCATATAAGCAGACAAATGAGATCAGAAATAAATAATGTTAATAAGAGTGTCTCTCAGATATTTAATTTGTTTATATCAATGTAAAAAGTAAGCTACTATCTTTTTAACTTTTTTTTTGAAAAAAATTATATTGTTAATTGAGAAGTCAATGGTTTTTCAAAATATAATAATAATAATTTTATTATTAAATATATATATATAATGTAAAAACAAGCAATTGTTAACATCTAATAAGATAATAAATATATATATAAAAACATTTGATTAATGCCAAAATTAATTAAACTTTATTTTAAAACACACAACGTAAAGCGCCATCTATTGAAAATTAGCAGTATTTATAGGAAAATTTTTTAGTACATCAACTAATGCTGCTTGAATGGCTGGGATATGTTTATAAAATGCTCTCTCAACCTGGTTTTCGAATTATACAAATACAAAATTATGCCATAGCAATACTTTAGGCTAATAGTGGGAATGGGTAATGGGAGTTATACGTTTTTTGATTATAAAATATGGGGAGTTGCATTATCGTATTGCTGTTGAATATTAAAATTGTTACAACGAGAGCAATAATAGTAAACAAAAAAAAACATAAGAAACAATTACAACTACAATTTCCAATTTCAAGCAAGGTTATATAGTTAAATTCTAATACTCCGTAAATAAAGTAAAGATCAGATGCTATAGTTGGTCTAGTGATGGAGGCAGGCAGCAGTTTGACAGTCTAAAGAATATATCATTAATATAAGATTATAAGTTTAATAAACCGTAGAAGTACTTTTCACATTTCTTTCAAATAAATTATAAGAATTTTGATACCAATCTGGCTTTGAATCTGTTGATATATAAAAAGCGCATAGCAAGCTTTGAATCTACTTGGAAAGTTACAAAAATTAAATAAATTAAATGAACTATATGTTATTTGAGATATTGTGGATAAAGAAAGGATTCAATTAATAACCAATAAAGTTGTTGATTAAAATATTTAAAGTTAATCTAAATCTTATAAACTTTTCTTCTTTAAAGTTCTTTAAAGTTTATCAGAAGTTCAGAAAATAGTTTCCAATGTCAAAGAGATTCACATGAATGTCAAAAATGAGTTAAATGTTTTAAGAAAACCACAAACATTCTGCTTCTTCATACGCATACTTAATGCATGTGCACAGATACGCACACACACACACCCACACATATGCACACACACACATATATGAGCTGCAACAAATGGTATGCGAAAGGGTTGCTCTAAACCAATTTTCCACCACCCATATGAATGCGCGCGTCGAAATCTATTGAATCCGCATCAGATATCAATACTCAGTCACGGACATACACCCACACACACGCACGCACGCACATATACAAGTGCAATTGTATAGAGAGAGGCACTGGGCCGGGTCCTTTTGGACTACCCTATGTGCTGGGAATTCGATTTCGGTGCCACAATGTGACGAAGGCAACCAATCGGATGACTGCAGGCAGCTGATTGGACAAATTTCATGCTGTTTCAAGCAGCAAGTAGCCACAGCACCCAAATGGCCAAAAAGGAGCATAAAAAGCATATAATAATAAAAAAAAATATATAAAAAATATATATATATATATATATATATATATATGTATGTATATAGATAAAAAAAAAAGACAAAGACATAGTATCTGTATGACAGAGGAAGATGTAGAAGATGAAGATGAAGTCGGTCAGTCACTGAGCTCAGTGCAAATGGTATGGGTCGATGGGTCCTTGTAAACTGTTAGAAAATGTGAAAAATTACATAATATGCGCTGAAAAATGTGCGTACATTTTTTTCGTTTTCAATTCTTGTTATTTTTATTCTTTTTTGTGTTTTTTGTTTCTGTTTCATTTGTGTTGCTGACCATTTGCTGCCTTGCTCCTTTAATGCTAAAATATATACATAAACAAATATACATATGTATGGATATACATATACATATATATAAAGATTTTTTGTTTTATGCAAAACTTTTGCGTTTTACAATTCATTGCATATTCAATTTTGTTGGGTCAACGACGATGACGACGACGACGACGACGATGACGATGACGATGACGATGACGACGTCGACGACGCCACAAGGGCACCAAACAAACAGCAAAGGTCCAAGGCATATTAATAAGGATTTCATTAGTTTTATACATTTCGTTTCGTTTCGTTTATTTTTTTTTCCTTTATTTATAAATTTTTTGGTTATTTTTTAAACAACACACACACACACAGACATACACATACACATACACACGCACAGTAATGGGTCCCGATACTTTTATTTTCATTTGTTGTAATTTTTATTTGTTTTGCTTTATTTTTTTTATTTTGTAGGGTTTCCCTGTGGTGTGGATTTTGGGGTGTATCCTCTTCATCCGCACTCTCAGTGCTAATAAATGAGTAAACGTTTAGATAAATGTCTGTTATTTTATATTATCGTAGTTTGTTTTATTTGAAAAGTTGACCAAGCTGCCCAAACAGGCTACAAGTTAAAAAGTCAGAGGTTACTGCATGCATTCATAATATGTACGTATACGTAATATTTTGTCTAAAGCTCCTTTTCCGGCATAAACGCATTCAGTGGGGATCAATCAGCAACAACTCTGGCCAACAATCATAGCTAGTAACGACTACTAAAGCTCTAGTATAAACTGCACGACTATAAAGATACCCTGTAAAAAAGTGACTATATATTAAATATCAAACTTAAGCAAATAAACTAAAAATAAATAAAAGAGAAATATATAAACTAATTACAATTTCCATATAGTTATGGTATAAATATAGAAATTGCAATCAGTTTAGTAACTGATCCTTACTAAAGGATCACGAAGTATTGCTTTAAATTATACAACATACAGTCCAATGTCCGGAGTGTATTTCCATACCCAAACCCTTGGTGCTTGGACTCGTTTTGTGTGTGCGAAGGCTTTTTGTCTCTATTAAATTAATCGATGCTCATTTTTCCAACTTAACAAAACGCAAAGAGAAAAAAAAAGAAGTATAAACGATAAAACATTTGCTTGCTGCATATATTTTCAACTGATGTTCCACCCATTTTACATTTTCTTTCCTTTCTCTCTCTCTCTCTCTGTCACACTCTCTGTTGTTGTATTTTCGTTTTTTATTTTTTCTCTTTTTGCTTTTAAGTAGCACTATTTTTTAAGGATTCTGTTTTGGGCGCCCCCTCCCCCCCAACTCTTATGTCACATCTAAAACAATTTTATTTTCTGTGCGTTTTTCATGCTTATCAAATACAAAACAAACGCATACGAGGGTTGACTCTGTCCTGGTCATGGGTATAGGTATGGGTATGGGTTTGGGTATGGGTATGGGTATGGGTATAGGTATGGGTACGAGTATGGGTACGAGTATGGGTATGAGCAAGAGCTTGGGGTTGGTATCGTTACTGGGTATGGGTTATTGTGGTTGCTGGGGGCTGTTTGCGGCATTTATGTTTCATTTGACATTTTTGATACGTTTTATTTTTAATTTTTTGTCGCTTTTCTTCTATTTTTTTCTCTCTCTCTCTCTCTCTCTCTCTCTCTCTGTATCCCTCTCCTTCAAGCGTTACATTTAAACTGACATTTCAATCAATCAGAGCGGGTCACTAGGCATTGCGTATAGACCCATGTCTAGGGTGCTTAAATGTACAATTTATAACAGGCCATAGATTTTCCGATTAGACAATGGAATGAGAATTTATATGTATATATATTAATAAGTCATGCAATATAAATAAACTTTTTTGTATGAATAAGCTAACTTTTAAGCAAATTCTTTATCAAATAATGTACAATATATGGTAATTCAACTAAGTGCCCTTTTCTACTTTCTATGATTCTTTTTAGCCTACAAGTATGCTTCAATATTTTTACATTGTTTCTCATTGGTGCTACGCATTCTCTTGTGTTTTGTAGTGCTTGGCACTGCCCTTTGACCTTTTAATTATAGGTAAAGAATCTTTGGAACTTGAGATACAATTTTGATTGATAAACTACACATTTCGATATCAGAAACGAATCCTGCCAAATTTTATGTGCGACCTTGAAAAGAGTTCAATTGTTCATAGGTTTTCCCCATAGCATCAGCTCCATTTGGATTTCCCTTTCAACATGTATAACCGTATATTCACACACACTCATACCTCTACATATACTGTTATATTACACGGTAGAAAAAAGTTGTGTATCATAAAAAATATATTTCAACAAAAGGAAAAGAATGCGTCTCCGGCATCATTCTTGAGAAATGCTCAGCAAATCAGTGAAATCGTAAGAAAAGCAGCATAAATAAACACATCAACACAAAGGCAAAAGTTTTGCTGCCCCACGGCTTACTCCGACTCCGACGAGCTGGCATAACTGTCTATAGACGACTCTATATACCCCAATGCTAATCCCTTTTCATATGTGCGTTGAATGCTGCTGCTGCTCCGCTTTGGATGGCTTTGGTTGGTTGGCTTTGTCTCTGTAGCGCCGACGACAACGCAGCGGAAGTCAAAAACAAAAAACATTTTTTAATTGCTTCAGATAAGACACAGCATACATAACTTTCAGCTAGCCCCCAACCTCCAACAGCTCTAACCCCCAACCTGTAATAACAACAACAAGAAGAATACAGCATAAAAAAAAAAATAAAAAAAAATAAAACACAAACGAAAGAAAGAAAGCGACAATTTTACAATTCAGCGCACATTTTGATGAGCTTCATAATTTTTGCTGCTCATTGACGTTCCTACTCATATCATTTATAAAGTATCTATGTAAGTTACTTCCACCCCTCCCCGCATCAATGCTAAACACTCCCTTAACAGTTGATTCCTCCTCAGCGAAATACCCAAACGCATTTACACATACGAACTATAGTACAGATAAGACTTAATAAACAAGATGTAGAGTACATCAAAGACAGAGAGAGTGACAAAGAGAGAGAAAGAGAGGTAAGGATGTTATAGAAAACAAGAATTGTTTTGCAAAGAAAATCAGTCTGCAGAAAAGTGCAAGACAAAAAAGAAAGTAAATTGTAATGCAAAGCAGATAAACCTTACGGCAAGAGAGAGAGAGATAACATAGAGTTTACGAAGCAGTTCCTAAACTAAAAATTGAGTTGGATTATTTTAAGAAAATGAAAGGAATGGAATAAGATTTGAACTAATTTACATATTATCACAAATTATATATAAGTGTAGTGTACACAAAAGTCCAGAAGAACTAATGAAAAATCTTTTATGTTTCATAGAAATGCGAGCAACCTGCGTACATTTTATGACATTTTGGATTGACTTGAGTTGACTTGGTGCTTACTTTCCATACATCTTATATATACGAGTATGTCACACAATTATCAAACGCTCTATCTGTGCATCAGTCACTGCCACGCCTTACCATACCCGCATACCTATACGCTCATACTCACACACACTCACACACACACGCACAAACATAGTAGCTACACCCACTAGGCCCCACTTGGCGTGTTTACACAATTACATGCATTTTACGCTACATAAACGAGATTAGTGCGTCGCTTACTTTTGCCTAACTTCTTTTGACACAATGGCACGGTAGCGCAACGGCATCGTTGAAGCCATCGCCAACCCCAACGTCAACGCCAGCCCCATTACAGTAGAGTACACCCACCCAGCCCACTGCTTGACTTATACGGCCTAGACGAAAGTTGGCTAAGAGATACGAGCCAGCAACTCTTTGAGCCTTGAATGACTCTGACGGCAGTGGAGGCGGCGTCAATTGCTTTTGTTTTTTTTTTTTTTGTTTTTTTACTTGCCTTGAACTTTTTTTTTTGTTTTTTCTTACAGCCCTTATAATGTTGGGTGTATGTGCATGTGTATATATGTGTGTGTGTGTGTGTGTGTGTGTTTGTGTTTGCATTGTTAACAAGCGAAAATTTTGCACATCTTTTGTTACACAACAAAATTTATAGAGAACATCGTCTAAAGTAGAAATCGCGTTCTCCTATAGAATAAACATATCTATTTTTTTATGACTTTTTTGTTGATCTTTGTAGCAGACTGTGGCATGTGGCATGGCAAGTTGCCTCCTAACATAATGTGCAACAAGCTCTAACAACATATTTACCCATATCTCAAATCCTTACAGAAGCAAACCAAATACTTATTTTATTTAAAGCTATTGAAAAATGTTTTATTCATCCTTTGATAAAACAAATTTCATCAAATGTATTTTTATTAAACAAGCCTTTTAATCTATTTTCGATAAATAAAAGATCAAATTGATAATTGTAATTTTTTCAAACACTTAATAATAATTACATAACATAAAACAAAAGAGTAAATAAAATAAAAATAAGACAACAACAAAGTAAGTTTTAAAAATATAAAGAACAGCACTAAGTTGTAGACAATATTTTTATTATTATTATTAATTTAAATTTAATCATATTAATAAGATTACATAATAAAATTTAATGTCTCTATTCTATTTTTAGCCCCTTTGCCTTTTTGTAAAAAAGAAGCAAAGCGGAGCTATTGGAAATGTGCAAAATCGAAAAGTATGTAACACATAGAAATAATCATCGGAGACCCCATAAAGTATATATATTCTGAATCAGGACGACAAGACGAGTTCATCTAGCCCTGTCCGTCTGTCTGTCTGTCCATCTGTCCGTCTGTATGAACGCCTGTTTCTCAGAGACTATAAGATCTAGAGCAACCAAACTTGAAATCTAGATTCGTTATGTTCGTAGGTTATACGACTTTGTTTTTGATTTTTGAATTTCTTCCTCTGACCTCCGCAAATCGAAAAAAACGATTATTTAGGTACACACCATTATTAGACCATTATTGATCGATGTTGTGAATCTGGGTAAGATCGATCAAAAATCTCGGAAGTTATAGATCATCAAAAGTGGCATTATTGGCCCCGGGGGGGTATAGTAGTGCGCGCAAAATAAAAGCTAGAGCAACGAAATTTGGAAAGTAGGTTTGTTATGTTTGTTCACTATACGAATTTGTTTTAGATTTTCGAGTTTCCTCCCCTGACCCCCGCAAATCGAAAAAATCGATTATAAGACACAATTTTCAACCGATCAAAGTTCTTTTTCGCACACATATTAAGTAGATCATTCTTCATCTACGTTGTGAATTTCGTTGAACAATAAACACGAAAGTTATACAACATTAAGTACCGCGCAATGGAGCGTGGGGGGCTAAAAGGTGCGCGCAATGGCTAAGTACGTGCAGAACTGTGTGTATGTATGAGTATGTGTGTGTATGGCTGTATATCTAGGCAAAGGGGCTCTCGTAGTCGGGTACACTCGACTACAGACTTCTTACTTGTTTTATATAAGTTAATTTATTTTGTCGATATTTAAGAATTGTCTATAATTAATTTAACGAGTATTTACTTTATAATTATTTATTTATATATTGACTTATAAAATTATTATAATTGCCTTATATTATGTTTTTTTAAGCTTTTAAATATAATTTATTAATTGTCTCTTTATTTTTCTTTAACTATGTACTTTACTATTTTATTATTTAGCTTATATACATTTTATGAAATATGTTTACTTTCAAATGTAAAATTTGGGTCATAATAAATGTAATTAATTTTTTTTAATTATTATTTTATTTATTACCCTTTACTATTTTACATTTGTATATTTTCTATAATTGTTCTATTTTATTATTATTATATTATTATTATTTATTCTTAAATAATTATATTCTTATTTTATTATTTATTTATATTATACATACTTAAATTTTTTTTATTTAAGTATTCTTAAAATATTTAATTTAATTTTATGTATGTATTTTAATTTAATTATTTAAATTTTTCTTAATTTCATAATAATTTTTACTTTGTTTATGAAATTAATTTTTATGAATTTATATATTTTTATTTTATATTATTATTAATTAATTATATACTTAATTATTATTTCATAAATATACTTTAATTTAACTTTTTTATTTAAAGTTAATTTAATTATTTTATTTTTTTAATATATTTTTATTTATTATATATGTTTTTAATATATATATTTAATTTATTTTAATTTCATTTTTTTATTTTATTATATTTATTTTTATTTATGTAATTTTATTTATTTACTTTCATTTTATTATTGTATTTTTTTTTATTTAATTTGTATGTTTTTCTTTTATATTATTTTATAAATTTTTCTGTATCCTCTCAATTTATTTATTTTTGTTATGTAGCTGAATTTAAAGTTTATATTGAAGTTTCTGAATAATTCTTTCAACGATAAAGAAAATAAAGAGTAAAGGATGCTCTTAGTTAATGACAAGACACCCCTTCAGCAATTAAGCAAAATAAACAACAATTCCTCATTAGCCAAGGATCAATAGAAATCGGCTTAGTTTATATAAAGGCAATAAGGTTAGAGCTTATATTATATAATTAACTCTATCCTTTAAGATAGTTACTTTAATGGCTTGGAAAATTAAAAACGATTAACCCTGAGTTGACTACTCTTTAAAAAAGAAATGTGATTTTTTGTTGTTGGTTTTGTTGTTGTATTTTCTTGGTAGATGTTATGACAACAGAAAACTGTCAACAGCTGGTGGACGCGGCAGCAACAGTGAGTAACAAAAAGTAACTGCCAAAGGCGAAAAACAGTAGCAACAACAAAAACAACAACAATAGATATACAAAGAGTAAGATGAAGCAGTAGAAGCTCAAATCAAAATGCCATTAAAGCGTGTGACGTTGTCGCTTAAGTGGAAGTAAATATTGTCATTACTCAAGCTTAAAATTAAAATTACCCACCTGGATGGAGCAAAATGATAAACTGCATAAGCCAAAGGCAGCAACAGACCCAAAAATTTTGAATGCAAAACTTTTTTGCACAAGTGTGTGTATGTACGTGTATGGGTGTGGGTGTGTGTGTGTGTACACCCTCCAGTAGTGAGAACGCCTCAAACCTTCAATTTTTTTGCCAAAAAGCAAAGAGCAAAGTCATTTTCATAACGACAACGAAGCCAACTTCTTGGCCAAGGTGTGCGCCCACAGCTGATGAGCTGTAACCCAAACCTCTAGGCTTCCATCTGCCACCTGCCAGCTCCTGCCCCAAAATACCTTACCTCACCATTTCCACCATCACTTGCATCGCAGTTCCCGGTTTGGGGCAGGGGGAGAGCCGCGTAAAATGTGCTACGTTAAGCACATCTGTTTTTTATTGCTTTTAATTTGCCATTAATAACGCATTCCAAGGCAAACGGACGACGTCCGCATGAAATGCTAATTTATAAGCATATAGATAGATATACTACTACTACTAATAATAATAATAATAATAATAATAAAAATAAAAATAATAATAATGATAATGCTAATAATAATATTAAGTATTTCGAGTATATACTTACATATTTAGAAATCCAATTTTAATATGCACAGACAAGGACATTAACTCCGCTACTTGCTCAAACCTGCCCCATCTGGCTTGGGGAAGGGGGTAGATGACTGATGGAAGATGGGGGCAATTGCAATTAGAAACGCCGCACCATACATTGCCCTAGCTCATAAGTCAATGAGTTTTTGGCATTTTTATGACCAAACAGAGGCGGGGTAAAAACAGTTTAACTCCTGTCTGAAATGGCTTTCCATTCAGTCCGTCTGTATAAGCTAATGGCAAATACTTTGGTTGTGTTGAATATATATTCATGTACAATAATTATTTAGCAATAAGTTTGAAAAAGTTTAAGTCTTTACAAATTATTTACATATTGATATCCGAATTGAAAAGTTAATCTCGTGAAAGCAATTTCTCCCAAAAGAGCATTTTGCAGAAATATTTTGCTATTGGTAATCCATAAGAAAACTATGCATTAGGCTAATGCTCCTTGAGCGGGTATCGTCAGTCCTCTCTTCACCTTGATGAGGTCTTATATGATTCACCTTGCGGTGACTAAGGAGAAGCATTGAATTGATCACTGTCTTCCTGCACAATTTGATTTTTGCTCTTCTTCTAAGCGTCTGTTTTAAAAATTTTGAAGTAATTCTAAGAAACTATATAGAAATCGATAACAAAGTTATTTTCAAATTGTTACACAGAAAAGAATAAGAAATTTTACGAAATTTTAGGGCAATCTGGAAATTTATTATACATAACAATCGATGAGTGTTTACATATAACATATTTGTTTATAGGTAATGCTTATATTGAAGTCTATATAAATCACCTTTACACACACACACATAATGTTTTCTATGTGGATAGTAAATGCAGCAGGGTAAAACATTCACGCAACATCAAAGCAGTTCGTTGTTTAAATGCCTAAACAAGAGACCTTTTGGATGGTTCCTTAAGTTGTTGTCGTTCCTGGTCTGGCCTGGTTGGGCTGGGCTGGGCAAAAGGCAATTGTTGTGTCGTCTTTCTGGGCATCCTTTACCATTCCGTTGCAAAATTAGCTAGGAGTAATCCTTTAAGTTTAGTGCCCAAGAATTGCACACAATTGTCAGGCAAGGCAAACCATGGCAAGACCGGGCAAGACAAGTAGCAAGCGCTGAGGACAGCCTAGTGGAAAGGCTGAGAGGTAAGAGGAGCAGGCAAATACTGCTTCTCTCATACTGAAAAGATGGACTAACTGGCCCCGTCCAGGAGCAGCATCATCCTAACATTGTCAGCCACGTTGATGACATTGTGTAAAATTTTGTAGCTGTCGTCGTGGTTGTCGTTGTCGACGTTTTTCTTGTCGTTTTCCTTGTCGTTGTCGCTGCTGTTGGTCGCACCATCTTCAGCCGCTTGGCTATAAAACTTTTATAGTAAAAAGTAAATGCCACAAATGAGCAATCGAAATTTTCGCATTATAATGCAAACTGTGTGCATTTTTCGGGTTATTGTAGTCTTCTTTTGGGTAAAAGACAAACGCATACCACGACGCCATCATCGTCATCCTCCCGGTTATTCTACCAGTCGTCATGGTCGCCTTTTGCCATTTTCTATACCTACCCTGGCATTCATTTGCCATCTCAGTTCCCGTTATACTCTGTACCCCCATACACCCGTATACCCGTATACCCGTTTTGCCTCTATTAATAATAATAGAATTTTTGGAAATTTTGCAGCAAAGCAACGAAAGGAAAAGGAAACTCGCCTTGCGATTTTTGCATTTGACGACAACGAACGGGTTGGTTGCTTGGTTGGTTGGTTAGTGGCTTAACCACTACCATTGGCCATTTTCTTCACCTTCACCTTCACATCGTCATCATTATCATCATCATTATTATATATCCTTTATTTCTATTGCTCTTTTTGACTGTCTATTGCATAACACAGACCAGTCCTAAATACAGACAATAATGCTAATAATGTTCATAATGTGCATAATATTCATACTTTATATACGACAATGAACAAAGTCCTTGTACGCCTATATCCTTTCTTTGGAATTTGTTAATAGACTTCTCACTAATATTTCCATATACAATTTCAGTTATTCTATACAAGCGAAATCTCTTTTGCTAATGAATACTAAATTGACGCTATCAACTGATGTTTAAAGGAAGTTCCTATTATTTCTAGGCTAGGCTCAATCATCTTAGACAGTATGTCAAGAAGTAGCTCAGGAAGTTTCTTAAGCCATACCTCAGAAAGTACATCAATCTAAGAAACTAGTTAAGGAAGTATCTCAAGAAATACATCAGAAATTTTCTCGGGAAGCAGCTGGCAACGTATCTTATGAAGTATCTCAGAAAAAATGGTGGAATGTATACTGGCAGGCAGGTAGAGAAGTGTGTCAGAGAGTATATCAGGAAGTATGTCAGGAGTAATCTTAGGAATTATCACAAAAGATAACTCTATCAAGTTTCAACTTAAAAAGCATCTCAGAAAATATCTCAAGTAGTATCTAAGAAAGTATCTAGGGAAGCAGTTAGAAAGTATTTCAGGTAGTATCTTAGGAAATATCTCAGGAATTACATCGATACATATCTCAGCAGCAATCTCAGAAAATATCTAAAGACATATATATGTGATAACGTCAATGTACCTCTCAGGAGGCATAGTATGTTAAGAAGTATCTCAGGATTTATCTTAAGTGATATCTCAGAAGATATCTAAGAAAAAATTCAAGTAGTATCTCAGAAAGTATCTAGGGAAGCAGCAGAAATTATTTCAGTAAGTACCTTAGGAAGTATCTCAGGAATTACATGTATATCGAGACATATCTCAGTAGCAATCTCAGGTAGTATCTACAGAAATATCTATGTCAGTACCTTAAAAAATGTAAGGAATTGGGGAAGGAGCTGGGAATTTACCTCTCAGGAGATATATCAAGAAGTATCTTAACAAGTAAGAAGTCTGTAGTCGAGTGTACCCGACTACGAGAGCCCCTTTGCGTACATATACAGCCATACACACACATACTCATACATACACACAGCTCTGCACGTACTTAGTCATTGCGCGCACCTTTTAGCCCCCCACGCTCTATAGCGCGGTACTTAATGTTGTATAAGTTCCGTGTTTATTCTTAAATTTTAACGAAATTTACAACGTAGATGAAGAATGGTCTACTCAATATTTTTGCGAAAAAGAAAAAAAATTATAAATCTAGGTTTAAAATTTGGTTGCTCTAGCTCTTATAGTCTCTGAGAACCAGGCGTTCATACGGACGGGCGGACGGACGGACGGACGGACGGGCAGACGGACGGGCGGACGGACGGGCAGACGGACGGGCGGACGGACGGGCGGACGGGCGGACGGGCGGACGGGACGGGCGGACGGACGGGCGGACGGACGGGCAGACGGACGGGCGGACGGACGGGCGGACGGACAGACAGACAGACAGACAGACAGACAGACAGACAGACAGACAGACAGACAGACAGACAGACAGACAGACAGACAGACAGACAGACAGACAGACAGACAGACAGACAGACAGACAGACAGACAGACAGACAGACAGACAGACAGACAGACAGACAGACAGACAGACAGACAGACAGACAGACGAACAGGGTTAGATCGATTTAGCTAGTCGTCCTGATCAAGAATATATATACTTTATGGGGTCTCCGATGACTATTTCTATGTGTTACATACTTTTCGATTTTGCACATTTCCAATAGCTCCGCTTTGATTCTTTTTTACAAAAAAGAAAAGGGGCTAAAAAGTATCTCAGGAAATATCTTAAGTGATATCTTAGAAGATATCTGAAAAGGTATTCATAGAGGTATCCCAATAAATAACTGTAATGTAATAAAATTCGATTATTGGATACAATTTTACATTAACAATTCTGACATAAAAATAAAATTTTAGCTTCTCAAATCTGGCATTTAATTATAGGGTTGTTACGTTTTCATTCTACATTATTATATATATAATTATACATATATATAGCTGACAGTTCATTGGAATTAAAACAAAACTCACTCACGTATTAGCCAAAAGTTAAAGATCACAGCCCCATTACTTGTGGTTCATTTGCAGACGCAGCTAAATATCGACAGGCTGCCACCCAATTTTATACTATGGACAGGGACGACATTGAGTTTGAGGTCCTTTAGGACTACATTTCTCCATTGCTAACCAGGTAGATTAAGCACGACAACGCGGCAGTCAGCCACATCGTTGTCTCCCCCACCCAATTCGCTTATATTAAAACCATTTTTCGCTTATTACCAAAAAATTTAAATATTTTCAAAATAATAAACTGCGGGTGAGTTACTAAGTGGCTGGCTGCCTGGTGAGTAGGTAGGTACGTGGATAGCTAGGTAGGTGGGTTTTTATATGGTTGTAGAGTATGGGTATATGGTTGGGCTAAATAGGATCAGCCCCATCATAAGCATTGGCAATGGCAATGGCATTGGCATCGACAACAGCATCGCAGCCGCAGTAACGCCCACAAAAGAACAAACAATGTTGTTGGTTTCAGTCATGGGTTTGGGTATGGTCTTTGGCTTTCTGCTTTCGGCTTGGGCGTCATCAAATGATGCTAAGCATGCGCTGGCCCACCTTTAACCCAACCATAGCCGTTTGGCGCCATTACTAATCCTCCAACCCAAAAACCAAACCAAACCAGCCGCTACCGCTGCTGCTGCTGCCACTCGCTGTGCGATATCAGCGCGCCTCGTGTTGATTGTCGCGCGTTGCCATCAATGTACCACCCAGATGCCGTACTGATGCTTTACTCCAACTACTCTAACCTGTCTCCTGCCATATACTACCACCAAAACGCTACTACCCACATCTATTTAGCCGTTGGTAAGAGTCGCCTTCCAGCTGTAAGCATTTCGCTCATAATGAGTATCATGCGTTTCATAGTTTCAGCTTCAGCTGTATGAAATGATGATGAAGTTGCCAATGATAATGATAATCATAATAATAATCGTGATGATGATGAAAATAATGACAATGTCTTCTAGTGTCATATTTTTATGATTTTTATGTTAATTCATAACCAGCCCCATCGCGGTTGCCTTAGGTCTCAGCTCACAGTTCTCAGCTCGCAGCTCTCAGTCAGCTCTGAGTTCAGTTACAGTGGCGTTTGCCAAATGCTTTTTAATCCTTTTAATGAAAATTAGTTCCTCTCAATATCATTTAATATATTTTCTTTCGCTTGGGGTTTCATTACTCTGCAACTGCTTAACACCCCTACTCCAAATTGCCTGCACCAAAACCCCCCCCCCCTCCCCTACCACGCCCACTTCACAGCTTTGTTCTGCTCCTGCTTAGTTCTAACTTGTTCTATTTCCCTTTTATTTTATTCTATACTATTCTGTACTGTACCGTTCTGTTCTGTTCTGTTCTGTTCTGTTGTTTTCACAGGCATTATCATAATTTCTGTTTGCAACCCTAAATCAACACTTGCCCCATGCTGTTCGTCTCGATAAAGGGTTAGTGACTGTCCCGCGCTCCACTCTCATAGTTCTCTCTAATGGGTAATGTGTAATGGGTAATGGGTGAGTTGGTTTACTGGTGTCCTGTTGGAGTCTGAGTACCTTTTTGGCATATATCAAAAGTCGCTTCTGCCACAGCTATCCCGCTATATGCTTTCATGTTCCTGTTTCAGCTGCTGCTGCCACTGCTGCTACTCTGTTGTTGCTGCCGTTGTCTTTGTCTTTGTCTTTGGTTTTGACCTTTTTCGTTTGATTTTGTATGCGGCGTTAAATGATGGCTACGCCGTCGTTGCTATCGTTCACGTGGCTTCTTTGGCAAATTGAAAACCTAAAAGCACTAAAAATTAATGTCCGTAACGAAGGTGTTGCCATATTTCTTGCAAATTGCCAGACCGACAACACAATAAGCAAGCACGAAGAATTCACTAGATGTCAGTGCATTATAGTACATAGATTTTACATCTTTTATACTAAAAAAAAATAATAATTAATTTCTGAAAAATGAAAAATATTTATGAATAAATAACAATGTTTATGTTTTTGTTGAAATTTTTCGTTTATATATATATATATATATATTTATATATGCAACTGTTTATGTAAAAAAGTATTCAAAATACTGAAAATTACTATAAAAACGCGTTCAGGTGTAAATCTCATGCCATTTCATCATCGATTTGCAATTATTTCTTGGTGACATTAAAATATGCAGTTTGAGCACGTTTTCATGAAGTTGCATCATTATTCAGTTAAGGATAGCCATTTTATAGCAACCCATTTACCGGTGTCCTTTATTTAATAGAGTATCTTTAATCCCAACACTTCCACATCACTGTCATCATTAATTATTCATTCATTGTATTGTATTGTAAATCTCAAACCCCTTTCCCCGTAATGTTTCTTATCTTATTAATTTATGTTTTCCATCCTATGTTCTTAGTGTTTGTTGTTCTTGTTCTTATTGTTATTGTTCTTCATATTCATATATTTTTTTTCTTATATTTTTTTCATGATCCATGAATTATAAGCACAATTCTTTGTTATTTTGTGCTCGTTTGTGTGTAAAATTAACCAATTTTTCAATCTTCTTTAGATGTTTCATTTTAAGATGTTCTTAATTATTCTCCCCATCCTCACCCGTTGTTTTTGTTGTTCACTGTTTATTTTTTTTTTTGTTGTCTTGTATTCTTGTATGTATTTCTTTTTGATATATTCCATTAAATTGTTTATTATTATTACTATTTTATATTTCTTTTGCCCTCGTTTATTCTTTCGGTTTCGATTTTTGTCTCGTTGAATTTTTTTCTGCATAATTTGTTGATTTTGTTGTATCCTGTTAAATTTTTGTCAATATTTTGTAAATGACTTGTCTGTTTTACCTTTTAATTTTACACAATTTATAATTTGTACTTTTTCTTCTTCCTCGTCGTTTTGTTATTTTTCCATTTTTTTTTGAAGCAACATATTTAATGTATATAGATTTATAGCTCTATCCATCTTTCTGATATTGTTCTTCCAGAAAGATATTGAATTTTCATAAGTTCAAACGATGTTCATCTTCGTACGATATTATGAAAATCCGATAGTCCGATAGTCTAATACAATATTGCCATAATGTTAACATATACAATATTACCATACTGCATGACGATATTCCGAGACTCCGATATTGGGCATCGGGTAGTTATACGGGAAGGTTCGAAGTAGGGCCTTGAAGCAATTTAAATGAGCTTAATTATTGTGTTAAATAGGTTGGTGTGTTTGTTTTTTTTTTTTTGTTAATTTTTTCGTTTTTTTTCGGTTGACACTGGCTAGAGCATTTCGAAAGTAAATATATATATATATCTATATATTCCGGATTAGCATTGAAACGTTCACATTGCATTTTCGCATATTTTCGCCAAATTAGTTGGCCTTATCCTTATCAGCTTTCACTTTATGTTCGCGCGTGTGATCAATTAATGGTTTGCGTCCAGTTGCATCTGGTTTTCGGGCTAACTGAAATTCTTGCTTCGTCAGTTCACGCCTTCGCATTGCTATAAGGCCTTCACGTCGCCGTAAAGTGGCAATCCGTACAGCCGAATCCCAGTCGTGACCCATAGCTTCTCTGGTACGCTCGTCTGGACTACGCATAAATTGGTTGCGTAATGAATGTGGTTCAATTTGTCCAAAATCAGGCTTATACCGTGTGGGATCCCGTGGACGTAACCATTTTGTGTCCAATCTGTGCGGATCCCTCCACATATTATCCTCACGCCTTATATAACGTGGCGTATCTGAAATATGACCGACACGTGGTGGTGGTGTTAATGGTGTCTCATTTTGTGGTTCTCTGGCTGTTTTAACATCGTCCAATGGATTTTTAATCGGTGCTCGATTCCAGCTACTTGCTGACAGTTGACGCTGGCCGATTCTTTGCAACAACTGTTGCATAATAGATCTTTGCCAAATGCAGCAAATAAGGCGTGGCGACGATCGTTGCATGATGCGTATCCTCCTGCCAAAAATATGTATCGAATTTTATTTAACTTAGAAATTTTTGAATTTCAAAAATTTTTTTTAGAAATTTTGTCTTTGTTTTTATTTTATTTAATTTCACTTTCACACATTTACCTGTACTAAAATTTGACTTTATTTGAATATCTAAATTGTAAAAAAAAGAACTGTGTTATTTTTTAAAGAGTTATCCAAATGTTTTGCATGAAAATTTTTTGTATTTTAGTCAATTTTTCAGAATTTTAAATCCTCAGATGTGTTCTGTACCTTAAACGGAAACGGAATGAAGCACATTAGACCCTACCCAATGGCATATCAAATTTTTCTTGAAAACATGCCTACTTTGATGAGAAAAAATTTATAAATTTTCAACTACATAAAATGAATATTAAATTTATTCTAAAAAAAAAACACGTTTACTTCGATTTAAAAAATGTATAAATTTTCAACTATACAAAACTTTAAGCAAATTAATATTAAAATGATATATATTAAAAATATTTTACGAGAATTTCTATTTAAGGCATAAGTTTTTCTTTTTTTTTCTAATGAGTACAAAGAAATTACAATTCAACTGCATTCAAAAGAACACACAAACACACACACATGACTACATAATTATAGGATGTATAGGAAAGAAAAGGTCATGTGGGTGGTTGGGTGTTTGGGTGTTTGTGTGGTTTGGTTGGTTTTAGATGGTTTGGTTGTTGCCAGTTCTTTAAGCAATTGCACATCCGCTGGAAGCAGAACCATTAACTGCCTGAGTGACTGAGCGGCGGTACTTGGCTGCATGTTAGCAGTGCGACTTAAACGTAGACACTTGAACTCTTTTTGATTTTACATGTAGAACGCACACACACATACACGTATGTACACACACATATACCGCACAATTGCACAATTATGTTAAATATCGACAAGTGGCCTGGTGGGGCTAGGGGAAGCTTTTGTTGTACCGCCGTTGCACCACCATACATAAATATTAATGACGTCAGGTATTAAATACTCGAAGGTGCAGCAAAACAACAGCAGTCACAAGTTCCAAGTTGCAAGTTGCAACAATCGAAACAAATCCTGCTGCACAAATGTAATGCAGGTTGAGTGCTTTATAATTTGATAGCTATTGTTACCGCATTTGGCTAACTGGGTGAAGTATTTAACTTGGCTGAAAAACAACCCATGCTTCTACCTTCAAATGCACAACATCTTTTCCTTAGAGTATACATACACACACACATATATTTATATATATATATAAATAACAAAAGCTATAATCTACGAGAAATATGCATAGGTTGTTGCATTACTATAATTTGAATTTAAAGAAAACTTCTGCTAGTGTCCTTGATTCACCCTAGCAACTAAGCTTTAAATTTGCATCCTTCTTTGAGTATCTTATAGGATGATCATTCGGCCAAAAGCTGCTCTGTATTTAGTGTGCAATCCTATATAATATGTACTCTATATCTCCATATGATGTAGATGGTGGCATTGTAAAGCATGGGCTGTTTGAGTGACCTCCAGTTGGTAGCCAGTAAAAGTTGCCACTAATTAACTGAAGCCTTTCTTTTTACTTCTTGGAAAAGTTGTTGATGGGTTTCATATGCTTATTTTAAGGTTTGCATATTTTATGAAAAGCTCATCTTTGCATATAAATTAATTAAAATATAAACAAGATTTGTTATAGAACTTGTAAGTCCTTTACATATTTATTTATTTGGATAAAATGTTAAAGTCAGCTGAGTACTGAGAAAGAAAGGAATCTTTTGAATGTATAACTAATGTATACGAATATATTTTAAAACAATCAATTATGTTGCTTCATTCTAAGGTACAATTAAACATAATGCGAGTTGGTTGAAATCAAGATTTAGCTATTTGGATTCGAATTGAAGACCGAGTCCAAGTCGGTATCAGAATTTGAGTTTGAGTATGAGTTTTGAGTTGAAGATATTTTGCATGAAATACGCACGTTACTTAATTATGCAATCTAAATGCATTGAATCACCTCAACCAAATGACAATAATCATAATGACAGTAGCCAAAGGACAAACTGTGGATTGAGGATATGCCTTAAGCTTGGTGCCTGATGATGGAGTTTGGGTAAGAGTTGGAGCTGGAACTGGAGATGGAGTTAGGCATGCAGCAAGGGTATATTGCCAGTAGGTACAACGATTGCCAAAGCTTTCCCGCAGTGACGCCAAAAATGTTAACTCATTTGTTGTCCTTTTACTCACTGGCAACGGAAGGTGAGTAGATGGGTTGATGGGCTGATGGGCAGGCAGGCAGTCAAACCGCACAACAGTCAAAAGTCTATGGGGCAGGTGTTATAGTCATTGGTATTGTTGTTATTATTGTTAATGTTGTTGCTGTTATATATGTTGTTATTATTGTTATTGTTGTTGTTGTTGTTGTTGTTGTTGGCAGGTCCGCATCCTCAACAGACGACAAATCTTTGCAATTTATTTACGTGCCATTTCGTAGCTAAATTTTCGTTAGATTTCTTTGGCTTGGCGAAATTCCAAGACAGCTTCACATTCAGCAACGAAGTTGTCGACGACGTTGTCATTGGTGGTGCTGTTGCTTCTTATAGTGGTAACGGTGACGGTGGCGGCTCACAAAAGTCATGACGCGCTGATGACGTTACCAGTGGAAGGATTTAATGGCACATTAAGAATTTTATTACCGCACACAACACCAACAGCAACACCAACACGAACAGCAACAATAACAACAACGAGAATACGGTATGTAAAAATGGTAAAGAAGGTAAGCTTAATAGTCAGTCGCCTGGCATCTCAACATCATTATTATCAACATCAACATAATCAACATTATCATTATCATTATCATCATCATCATCATCATGAACATCCCGCTTAAAACCCATTGCACACCTTGGCAGAAAAATTTTTCGCGCGCGTACACAGAAAATTTTGACAGGACCATCGTTGGGCGCCATGAAAATCTTTCAGAGTCAACAAATTTTTTTAGCGCTTGCACGGATTTTCAGCGTTTCTTACACCAATCTCCAATCTCCAACCTTTTCCTGCTTACAGCCTCCTTACAGACATACTCCGTGGCCTACCACCTACCTTCTACCATCTATCATCTACCACCTACTAGCTACTAGCTACTAGCTACCAGCTACCACCTACCACAGTTGTCATTATTACAAGTTTTGCATAAATGAATGAATGACATTTATGTATTTCATTTAGCCAGCACAGCCAAATCCAAAAACCCAAAAGACAGGACATTCTAACTGACAGAGAGACAGTCAGAGAGACGGTGAGTCCTTAGTCATTTGTCGCCAAAAATGATGCGCGACTTTTTCAAATATTCCATGGCCATTGTTTGATAAACTTTACTTGGTAATAGTAGCAAGCACAAGGGAGTAGGATTAGAAAGAGGAAGAGTCGAACCAGTACAGGTTACTGAATGAAGGAGCAACTCAAAAAAGACCTAGAGTACAAGGATATGGCTTAAACTAAAACGAAGGAGCTGTCAGCAAGCTGCTGTCCTATGTTGTTTGGTGTCAGCAAATTTCAATCCAACAATCCAAAAAACCACATTTTGAACTTTGACTTTTATGCTTAATTGAATTCCATTTTAAAGGATAATTATACAATTTTATTATAGAACTAAGAGAATGAATTAATTAACATTTATTTCATAAATATTAAGATTAACATTTAAATTATATCAAACTATGAGTGGTATTTTTAAGACTATTATTTTCTATATTCTATTATACTATTATTTACATTTTCAAACTTAATAATTAGCAAAAGTAAAAAAATAAAACAATAATTGAAAGCCTTTTTATTCTTTTTTAATTTTAAAATAAATAAAAAAATTAATTTAAGAAAAATAAATAATATTGATAAATATATATCAATGGTTTATGATAATATAAATAAAAATAATAATAAAAATAATATAATTTTGAATTGAATCAATATTTGCATATAAACTGTGCACCTTATAACCGATATATACTGTATTATAAAAGCTTATAATAGTATTATACTAAAGGTCTCGTAATTTTAATTTGGTTATGGATCCTATCATTATATTGAATAACCAACATCAAAGTATATATATAAATATATTTATAATTAATTTTGTTTAAACGCTTATCTTTTCATCATAATCACAGCGCAGCTAGAAACAAATTTAAATCAACTAAAACAGATCTTCTTTCATTAAATATTCAGTTTTGAGCGTCAAACTGATACTCTAGCGTTTGTATATGCTCTTACTAATTGTAAAGTTAATAAAACAGAAATTTAAATTATATTTGTATATATTTGTAAAGGAGAAATATAACTTCTGTTGTATTCATCTCTAATCAACCACTATTCATATGCAAATACAGTATATATCAGTTATAAGACGCACTGCTTATAAGAAAATATTGCTTAAATGCAAAGTAATATTATTTGTAAACATCATAAAACTATTTAGAACTAAAATTAGCCTCATAAATGCAAAAAATTGCTTAGAAGGAAATATTGTTTATATACAAATAGAAAATCGTTCATTTGGAATCAGTTCATATAAATTTATTCGGTTTTAAGAAAATTATAAGCTGTAGGATATTAAATATTAAAATTTTTGATCTTATTATATATTTAATATTAATATTCTTATAGCTGACGAACAGCATAAAATACAAATTTAAGTAAACTTCTAAAGCCTAAGGTATACTTTATAATAATGATTTAAATACAACGTATTTGCATATAACTCATAATTGCTTAAAAAAAAATATATTGAATCTATGCAAAAAAATTTCTGCATTATAGGTTTTGCATATAAGCGGTATATACTGTACCATTATTCGTTGGCAGACAGGAACTGAACTAAACGAAACGCTCACAAAGCAGTGCTTAATGCAGTGCTAAGGCCAAGGAGTGTGTCTTAGCTAAGCAAATTGCAGAAATGTCAAAGCATGAATATAGGCATATTAATCTTTTAAAGTTCAATATAATTTAAAACAATTTTAGTTTTCTTGTTATTTATTATTTATTTATGTAAGAAATACGAGGTACCAATAACTTCTTTATTATCCTGCACCTTAATTAACTGTATTGCCAGAATAACAGATCTACTAAGACGGGCGGACTAACTTACTCAATATATCAGTGCATAAAATCGTTTTTAATTCTATTTCTACATTTATATATAAATATATTTTTCTTATATTAACAAAACTTTTGTGCCGTTGGGTTAGAGAGCAGTTCTTAGTCATGCGAATACCACTTAAGGTATTTTACGTGTTCTTTTCTTTATCTTTCATTGTCTCGTTTATTTCTAATGTAATCTACTGAACCCATTTGTATGCCTGCTTTACCAATTATAGGCATATAAAATGCCCCCAAAACAGCTGCCGCCTTGCTGTTGCTGCTGCTTCTTCTTATTATTATTTTTGTCTTTTTTCTAGATTTTTAGCCCCTTTGCCTTTTTGTAAAAAAGAAGCATAGCGGAGCTATTGGAAATGTGCAAAATCGAAAAGTATGTAACACATAGAAAAAATCATCGGAGACCCCATAAAGTATATATATTCTGAATCAGGACGACAAGACGAGTTCATCTAGCCCTGTCCGTCTGTCTGTCTGTCCTTCTGTCCGTTTGTATGAACGCCTGTTTCTCAGAGACTATAAGAGCTAGAGCAACCAAACTTGAAATCTAGATTCATTATGTTTGTAGGTTATACGAGTTTTTTTTGATTTTTGAATTTCCTCCCCTGACCCCCGCAAATCGAAAAAAACGATTATTAAGCACAATTTTCAACCGATCAAATTTATTTTTGGCACATATCATTATTAGACCATTCTTGATCGATGTTGTGAATCTGGGTAAGATCAATCAAAAATCTCGGAAATTATAGATCATCAAAAGTGGCATTATTGGCCCCGGGGGGGTATAGTAGTGCGCGCAAAATAAAAGCTAGAGCAACGAAATTTGGAATGTAGGTTTGTTATGTTTTTACAATATACGAGTTTTTTTTTAGATTTTCGAATTTCCTCCCCTGACCCCCGCAAATCGAAAAAATCGATTATAAGACACAAATTTCAACCGATCAAAGTTCTTTTTCGCACACATATTAAGTAGATCATTCTTCATCTACGTTGTGAATTTCGTTGAACAATAAACACGAAAGTTATACAACATTAAGTACCGCGCTATGGAGCGTGGGGGGCTAAAAGGTGCGCGCAATGGCTAAGTACGTGCAGAACTGTGTGTATGTATGAGTATGTGTGTGTATGGCTGTATATCTAGGCAAAGGGGCTCTCGTAGTCGGGTACACTCGACTACAGACTTCTTACTTGTTTTTGCTTAGTTTGGGGCAGCAATTAACGCCGCTCCTTCGTTTTGGTTGCCACCCGCATCGGAGAGGAAACAACAAGAATTTTTAAAGGCAAAAGACTTTTTTATTTATATGCAATTTAGTTACTTTTTTTTCTTGTATTGCTTTTTTCTTCTCTGCTAATTTTGTTGTTGTTGTTTGTGCAACCCTTTGATTATGTACCCTGCCATTCCCACCTTACACTTAGATCAACCAAGACCCAGAACTGTATCCCAACCACCTTATGTTCGGCTAACCCAACGCCTGCTACTTAATTTGAATGCATTTAAAAATGTTAAAATATGAGAATTGTTGTGAAAATAAAAAACAAAACAACTCTAAAAGCGCAAAAAAAAACAAAAAGAAAACCGAATCGTCTGCAAAGACACGCACCAAGAAGGTAAAGTGAGCGAAAGCGAGACAGCAATAGTGGCCAGACACAGGACACAAAAGATTTGTACGTGTTGTTACTTGATGAGGTCCCTGAGTATTATTCCTGCCCCACTACTTCTGCCTCTCCACTTGTTTCAGCCCAACCAGTTTAATACCCGCGACACACGATGCTTAGAGAACTTACTGAGTGTGCGAGAAAGAAAGAGATAAGTGCAAGAGAAACAGTCAAAATAGGCATTACAATTAAAAAGGAAAAAAAAGAAAACGACAACCAAAACAACGAAAATAAAAATAAAATATAAAAAAAAGAACTACATACAGAAAGCAGAAGGCTGCCACACAACCTCCCACCACCTTTCAAATGTTTCCCTCTCCCAGATTCTACGGCCCTCTGCCTGCTCCGCCTCCGTAATCGTATGACATTACCCAATGCGAGTGGTTCGCGTTACGCCAAAAAAGAGATAATTTTATTTCATTAATCCTTTTTTGGGACAAATTCGCCGGCGGTTTTTTTTTACTCCTTCTTTTGCCATTCTCGTCGGTCTCGTCCGGCTTTGGGCGTGGCTCAAACGTAATATTAGCTTAAAATTGTGTAAATAAAAATTACATTCGTAAGATGGTCTGGCCCACAGGCAAGCTCTGGCAAGCTGGCAGTACAACATCCGAAGAGCAGCTGCTACTGACCAAAACCCCCGCCAATGTCCAATCCGAATCAGGCTGTACCGCACTGAACCAGAGCCACATGAATCAGTGCTACTTTCAGCTTCTGACCCCTCCCTTTTCCCTTCGACCCCACACAGTTTCAGTTTCCGTGGGTGACCACAAGTGATGATGGTGTTTGTCTGGCTTGGGACACGCTCATGAATTCCTAACTAGGCTTAAGCATAACTGTACCTCAACCGTATAACGGTACAGCACTTAAAGTCCTGTTTATACTACATTATGTCTAAGTAAGTATGGCTATATAATGTATAGTTAAGTCCCATTTAAATACTGTTTGTGTTCCTATTAAGATGTCAGCGTTAAGATAATGAAAAGATCACTTCTAGCTGGTACGATAAACGTTTAATATCTGACTATCGAGGTATCGATATATTATGTAACACATTATAATTGATTTCTTTTGTACGTTTTAATTTCTTTGAATCTTCATAATTCGTAATATCCCAAAGTTAAAGATTGAGTTAGCAGCATATTTTTCGAGTTATTCGGAATACCCAAACTTATTATTATTCGACCGAATGAATCTATAAGAAAATTATACATTAGTTATATAAAAGCATAGAATTATAGTGATCAGGTTAATATATACCTTATTGATTGATAGATGTTTCCTTCTTTCTGTTTGCTCAATATTTGTACAAAAGAATTTTCATGATAAGAAAATATATAAAAAATTAACGAAATAGATTAATTTGATGAATTTAGAACCGCTGAACGTAATTTAGTTGAGTTTAAAGTGTTACATAAATACAAAACTTCTCAAATATATAACTAGATATAGTTGCGATGGCACTTAATAAAATTTTGGAAGCATCGTGAAGTGCCACCCATCACTTTAAAGGCTAAAAATCCAGTGAGAGATGTAATTATATAATTTGGCAATAAAGTTGTCAAGTAAATTCTATCCAAATTTAGCGATGTCAACATTGACACAATGATATGGGTAAGTACAACATAGGCAACATGCCAATATTTGTTAACATCGAAGGCATTAAAGAATATGATGCACCAGAACGTATGCAGCAGTATAATGGACAGGGCCTGGATGGCTGATGTGATAAAGAACATATCTGTTCCGCCTTTAAGACCCATGGTAGCAGGACCAGTCAGTTCAGACACGTCAGTGATTTGCGCAAATAAGGCTGAAACGATTCCAAAGCCCAGGCCAGACACATACGCCACAACATGCTTGTTTTCCGAGATTCGTCTATCTTCGCCCGGCTCGGTACCATACATTACACAATAAATGATGTAACGGAAGCCTTCCTGAAAGAGCACTGAGAACACCACACCGAAGGGCAGTGCCTCGCGCAATGGCACAATCGCAAACCATAGCACCGACGATATCAAGAGTGAAAGTAACCAAAAAAACGCGGCGGCTATGATTATTATAATACGCATCGGATCATGTACAACCGTAAAAATAAACAATGCAAATGCCGGTCCAAATGCAAGTAAAGTATAGACAATCAACTCTAGTACCGTCATATTTGCAGTCACAATGATACAAAAAAAAATAATATTATCCCTAGATTTTCGAGAAAATTTTTTAGTTTAATTTGCAATTACAAACGTTAACGATGAAGTTCAACAGAATTGTACAACAAATTGACACATTTCCAAAACGACCAGTCGATTATATCGTGTTTGACTTAAACCAGCCTACTTTGTATATAGATTTTGGTAAATACATAAAAATACTGAAAAATACATTATACTACAAAATTATAAAAGTTTTTTTTTTGATAAATACTATAAATAAAATGGTGGATCGACCAGCAGGTGTGCCCTCAGTTATAGTCCTATAAAGCAGAAACTGGCACTAGTCTAGTCCTTACGTAGCATCTTGACTACTTTGGCCATTGTCAGCATCGATATTAACACCTTGGCGCCGCATTCATTGTAATTTACAATGCTTTTTGGCCAATATAATTTTCGCTTAATGGCTCCAGCCTGTCCTGATGCTACCGTTGGCAAACTGTTAAACTGGTAAGCTGGTAAACTGGTAAACTGGCAAACTGGTAAACTGGCAAACCCTTTGGCACGCATAATTCAAATGCAAAAGTTTTCGAAAGGGAGGGACCCATTCGCAAATTAATGTTACATTTTATTTGAAAAAATATTTCGCTCCGCTGTTGCTTTTTGCTATGTTATAAATAAATTCTAGCGACTGTTGTCCTACACTTCCACCTCTATTTCTATATTCCTACAGACTAACAGATATATACATATATATATATATATATAGAATTTTTTATTTTTATTATTATTTTGTTGTTGTTTTTTTTGCTTGCTTTCGAAAATTATAAACAGCCGCGCGTAGTCGTAGCCTTGCTCCTGGTCGGTATATAACTCCGCTCATTAGTTGCCCTACACGCAATTAAGCACAAATGGCTTTTGAGGCGGCGAAGTCGGCGTACGTACACGTACCCAGTAGCAGATCCTGGCTCAGTCCTTGCCATCTTAACCCCAACTAAAGTCAGTTACTGACTGAGGCATCCCACCTTCAGCACATTCACATCCACATCCACACACACACACACACACACACATTCACACACACACACACACACACACACACATTCACAATCATATACAACTTACAACCGGCGCTTATACCATGCCTATGATGCGTCGTCATGACAACTCGGTTTAGCTAGAGCCAAGCAGGCAACCCATCCGACCTCATACCTAACTCCATTCTCCATTCACCATTCTCCAACCTCCATGCTATCCCTTTCCTTTAGTCATTCAGTACCAACTATAAATCCTTGAGCAAAAGTTACACGCAGAGGAAACATTGTCATTGCCGTTGCCAGCTCTGTAAAACTTTACGTTTTATAATTCTTTTCTCTCTCTATCTCTCTTGTTTGTTCTCCTTCTCACTCGCACTCTCTCGTTTTCTCTCTCTATTGCATGTGACTAGAACCAAACCTTGCATCTATGAGGTCTATATTCCTTCCCAGCATGAAATAGATTCCATTTGACATGTGTACAATGGCTACAAAAAAACAGAAGAAATCAGCAAAGAAATCTCAAAAAAATAAAAAAGACACTGAAGAAACGAACAGTAGGACTATTTAAGTATATTATTTTGTATTTCCTTGAAATTCTTATAAAACTATTATTCCGTTAATTTCTGTAAAAAAAAGTTTACTGCTTGCCACATAATTTACTTTGATTCTCAAAGTTGAATCCTCTAAATAGTTTAGAGTCCTTGTTTGCTTTCTAACTACTCTATTAGCGATAAACTATAATGTATCCTGCAGGATTAACAGGCTGTTTTGGCCAGTTGCCTAACCAACTAACTTGTTGAAAGCGAATTTAATATTATGAGCAACGCCTAATGTTCATTTTCAAAACTGCTTTGAAGCCTCTGAATATACTTTGAATATCCTCTGAGTATCCTCTGACTATCCAAGTATCCAAGTATACTTGCATCCACAGCATGCAATGCCTTTGCCTTCGCTCTTTCCATTTGTTCCTGTCTCTCTCTGCCTTAAAATTTGTCGCTGAAGTTCATAACTTTGGCGAATGGCGCATCCGTCGTCGCATCTGGGGCGCTCCTGGTAGCTCTTCTTCAGTTGGTAAAGTCAAATAAATTTATTACACGTGAAAATTCACCTGTGCAGCATTTTGACGGTAAATAGGCAAAGCAGAGAGAAGAGTACACTAAAAAGGCAGAAAGAGACAGAGAAATAAGACATAAAAAAAGGAAGTTGACAGCAAGTACTAATAAATATAAAAATTGTAAAAATTTCAGACAAATTTGTGTCGTTGATTTTGCATTTTGGTTCAATTTATTGCAATGACTTGAAACTTTTTTTTATACATTTGCCAATACTATGACAAACGTCGCCTTTATCAGCACTATGTTGTGTTCAAGTGTTGCAAAGAGCATGGAAAAAATTACACTTTTATATTAGGTACAGTTGCATTTTAGTATATGGTATTAAACAACAGTTGAAGAATGGAAAGGAAAACGGCAAATGTTATTGTTATGTTATTTTTTTTTTATACATTATACAATACTGAAACATGTGCTTGTCTGTCGATTGTCGCTGCTTTCAGTCTTTTTGCAAAGTCTTATTGAAACATAATTGAAATTTTGATTACTGATCAACGAAGCATTTTGGCCAAGTTAGCTGCTTGTTTTGCTGTCGACTGCAACTGACTTAATGACTATTTTCAACTGTTGCGCTTACGCCTTGAAGGCAATAGAAGGAAAAAAATAAATATATATATGTATACCAGATAGTGGAAGAGCCTGGAAAATGGAAATTTGGGTACTGGCCGTATACTACGATTGCAGCCAAACACTGGGTAGAGAAATAGCTATATGTGTGTGCGTGTGTTTGTGTGTTTGTGTGTGTGTGTGTGTGTGTGTGTGTCTGTGTGTATGCAAAATGCAGCCATGTGAATGATTCGCTTATGCTTTTGTCAGTTCGTCAGTACGCGCCCAAAAACACGATAGAACGTGCGGTATGCGATTCACCTGTCGGTCCAGTCAACCAACCAACCAACCAACCAACCAACAAACCAACTTGCTAGCTAGCGAACAAGCCTGTTAACCCACCATACAGCCAGTCAGTCAGTCAGTCAGTCAGTCAGTCAGTTGGTCAGTTAGTCAGTCAGTCAGTCAGTTAGCTATGCCAAAACAGGAGAGTCGAGTAGTCAGTTGTTTGATTTTACAGTTGTAGTCCAATTACGATTTTGAGCGCTTACCAACCGCACAGATTTTAGCCGTTAGCAATGTTAGCAATGAGTATGCGTATACGTCCCATGCCTCGTCTGGACTGTATGGTGTGTCCAGGTCCTGTCAGTGCAACAGCCGCAACATCGTCATTGTGCCTCAGACAACTTCGGTACTATTCTGACTCTCTCTATCCCTCTTCCTCAATATCTCACTAACTTTATTTATCTCTCTCTTTCTCTCTTACAGTCTCTTTGGTTAGATGCCAGCGCGGTTTTTGGGCAGCTTACATTTAGAGTCCCTCAACTGGCTGCTCTGTTAGCCCTGGCACTGCGCTTTAAATTACATTTTAGCAAGTTAATTGAAATGGAAATTAGTTGAAATTGTAAAACGAATTGAATTGTATGTGATTAGCTTGAACATTCTCGAATTGGCTAACCACTAGCAGCAGCAGCATCACCACCATCACCATCATCACCACCACCATCAACAGTAGTCACATTCAGGTGTACCTTTTGGTCTTTGGATTTGAGCTTAAATTTTGATTTTGTATTTGAGTTGAAGACAAACCTAACCATAGGCATCTAACCCCCATTACAAACCATACTTTAAAAACAGTTAATTATCTAACCAACATTTAACATTTACCTAATAACATACACATATATTTATATATATATACACTATATATATATATATATATACTACTATATCGCATATTGAATTAATGCTTTTATCAATGGGATTTCATATGATAGTAAAAATTTGATTTACAAATTGATTTCCTTTTAAATAAATATATATATATATATATATATATAAATAAATATATATATATTCATATTTCTGTATAACCTTTTCAAAACTTCCTAGCTCTTTCTGAAGTTTATTCAGTCTTCCCTTCTTCCAATCTTTCTACCGAGCAGCTCTTTCTCTAGCTTATCAGACAGAAGTGCATTTTTTATTTTTAACCGTAAGTATTATTAATACACATTTTTGTGTACACATATGTATGTATGTATGTATGTGTGTGTATATATATATATATATATATAGAGTATGTCACAGTATGTTTGTGTGTGTGTGTAAAATTATTATCCTTCACGCTTAATATGCACAAGCGGAAGCCGTCATTTGTACGCCGTTGCTGACCAGCGGCCATTTAGCATGGACACACCTCCACTTGCCCCTCCTCCATGCTGCAATCCCTTGCTTCAGCTTCTCTACTCATGCCCACTCTTCAACCAGTTTATCTTCCTGGAATCCCATCACACCAACACATATACACTACACTAATATACGCATGGGTATGTATGTGTGTGTGGAACACTTTTTTTTATGTCAACTTCGTCGTCGTCGTCGTCATCGTCTACTTATGCACCACATGCTCCTTCGTCCTTATGACTGTGTGTATGCTTGTGTGTGTGTGTGTGTGTGTGTGCATGTCTGTCCTTCGTGCGCGTGTCCTTACAAAATTAGTGCTCCTTTACATTTGTATGTACGAGTATAAAAATATATAGAATTTTTTTGCTATACATTTTTTATGGTGGCTTTTCTGGCCATGCCCATCAAATGGTACGCTGCGATTTTTTTAACACTCATTTACTCTACCAAAGGGCATAACACATATTCAATGCATTTTGCGACAGCATTACATAATCATATATATATGATGATATATAGTTATATAAATCAGATCCAAAGGTATTTAACTGCTATAAAAATTATTAGTAAAAAATAAGTCTAGTCATCAGATGAAAATCACTTACTGGTCATATTCTTGATATTAAATTATACAATAATTATTAAAAATTATTATTTATTCTTTATTATTTATAAAATGTATTCCTTTTTAATTTATATTTAATGAATTCTAATTCTTATTATTTAGTACTTATATTAAATATTATTATTGTATTAATAAATATATTATATTATTATATATTATTTATTATTTATCTATTATTATCTAATACTTTTTATTTATTATTTATCATTTATTATCTAATGCTTAATAATTATTATTATTTATTACTTATATTAAATATTATTCTAATATTATATTATATATATATTTATCTACTATTATCTAATACTTTTTATTTATTATTTATCATTTATTATCTAATGCTTAATAATTATTATTTATTACTTATATTAAATATTATTCTAATATTATATTATATATATATTTATCTACTATTACCTAATACTTTTTATTTATTATTTATCATTTATTACCTAATACTTTTTATTTATTATTTATTTTTTATTCTTTATAAATAATTAATTTTTATTTATTATTAGTGTACTTAATTAATTTATAAGGAAAACAGAATCGTTGAGTTTTATTAGTAGCTTCTGATAGGAGTATAAAATAGACATAATTTGAAAGGGTATTTAATAGTCGATAAAATTGTTAAATATCCTTTACATTTTTGTTAAAATTGTTTTTTTATTTGGTTTCTGCAACTGTTTGTGCCACATTGGCGGAAGTATCGCAGCGACATCAGCGAATCTCCGGACTGTGGCTACCATGTGAAGCATGTGAAGGCTGTGACCAGCTCCGGGCCTTCCTCCAAAGATGGCCACCCAGTAACAAAATATTATTTTCGTTTTTTGTTTTTTTTTTTTAGAAAATGAGCGCATAAAAAATTGAAAATGCTTTCACATATTAAATGTGTGCCGAGTGTAACGTGTGGGCGTGGCAGTGCCAGTAGTTAATAATGAGTGTGAGAGCAGAATAGGATGATAAAAGAATAGATATAAACTATGACAAAAGAGAGAGAGATAGATAAATGGGTTGTGATTGTATAGGAAGATATGATGGGAAAGAAGAGAGAGAGAGAGAGGAAGATATATGTGTAGTAGTAGACGAGACTGATAAGAGGTCAATATTCTTAAATAGATTTTCAACTACCTCAATAAGATAAGCAAAATCCTATTTTCACTTATAACAAACTTAAAATGGTTTCAACCTAACCTAGAAATGATCTCTTTTGCCTATTCCCACAGGTTTTGTTGCATTTCAGATCATTTCCAATCAGTTTTTTATATACAATTTTAAATTGATAGACTAACGCTATACCCTTTAATTGTAGAATTATAAAAAAAAATTAGCTTTAGATGCCATAAAAGTTGCTAAAAGCTGGAACCGTTGGCACTTTGACTGTGAATTTCTTTGAATCCCTTATGTTACAGTACCCCACTCACTCACCCACTCGCTCAGTATGTGTATGTGTGTCTGTTCGTGTGTATGCACATATCCGTTTCCTGTTGTAGACAACGAAACGCTGATCTCTTTTTTTCAGCGCTGTACGTGTCGCCTTGTCACTGAGACAGAGACGTCGCTGCTGCTGATGCTGCTGATTATTATTCCGCTGACCATTTCGTATTTATTTGAAAGGCATTTGCCACACGCTCGCTTAGTGCTAGTAACACACACACACATACTTATTATATATATATATATACATATATATATGTGCTGGCTTGGCATATGTACGCGCGTGCTGCTTTGGCTCGTATCCTTCGTCGCAGTTGCCTTGTAACGCTGGCCAGGCGGGTGGTGCTGGGGCCAGGACCAACACAACGACATATTCGTCCTGCATAAATGATGTAATTACAGCGCAAGATTTTTGCTATGAGCAATTTTTATTTTAATTCCTTCAACTTTTTTATATTTTTTTTCTTTCTGTTTTACTGGTGCTGTTACCAGCCCTATATACTCATTTATCCGTTTCCATTTTGTCCCTTTTTTTCCTATATAGCATATAAATATATATATATATATATTTATACATAAGTATATATATATATGTGTGTGTGTGTGTGCAATGGCACACAAGTCGCCATATATGCGCTTGTGAAATATTTTGCATGCTTTTATCATAATTTTAATTAAATGCGCAAATGACTATAAAATTTATGTGTGTGTTTCTCCATTTTTTTATTCTCTACTGTCCCTCTCTATCTCTCTGTCTCTTCCTCTTAACTCTTCCTTCTTTTTAATATATATCTACTTTTTTCTTTGCCGCCCACAAAACATTAGTCTTATGTTGTAAGACTACTTAAAACTTTATATAAAAACTAAAACATTAAAAACAAAAAAAAAATATATATACTTTGGTTGAATTTAAGTGCGATTTTTATGAAAACATTAAAATTATTTCCACTCCGAAAACATTCGTTAAGCCTTTTTGTTAACTTCTTTTTTTTCTAAATCCATTTCAGCATTTCCACATTATAAGTTTACAGAAGAGAAGCAACGCATCAAGGAGCTAAGGGAGAAGTGCAAGCGAAACGAAATGCTATCAAAAAATATTATAAAAATAAATAAAAATAAAAAAAAATATTAATAATACATTAGAAACAGGTTAAAGAAAAAAAATAAAAGTGAAGCCAATTAAAGAAATACAGCTAAAATCAAAGCATTTGCGACACAAACTGCAAAAGGAGCCACGAATGCAAGCAGATGCAATACCTGAAGCGAGAAGCAAAATTCAACCGAATCAAGAAGCAAGAGCCGGATTTTTAAAAAAAAAAGGAATGTAGACAGCTTAGACATAAACAATTACAGGCAAGCACACATATTGATAGACCGATTAACATATAATCAATCTGATATATAATTAAATGGTCAGATAAACAAACTTATAGATAGCTACTAGATCACCTTATATATGTTTGTATATACAAAAATAATACTTTAATAAGATTACGAGAGTTTGGATAATAAATATTGATCCACTTTATAGCACCATCCAGATAGCCCACTCTTTGACTATAATTTAATGTGATATCTAAAAAACTCTTACTAAATGTAATTAAGATGGTTATAAAATAAGACTATGAAAACGATTACGAATAATAATAATAATTAAAACAATGATAATATTTATAATAATAATTATAATAAAAATTTACAGCGTGATAAACTTTTCTTACCGCTACGAACTTTTTACAGTACTCCTTACAGTGCCATGAACTTTTTACAGCGCCACGATCTTTTTACCACATATTATTATAATTATTCACATTCTATACATAGCTTTATACAATCCTGTTTGCACGCTGTCCTTATTTAAACGGACAAAGAAACAGAGTAACGATCAAATACTCAATCATAAAGTACAGTGAAAGCTTAAGTAACGAATGCAATAAAATATTAAAAGGTATTTTGAACTAAACATAAAAATTTATTTAAATATATATACATATATTTATATATATATATATATATATATATATATATGGACACACATACGCACAGTTTTAGACGTACTGTAAGCTGTTGCGTGCGCGTTTAAGCCATCTCGCTCCATAAAGCGATACTTAATGTTTAATAACTTACTTTTTCAAAAAGCAAGAGAATAAAAGAAATGTAAGCAATGTAAAAATATTTGTTTTATCTATTTCAAAATTTCAAAATTACAATTTTAAGGATATATCATATTAAGGTAATTTTGGCAAGAAGGCACACAGTTAATAAAGGAAAACAAATTTGTTTACTAAACGGCAAGAATTATTCAATATATATAGCAAATATTTTCCTAAAAAAAAAAAAGAAAGATAAAACTTAAAAATGTATTCCGGCGAATTTTTTGTCAAATTTCTCACCATCAGAAAGATCGCTTGTCAGCCTAAATAAAGTCATCCTCCACTTTAGCATCATCGCGCTTGAGATGCATAGTCGATGCTACAACACTTAGCGCCATGTTCTCTTTTCAGGCATACCATACTTTGGTCCTATGTATTCGTTCGACAGTGGAAGCACATAATTCCCAAAAGCATTAATGATTTTTGCTGGATCTGTTGGCATTACTGTGTTGCTCTCCAAGCGTAGTGAACAATAATCAATAACGATATCATACTGCCAAGTATACCTATCGTTGAATTCTGCAAACGCAGTAAACACCTGCGGTAGATAGTTTTTCATCATTTTTCTATCCCAGTCGCTTATTTTGTATTTACGAGCCCAAGTATTCAGCTCGGTGAAATAATAACACACTGTTTTGAATCGTACATTTTTGTACTTTGCCAAATAGCTGGCAATGTAGATAACAGCCGCATGACGTATAACTGCAGTTACATTTGGATTCAGCACCTTCTGATAAAGTTCGGTGAGAAGAGCTTCTGTATAACAAGTCCGTATGGTGCTCGTATAAAACATTATGAACTGAACGAATTTGGTGTTATGGCTTGGTAACACAATGTCCAAAAAGACGTGGATAACTGCTCTGAACGATCGCCTTCTGGCTTTCCGCAATTTTTTAGTGTCCTTGGGCCCAGGACGACATTTTTTGTCCACATATTTATAAACATTCAAGAGGCAAACATCCAGCGTATGGCCAATTGGATGACTAAGAGATAAATTCTGAAACGGATTTTCATCATCCAATACAGCTAAAATTTCATTTCGTGGCGTATTTGCGTCGATTTTAAGTAAACTTTCGCTAATCAGCTTTAATAAGGGTTCTTCAAATACCGGTTTAACATCCATTAACCATAACATGTTGTGAATATATCCTGTTATTACATGTTCAGGCTTGTTGAGAAGAGGAAAGAAAAGTGTTATCACTTCTATAATCAATTTAACCGCTTTAGGAGCTGCACGTGTAATTTTGAGTAGTAACGAATGTACAACTTTCAAATTAATCAGAACATTATTTTCTGGACAACCATTTTTCCAGTTTGCATTATCATCATCATCGGGTACCCAGTTCATAATTATATTGGTCACACAAACTTTTGCGTATGAATTATATTTAAGCATCAATGCACAATAAAAATTCATGCACGCCTCAAAAGTGCTTGAGCTGCGATTCTTCCAGCTTATAGACAACAATGCCTCTACTAAATTGACAAAATCTGGGATAAGCTTGGGCACCATTCTGCGCCCATGACGCATCAATCTTCCTATATATGAATCATCGAGATTAGAGTTGTATATAAAGGACACAAACTCATCAATAATTTTACAGCTTTTAGTTTTGATAGCCATATTTATACAGGCTATAATACCCCTATCCTTAGCCGATAAAACACGAGCCGGTTTTCTTTCACGCTTTCTGTTGGCCATTTTGCTACTTTAATTAGAAATCAAGCAAAACTTAAGTTCAATTTAATTTTAATTTGTTCTCTTAGTACTGTGTTTGACAACTTCAAATGCAATCGCCATTATGAATTTGATTGTATTTTAATTACGTAAATGCCAAAAAAAAAAGACTGGTATTTTCATTGGAATATACCAACAAAATATGCAGTGCTCAGAAATATGAAATTAATATTGGCAATTAAGCAAAAGGCTTAAAGATGTGTGGTAAATAAGAATGTGTTTATCATTTGCTATATTTTCGATTTTAGTATATATATTATAACATTAATGTTAACAAAAAATACAATTCTGTTAACAACCAATGTTGCCCTAAAGTAAGTTCTTACAATGTCAATGCAAAGAATGATTCGACAAAACGAAATGTCAAAACTCTTATTGGACAGCAAAAAACATATGATGTGGCATATTATGTGTGCTAAAAATAAGTTCGATTGGTTAAACATGTCTATCGTATGAAAATAAGGAAGCTCGATTTTAAATTTGATTGCTGTAGCTCGCATAGTCTTTGAGAAACAGGCGCTTATACGGACGGACAGACAGGCAGACGGATAGGGCTAGATCGACTCGTCTAGTCGTCCTTCAGAGAATTATTTCCACCTGGTATATACTTTTCGATATTGCATAAATCCATTAGCTGCCCGTTTTCTTTTGTCGTGTACATATTACGTATCGCAATTTCTGACAATTTCAGATCCCCCCATTTCCCTATGTCACACTTTATCATAAATGGCGAACCACCTATCACCCCCCCCCCCCCCCCCTACCCCATTCTGCGTTACTTAATATGTGCACGACCTCTTTTTCAAAAGGCAAAGGAGCTAAAAATATCTATTTTATATATATAATTATTTCGACACTGCCCAAAAATGTATCTCAAGGATATCTGGTATTACTTAAAGGTTGTATTAATTCAAATTATTTATTTTAAATTGAAAACAAACAATAATTGTAGTATAAAATTGTATTATTTTCACATAGTCTCCTCCAGTTCTCTTAACATACATATTTACCCTCGAATCAATTTTTTTTTTTTTAAGAAAATCTTCTCGAAATCACTTTGAAAATTTAACAAGTGCAATGGTAGCATAGTTAATATTTTCCTGAATATTAACTAAATTTTGATAATGTACAGATTTTCAATTTCTCCACCTGAGTAATTTGAATAAAACTATTTTTAAATAATTTAGGGGCTATCAAGATTTGTCTCTATATAAGGTATGCGAAACTGAAAATTGCTCCATATATATTGCACATATATTGTAAAAAATAAAAAAATTAAATTTAAAAGAAAATATAATTATTGCTATTCCACTTAGTCAATGTATGAACATCAGGTGCTTAAATTAATTAAATTCAAGAACTTTTTTGTATATACTTCAATTGATAGTTTCTAAGCTTTTACCGGTTTATACATAATGCTGCTGTCTTTATAAATTAAAATTGTTATTTGAATTGTAATAAAAATAAGTTTGTTTGAACGAATATCTACTTTAATAATACTACAATTTTAAAGAAAACTGTTTAAATATCAACACTTAAGGGAATCTTAAAATTTTTGTATTAATTTAATAGATATAAGGTATACCCAGACTAATGCTTGGTTCAAAAAAAAAAGAAGAATATATTATGTCTCTATATTCAAGTTGATTCATTTTCATTTGAGTGGAAAGTTACCGTTGTCTGTGCTAATTATGAATTATAAACTTTAAATGTGTCAGAGCAATAATTTGAATACCTTTACCTTTTTCTTGATTGCGTTATGTGCGACTTGTGCGAGTTGGGACCAACTTTTTTTATACTTATTTACCCTTTAACTTTAGTTATTTATTCACAATATCTAACAATATTCATAATGCTTATTCAATGTTCAACTGTCTCTCGACTTTCACGCTGATTACCTCCATTTCTTTTTTAATTTATTTATTTTTATTTTTGCTTTATTTCCTTATTGTCTCCAAGCATTGTCCCTTGGTGGAGCACATAATTCAGCGCTCTTCTTACGTTTTGGTTTTAATTAATTAATTTATGAAAGGTATATATATATATACATATATATATATATATATATATATACATATATTCAGGTAGTGTTTAATAAAACAAGGCAGCAAAAGCTAAAAACTCTACAACCAGAATCCTTGTGACCAAACAATGTTTCATTTTACTGCCATTTTCATATATATAATTTCAGTTGGCATTTCCATTTGCAATAACTTTCCAACTGATTTATACACCCCACCTATACAAAAATATATATATACATATATGTATATATATATTCTGGGTAACTGTTTACCAGTTACCACAGTTTTAAATCCACAAAGCCATCTTAATAGTTGACCTAACCAAATAGGCTATAATATCGCGTATAACACGCTGGGAAGGAAGGGGAAACGAGCTAGCGCTAACTCTGTTGTGTGCCGTAAATTTTTCGTGCCGGACGCTGGCTGTGTCCTGCCGTTATCCTTTCATAGTGCCAGTTAGTATTGTTGGTTCATTTGTTAATAGCTGGCACATTTTACAACTGTTATGCACTCTACTATTTTAACATACTCTCTCGCTCTCACCCAGTTCTTCCTCTCTTTCCCTCTGTTGCCAGTAATCAACAAATATTGGCAGTCTTATGCGTTGAACTCTAATCGCTGAGTGTATATAGTTAAGGCTGTCAGTACTTATAGTAAATCTAGTTTATACATATATCTGTATGCTAGATATATATATATATATATATATATATATATATACATAATTCAATTCTGATAAATGTATATAAAAGCAATATCAGTTATGAAAAAAAAGACGTCGACCTCATAACCTCATAAGTCGAATGCCCAGAAGGAGGCAAATTTGATGTTTAATTATATTTAATAAGCTACACCTTAGTGGTTAGCCGGTGCGCCCAATTGGGTTTAATTTTTTGATAAAAAGGACACAAAGAGGTCTTAGGACCTCGGCTTCCTTAATAATAATAATATAAAAAAGTTATGATTTGATTTCAATTTTTCAGTTGCAAAGGTTTAAGTTTTATGTGTGTAACTCATAGATCCTACTTAAGTTAAAAGTTACAAAAATACACTCACCTTTAGCAGTGTGTGATTGTGTGTGTATGTGTGTGAATGTGTGTGTGTTTCTTATTGACCAAAAGGTTAGCTGTTGGTAGGGTTGACATCACCTGCAACATTAGTCGCTGGTTTAGCTAACCGAGCAACTGGCAATTGGCAACTGGCAATGTTGTTACTGTTGTTGTTGTTGTTGCTGCTGTTACATCTGTACTTGTTGTTGTTGTTGCTGCTGTTGATGGTGCGTGTGTTTTTGATTTTTCCAGCGCAGGTGGCAGCAGCAACAACAACAAAGGCTTTGAGTAAAATAAATGATAATGGCCTCAATGATTATGCATCGGCACGTTTCTCATCGCGCCTGCACACAAACACATCTATATACATACACACACACACACATACATACACACATATTTATATGTATATATAGAGACACACACTTATATACACAAACAAATACAGGTGTTTCCAGCTGTATATAAGTGTGGTAAAGGATTCAACGGCCGCCGTTGTTTTTAGCTTTGTGACGGTGTTTAGCAGTCGTTGTTGTCATTGCTGTTGTTGCTGTTGTTGTTGCTGTTGTTGTTGTCTTTTATCGCCATTCGCGCGATTTGGCCAAACAAATTACAAATTGGGTTTAACTACTATTTTTTATGCTGCCACGGCGTTTTGGCCCCGGGGTCCAGTTGCGGCTACGGCTACGGCAACGGCAATGGCAACTGCCTTTTCTGCGTTTCTGCTCTTGCTATTGCACATTAATCCACCCACTCCCCCCTGCCGTTAACCTTACAGTTTGCAACACACCACCACCCACAATCAGCATTCAGTTCACCTGTCCCTTAGCCCAAGCATACAGGGTACTCCTTATTTTTTATTGTTGTTTGATTTTCGCGGTCGCGCGTTTGGCTTTTCATTTCATTTAACGCGCCCAACAATGTTTTTGCGGCGAAGTTGTGTCAACAAATTGCCCGAACCCGTTTACAGCCTGGCTTATACCGACCCGAATTGGCCCGGTACCGGCATATATACAGACCAAACTAACCAGACGGGACGCACTTTTTGCTATGTTAGATATGCATTAGCTATTTGCCAGCATTTGAGCTCTGTTTGTTTCGCAAAAAAAAATTAGAAAAAAGAAAAAACTCTCAGCCTCTAAATGTATTTCCTGTATTAAAAAAATTACCAAAAAAAAAAAAGGAGAGAAAAACTTTTTTTTTATAAATGCAAACCCAAAATAAATTTTGGTAACCGTTTGACTGTTTGTTGATTTTGTGTATATGATTTTACAGGCCTTCAAATGGTTGTAGAACATCAGCGATATGATCTTTATTTTAGATACAAATACAAACACAGAATATATATATATATATATATATATATATATATATATATATATATAAAAGATTGTTTGTATTTTGTTAATTGTTGTTTTTTTTTTTGTATGCTCTCTTTTAGACAAAGTTTATGGTTCATCATTGTTATATTGGCCTGAATGAGCACAACATGGTCAACCTGGAAGTTTAGCTTAGGATTCTTCAATGAACCAAACAAAAGTTATCAGCGGACACTGCCCTCTGCCATTGGCCAAAAATTAAATAATTCATTTTGATATATTTAATCGAAAAAAATTTTAGGATCTGTATTTTTTTTTCTTTTAATATTTTTTTTATTTTTTTTTTCAAGGCAACTTTTTAAGAGAAAGGACGTAAAAGGCAATTTATCAGCAGAGCACTGCCAATTGATACCATAAAAATATAAATATAAACGTTTTTTAAATAAAAAGGTAAAATAATATATATAGTACATAATATTTTATATTTTGATTCTATAATAAAATTTTATAAATATTTTGTACTGTGTTGAGTGCAAATCATTGCAGAAGCAAGTAGTTGCACTTGAGGAATTAAAAGAATTTACCTAACCTCACTTTTAAGCCATTTTTAATAAGGAGGCAAGCAGTTTTCTTTTAGTTCGTATGAAGTTTTAGACTAACCATACAATATATATATTAGATTTTTGTTTAGTAATTTTAGCACATATCATACAAGAAAAAAATTAGCTAAATTCAATCACAAGACTCCAAGCAGAAGAATTCACTGGGAAAAAATGTGTCGTGGCCAATCCATTTCCACTTTCTTAACTTTAGGTGTTGGTGGATTGGGACCTCACCTGTGCAGTGCCTCAAGTCTTCATTGGATATTCTAGTAGGCCAGAATATACCACATATTATTCTTAGGCACTTATTGATGAATGATTGTAATTTCATCAGCACTCTTTGTGTGGTCAGCCACGTCTCCGCTCCGTACAGCAGTATGGATTTAACACACGAATTGAAGATGCGTAGCTTTGTTGTCTTACTTATTTGCTGATTTCTCCATACTCGGTGTAGTCTTCCAAATGTAGATCTTGCTTTGCTCAATCGACTATCTACATCACTTTCCACTCCACCATTGGCTGTTATGACACATCCCAGGTAATTAAAACTGTCAACGAAATCGATGGTTTTACTTCCAATGGTTATGTTGTTTTGGCTGGAATTATTGATGCGCATCGCCTCTGTTTTTGATGCATTGATTTGGCAACTCCTACTGAGTTGGCTCGGGTCTCGATGTCATTTGCTTTGGCTTGGATGTCTTCGAATTTATGAGCGAGCAGGCAAACGTCATCCGCGTAATCCAGGTCTTCAAGATGTCGGGTGAAGTTCCATGTGATTCCGCGCCTGAGTTTGCATACTTCTCTCATAATTTCGTCAATCACCAGATTGAACAGAAGTGGCGATAGGCGGCATCCTTGCTTTACTCCAGATTTTGTCTGGAAGGGTGCACTTATTTTCCCGTTGTGCAGTACGGCCAGATCCGCTTCATCGTACATAGCTTTCACTATGCTAATGATCTTTACTGGCACTCCCTTTCTTGCAAGAGCCCGCCATATCGCTGCTCTGTCTATTGAATCGAATGCATTTTGGTAGTCGATGAACATGAGGCACAATGGTGAACGCCATTCCACAGCTTGTTCGGTAATTGTGCGTAGTGTGTTTGCCTGATCTACGCAGCTCCTGTGTGGTCTGAATCCTCCTTGTTCGTCTCGCAATGTTGTCTCGATTATTTCCTGAAGACGTTCGTTCAATAGGGTGGCAAGTATTTTGTAACTTGTGTTCAACAGGGTAATTCCTCGCCAGTTGTTGCAGTCACTGAGGTCACCTTTCTTTGGTAGTTTGACGATGATTCCTTTTTTCCAGGATGTTGGGATTCGCTCACTTTCCCATATGTTGTTGAAATGTGGATGCAATGTTTCGGAATGGTCGTCATCGGGTTGGGGGGGGGGGGGGTGGTTTGTTTCTTCATTTCTTGTATTAGTTTCTGTAATCGGTTAATTTCAGTTGATCCAGTGATTAGCCGGGTGCAAACAATATATATATACAAACCAAAAATTGCACTTAAAGTTTCTGCCCGATCTTATGACTACACAAGCTTTTCCACTGTGCAGCGTTTCGTTTACGGATATGCTACAAAAATCAAGTTCAAAAGTGTTGGAAACTAAACGGAAACCGAAACGAAACGAAAATTTTCTTTTGTTTTACATACTTTTATCGTAAAATTATCGTATTATTATCAACCTTTCGTCATTCACAGTTTCACTTTGTCTTATATTCTTAAACATTCTACGGGCAACCTTTCAAATAGCTCAAAGGGAAAGGGTATTTTATCTGATAAATATTTTAATATTTGGTTCAATGAAACATCACTTTCTTAAGTAAAATATAAATCTGCTATTTGAATGTGGTTAAACTTCGTATAATGGCATTATTACCATTTAGCATTTCACTTATTCTAGACATAACAGCGTCTAGTCGCAATATATTAGAACTCTGACAAAACTTTTTCTTTTGATACATGATAAAAGGAATATGGCTTAAGGGAAATACATCCTAGGACACGAATCATCCAATATGGCCATATATTAGAGCCGCTTATATTAGTTTATTGTAAACTTAGCAACTGATCTAGTTAAGTTTTGGATTGCGATCCACTAACACTCAGCAGCTCTGCTATATATGTTCATTGACTTTAATGTCTTTAAAATCGTTAAAAAAAATATTAAAATATTTATATATATTTATATATATATATATATATATAGTAGGCGATATTGAATATACGTTCTATGTTTCTAGCTAAGAAATCATAACACCTCTAGTCCACCTACCTTACAGTTCAACTGTGCTCTAAAAAAAAAAACATTTTTTAATGAAATAAATAAGTACATATTTTTTAAATCAAAAATTTATAAAAATTATCTGCTACTTTTTGCGGATAATTAACTAAAAAGTAAGTATTATTTAATAATAAAAATATATATATATATATATATCATATATATATATTTATATCAATACATATATACTCAATCAGATGGACAAAGTTAAGGAAGCTGAGAAGGGACGATTAAGCACCATTATGCCAGGAATCACACGCACTCCAGTGATGCCAGTTCGCAAAACTGTAGTCGAATCATATCGCGGAAAGCAAATGATACCGGACGATTCGATGTTGCCTATGCCACCCCATAACAGGGCCCCAGGTACTAGGGAACTATTACAGGGTACACGACAATGGGTTACACGTTTTCGGGGTTTATTGACCCTGTTAAAGCGTCGCATTTAACAAACCCAACATGAAGATAGTGTTATACATATATATATATATATATATATATATATATATAAATATATAATATATATATATATATATATATATATATATATATATATATACATATATATATATATACGTATATATATAAGTATTTTATGTTTTGTTAGTTTTTGTTGATTTGAACACCGATTGATGTCGATTCAAGGCATCCGAAAATGGACTCTTTTTTTTTTGCTGCATTTTATAAAAGGATTTATGTTTGTTCACATCTATGCACAGCGACGTTTTTGACCAATGTGTTACACTTACGGGGATTCCCACACCACATGATGCAGTGAGCGGTTTGAATGTTCAGGGTCGTCACACTACAGCTGCCCGGTTGTCCAATGACACTAACAACATATAACATGAATAACAGGAATAAACGAAATAAGACATAATAATAATAACATAATAGCAAGACAAGAACAATATTATACAGCAATGAGAAACAACAACAACAAAACACCACAACAACAACAAACAGCATGCAACAATAATAAACAGCAACCAAGCAACAAAATGGAAACCTCAAACAACGGAAACATGGTAATGGCAACATTAAAATAAGTTTTAAAAACTAAACAGCGCAGCTTATGCCATGTCTCAAAGCTAAGAAAAAGAAAATAAATAAAAATACCAAAAAAAAAAAAAAAAATTACTGTCACATTTAGAAAATAAATTTCGTAACGCAAATCTCAGACGCGGTCGGCATCCCAAAGGCACATGCGGCAGCTGGAAGGTAGGAGTAGGAGTAGTAGGAGTAGGGTAAGGGTAGCCAGGTCACATGTGCATCTGTAACGGTAACTGCCTCGACACCTTATATGTAGTGTCTATGCAACACTGCAATACGCTACAGTGAAAGCTTACAAAAAGCAAGAACTAAGTACAGACTCTACTGGAACTATCCTTAAAGGAGAAATAGACAAATGAAGTCTTCGGTTTTTTTATCGTTAATAGTAAAGAAATCTTTAATATTGCTCTCAAGAGCTACAGAAATGTTAAATGAACAATATCTTTTGTTGTTCATATAAGCAACATCGAAATGCCGTTCATGTAGGGGAAACAGTTTGACCCCTTGGTCCCCAAAGTGCATTTCGACTTTGTGCGGGGTAAACACGCGTTGGGGCCATACTATTTGTTTGTTCTTTTTTTGGCTGTAGGCTACCAAATGTTGCCGGCATAGTAATATACATATATATATATATTTATATATATGCAATGTTGTTGCAAGTTGCAAATGCTATTGCTGCCACCCACCTGAAACCCTATGCCCCTTTATCTCTGCATTGCCCAACCACTGACAAATGTCAAAATATAATTTTTGCGTGGATTTGCGCTCGCACAACAAAAGCAACTACAATGATATATACATATACATATATGTTGTATAAAAAACACACGCACATACACAGACACACACATACATGCATGGAGAATAGAAAATAGAATGTTTTTTAGCACTTTTACAACTGCTGCCTGCTTATCGCGACGCTACCAACATCGCTGGGCAGAGTATCACATTAATGTGGCCTATGTGACTGAGGCTGAACTGTTGGAACTGAAGCTGGAGCTGGTGTTGGTGTTGCTGCTGGTCCTGGTGTTGGTGCTGAAGTGGAGGCACAGACAGGAGCAGCCGCAGCAGTAACTGAAGCTGGAGCTGTGCCGACGTTGCATGTCCTACTGTGAGACATAATTTTTAATAATCTACAACACGACCGGGTTGAAAAGTGGCAGCGCTGGGGGCAAGCGCTAAGGGGCTCTGCCCCAAAAAATGCGCGCATGCAAATGGCTTAATTTAATATATAATTATACCCTGGAAATGAAAATGAATTTAGCCAATTTGACAGTAAAAGCAGTGTGCACTATATTGACAGAGTCTACAAGCTGTTTTCGTCTAACATCGAAATCATCTATATATTTGATGATCAGCTATATATACTGAACAATTTTATATTTACTTGAACAATGTCTATTTATGATTTTCTCTAATTGCTGTTAATTAAATATTGAAATGTTATTAGCACACTCTGATGTATGACTTTTAGAAATAGAATCTAATAGGTCGAACCTACCCAGTCAGTCGCATGACCTCCGTGAACTGCTTTCTATCTGCCCCTTTGGCTAAGGTGCTAAGAATAATGTTTATGTATAGGTGTATGCGCGCAGATTGTCTTGTCTAAGCCAGAGATTGATGCTGCGTTACTGCGACGCACCTTACCAACAGTATTCACCCTTTCCCTGTCCATTCTATTTCGCTTAACCCCTCAAAGCAATCCCAGTGCCGTAATTAAATTATCATGCGAGCAACGTAAAGTTGCCTACTTTTAGGCTGAGACATTGTCGCTTGCATATGTAAAGATGCTGCTTGATGGTGTTTAGGTGAATGTGAGATTGAGGGTGTTTCTCTGCGTCTACAACATACAACATAACAACATAAACATACCCAAACACACATACACACACACACACAGACTCACTCATACACAGAGAGATTCGTTGGTTGTGGTCTTGGCTAGTAGATGTTGTAATTCAAACGACAGCAACGGGTTAACATTAGCGCACTTTTTATGGCCGCCTTGGATAAGTGCTCGTTGTTGTAGTTTATGTTTTTGTTGTTTTTCTTGTTGTTGTTCTTATTGTTGTTGCTCTTGTACTCCTTCTGTTGTCGCATCTCTATGATTAGCGTTAAAATTTATGCCAACCGCAAAGGCATTTTGGAATAACCACAATAACATCAGCAGAAGCAACAAACAACTGCAGGTACGCTTTGCAACACACAGTACATTTTCAGTCCTTAAATCGCATATATTTTATTTATATTTTAGCATAAAAGGATATTATTAAATTGTCACTCAAATTAAAGTAAACGTTAATAAATTATATTTAAATAATGTATTCAGATTCCTGAGATTGCTGTCAAATTATAAAACTTAAAAAGTTCGATTTCCACGCCGTTTGATTGCTTTTGGTAATATCTTAGGGAACAGTGGAAAATTAAAGGTGTCCCCAGAAGCCCAGATATCATTAAAAACTAATCTGAAAATGAAGTCAAAAGGCTCCAAATCTAAGCATAACTTAATCCACTTGCAATGGATTCTCTCTAAAGGATCAGAAAGTGGAAAGTTCCAGTGTCAAGATGCCCCCAATTAAACATCCTGGAAGCATTGTAAAACAATGGAATTACGTACACATTAAGCACATTTTATTACTTGTCGTAAGACACAATATTGAAGTACTTGAATACGCTTATACTTCTATCTAACAGTGATTTTCTAAATCTATCAGATATGAACTATACACTAAGCATAAACTGATCTTTGTGCTATTCACGACGGAGAGCTTTACTAGAATAAGCCTTATTGTACTCAGCGTCTATAACTATGGAAACCTTCGAAGAAACTACCATATAATTCGCTATACTAATGGCTGCATTCGCACAGCTAGCTCAGAGACCAAAGCATACCAATTTATGGATCTTCAGTTGGCATTTGGTTAGCTGAATTTATATTGCCTGTTTTTTGTGGATCATATGAATTAACAAGAAGGTTGCTTAAGGGTTTTAAAATAGGATCTTTATTTCTTAAAGTTTTGTTAAGTCTAATTTACATAGTTATTACAATTGATAAGTTTGCCTACTCTGCCACTGTCAGTGATGTCGCGCTGGGAGTTCAAACTGTAAGGATCTCCCACGATGGTATAGAATGCGTTAATTCAACTCACGTGACTCAAGTACTGATCTTGCATTGGGGTTATGGTAGCTATGACCCAAAATGTATCTGCCGATTAACTTAAAATTAAGCCATGTTTGTATTGACTCAAGTGTACTTTCTTAGAGTTAATTAAACTCTATATTTAACTTATGTATGGCAGCCATCTTTTATTGGATGACATTCTTACCATTACATTATTTATGATTACAACAAAGTCAAACTTACAATAATAATATATTGAACAATCTATAATTATGAAAAAAAAACGTTTAAAATACCTTTAACCAGTTCCTGTCGACCGCTTTAGTTCCTTAGAATAGACACCAGTTTCCATCTTATAAGATATCAAAGGCTATTATATAAGAATAATATCTATAATATCATTTATTCCAATTAAAAAACATTTGTCTTCATTTAACTTAACAACCATTTGACATACTGTTCCACTGAAATTTTCTATGCTGTGGCCTTTTATTGAATTGTTGGTAAATATCTTTCATTGGGAAGAATCCTTAGGATATGCTACATTGAAAGCACCTTAATGTTCTGTCAAGATGGCGTCGCACTTTGTGGTCAGCAGTTGGTTGTGTTGTGTCGAGTAGATAGTTGAGTGTGCGATGAGCTGCCAGTGGGTTGGGTGGTCACTGGTTAGTCGCGGTTGGATGTGAAGAGATGTGGAGCACACTACACAGTTCTTGGGGCAGCAGCTGTGGCTACCAAATGTGGACTTAGGACGTGCTTTTAATTTTTAAAAACTGCTTTTAAAACGTGATAAAACACGTTGAAACTGCAAATAGTTGCAAAAGACAAAAAATAAAATAAAATAAAATAAACTAGCACACATACACATATACCAATGATATTTCAAATGTGTGCGTGTGTGTGTGTGTAATATATATAATATATGCTAGTATATTTTTATATATGAAACGGTATTATTTTTTCTTTATATATAACGCGCGCAAATCCCAAGCCAGTGATGAGAGAAAGAGCCAAAGACGAAGAAGTGTAAGGGAAACGAGTAAAAAAAATGCTGGATAAAAAGTCGTGAGTGGTGGACACCAAAGGCAACATTTAAAAAAAAAAACGAACAAAAAAAGAAATGTGTAAAGCGTGCATTTACATAATGAAAGATGTAGCAATATGTGACTGTACATCTGTGTGTGTGTATGTGTGTTAAAGTCCTAGTACGGCTGAAGCTCCTGGCCAAAGGATAAACAGCAACGGGACATCATGTGCGTGGCATTTTTTTTCCATATACATATGTAAAAATAATAAAAACGAAGCTTGAAAAAAAATGAAATTATAAAATATTGAGGCGAGTAAGAAATGCGCAAAAGACACACATACACACACACAAACACATGCAAGCAGTACTATTGGGCTTGTGGTAAAAGCAGTGCATTGGGTTTGAGAAGTGGTGCGTTACTTGGCTGCCCAGTACTGCTTGCCGGGTTTGGGTATAGATGGCGCTCTGAACCACACTTACGGGCACACACAGAATTAATGTCCTTTTAGATACAAATGCAATTTATAAGCTTCTATATATGTATATAAAAATATATGTATGTATGTGTTTGTGTGTGTATCAGTGCGAGACGCCCCAAAAAATGCTTTCACATAGTCGCTCAACATCTTTTTCTACACATATATATGTGCACACATACATATATAAATTTTTTGCAACATAATTTTGAATAACATTAAAATTATTAGCTACAAATGGATATAAAAAAAAGAATGCAAAAAAAATGGGCGTAGCCCGACAACAAATGTGCATAATGAGCTCTGGTCAGAGTCACAAACGAAAACTTTTAGAGCAGGGGTGAGCGGACAGTAAGAGTCCTTGCAGAGATTTACGCGCGACAGTTTGCTTTCAGTTTTTTTTTGTGTCATTTTCTTTTTCGTTTTGTCCACATTTTTTTCCTGTTCAGTTTCTGTATACGTTTCCCCCGACTCGCGACACATCGTAGGGCTAAACACTTTTCAGTTGATATCGCAAATCCTTTTTCACAGCGCTTACATAATGATATGTGGGCAGTGGGTTTTTTTCAGTGCAGCTGCTGCGGTCTGCTTAAAAATGGAAAGAGATGAGACTTTCCCTCTCTTTTTCTTCATTTTCTCTCTATTTCTCTCTTTCTCTCTCTATATATATATATATATTTTTTTTTTCTCTCCCTCTCTTTCCCACTGCATTTGCATGCAATTTGCGTTGTTGATTATTGGGTGGCACCTCAGCTCCCATGCAAAAAAAACTGTCGACCGCAGGATTGGCTACTTTGTCGCCAACTGAAATGATAAGAATCCGCCACTTATTAAGAAGTATTTTTAACGTTATATACTACCGAACTGAAACGAAATTAATGGAGCCTATGCTTAAAAGATCGAAACAATTTAATAATTTGCGTTATACAGCAATCAACTAAATTTTAAATTCCAAATTTGATTATCATTTGGGTTGAAAGACTCAAATAAAATCAGTTAAAATTGAATAAAATGGATATTCGTAGGGGGCTCCAGTCTATCAATCCATCATTATCAAAGATAATTTACCCATTGATTCTGACAAATCCATTAGTCCCCTTCCCCTTTTAAAATAACTAAAAATTATCATTAGATTGGTATATTTATGCATATATGTAATACAATTTAGATGTGTATAATTTACGAAGTACATAATTCGGCGGGAACTTAAACTTTATACCAAATTGAAACATGTACTAATAGTAATTCTACTAAGGACGACTTAATCTTCTATTAACTTAAAAGCTATGATTAATGTAATAAAGTGATCACCCGACGCGCCCAACTCTGTTGAATAAGAATTAGATAAAAAGATCAGTTAGGAGTTATTATATTTCGATTATTGAAAATAAACATAAAAATGGATAAAATAATATATAATAAATAAAGTAAAATAAAATAAAATAAAAATATAATATAAAATAAATAAAAATAATATTATAATATAAACAAAATCTTAAAAAATATATATTAAAATTAATAAATTATTAATACATTTTATTTCCTTTAATGCAGCAACTCATCTCAGGTGATTGGACTTGAATAAAGAAAAAGTGTATGGCTTAGCTAAGAGATCGGTAATATTATTTGCCTATAATTAAGGTAACTATGTAATTTTTTACATAGAGAAAAATGCTATGAGAAGTAACGAGTCAATACTTTATACCCAGATGTTATTATAAATATAAATTAACAGCGATCCGTAAGCAAATCAATCAACGAGTTAAAAGTCGAAAGATTAACTAAACTAAAGTAAGCTCAACAAAAAACTAGAAATCTTATTAAAAGAGCAATTCATCCATGTTAGAGAATCCTTTTGCCTTGGAGAATCCCTTTGCTCTTCTTTACTAAGATACAGTTGTATTATTGTAACTGCGGATCGCTGCTGTAAGGCTCACGTGCTTTATAATAGAATAGTTTCAGTTGCTTAATTTCCGTCATTTTAATTCAATGTTATTAGAATTGTGTAGATACTATATATTATAGTAATCTTGTGGCTTAAAAAGAAATTTGATGGTTTTTATTCTTATTTTGGTTACTTTAGATCTTATAGTCTTTGAGAACCGGCGGCAGCTGGACAACGTTTGAATAGGATATTGAGTGGTCAGAGATAGTTATTTATAACTATTACATACATAGGGGTAAAAGGACTAATAAGTACAGTTGAGTAACCAATAAATCAATAAAAAAAAATCTAACACTTTCAATCCATAATTCAATTCAAATATTATATTTGTATTTTTTTACATTTAATTTATTTTGCTCTTTCAATAAATACATCTAAATATTAATATTGCTTATTGTTCGATATTAATCAAAACTCATTACAAAAAAAATATTTATAATTGATTCTTTGCTATTATCAATTCATATGAAAATGTATATATTGTATTGTATATTATGGCAATAATTGATATAAAAACAAGTAAGAAGTCTGTAGTCGAGTGTACCCAACTACGAGAGCCCCTTTGCCTACATGTACAGCCATACACACACACATACTCATACATACACACAGTTCTCCACGTACTTAGCCATTGCGCGCACCTTTTAGCCCCCACGCTCTATAACGCGGTACTTAATGTTGTATAACTTCCGTGTTTATTGTTCAATTCTAACGAATTCTAACAACGTAGATGAAGAATGGTTTACTCAATATGTGTGTGAAAAAGAACTTTGATCGGTTGAAAATTGTGTCTTATAATTGATTTTTTCGATTTGCGGGGGTCAGGGGAGGAAAATCGAAAATCTAAAACAAACTCGTATAACCTACGAACATAACGAATGCTCTTATAGTCTCTGAGAAACAGGCGTTCATACAGATGGACAGACAGACAGACGGACAAGGCTAGATGAACTCGTCTTGTCGTCCTGATTCAGAATATGGGGTCTCCGATGATTATTTCTATGTGTTACATACTTTTCGATTTTGCACATTTCTAAAAGCTCCGCTTTGCTTCTTTTTTACAAAAAGGCAAAGGAGCTAAAAATTGCCAACAACAAATAACGCATTAATGTTCAAGTTAATATTAATAAAAACCAGATACATATATAATTGATGTAAAAGAGCAAAACTGCAAAACAAATATCGGCATATATACATATATATATATATATATATATATATATATATATATCACCAAATGTAACACAGGAAAACACATTTAAGTTGAACTCGCATTAAGCTAATAAACTTGTTAATTAAACTTGTGAACGGAATCCGTTTCTTATAATAAAAAACATCAAGATTAATTTTAAGATTAGGTAACATTCAATAATAATAAACCCAAAAAATTACAGCTCAAATGGATTCGATATATCGGATCAAGTAGATTCGGCACTGAATACGACAGGGACTTATAAAGGTATGACCGCGGTATACCCCACCAGAATATAACTTTAAGTCAAATTTAAATTGTTTCAACAGAAAACAAACGCTGAATTTCTAAAATTGTTGGTGCTTTTGTGACCCCTCCATAAGACAAGGGTTAATTGTATCTTGTATAAATCTAATATATGTTATTCGATTTCCATTCAAATTTTATTGGAATCGAATCTATAAGCAAGACACTATATACCTAATTGGATCGAGGATGCTTATTTCTACAATATGCATAGCCTTACAAAATTAGTTTAGGTTACTGGAACTATATAAATCTATTAAATTCTTTATTAGCATCCCAAAAAGTTTCGATTAAATCAAAACTTGATTCGTTTCAATAAACTTATCGATTGCAACGTTAATTACTTTAATTCAGCTTAAGTAACTATTGAAAAATTCCATTTGAATATGTCATATTAATCAATAATTTTACTTTATGATTAACGTTGATAAATTAATCTGCTTGAAACAGTGCTCATAAATATCGATTATATGCGACTGATATTGATTGTTTCTTAATGAATCCCAGCACTGATCGTATGTTATCGACTTATCGGAACGATATAAATTGAGTCATATTCACCACATTAGCGTTCAAACAGCTGATCGCTTATAATTTGTTAAAAAGCGAACAGATTTGATTTGAAAAAAAAAAAAACAGCAGCAAACATGCATTATGTTAATTTAAAAAATTAACAATTTAAAACTGAAGTAAGTAAAGTGCAATTATCTCGGCATATTTTGTTAATGCTAATAAAAAGTTTGACCAAAATTTGAAGGAATTTCTACTCTTTCAACAAGATTATTTTGAAATGATGAAATTGTTATTTGTGCTGACCAAATGCAACTACCAAAAACAAATCACCTTTTTCCTAACAATACTAGAAGCAATGAAATTATATTCACAGGAAAATTAATAAAAATTATTCAAATTTTAAGTTGATCAAATTAAATTGATGAAATTGAAAGGTTATTTTTCCATTTGGTAAGCTATCTTTTTCCCCAAAGTAATTAGTTTTGTTGATCGTGAAAGTAGAAGTGGAAGTAAAAGATAACAGAACAAAATAAAATGAAATCCTATATCTATTAACAATATAACGATTTTCCATACATATCAAATCTGGGATGTTACGTCAAACTCTGCAGGCAATATAAGAGTCATTAACCAGTTGTAACTTTAAGCCAAAAATTGTGCACGAATTGGGAAACAGTCTTCGGTATTTGTTCAGTTTTATGGATTAAAGCAATAAACATACTTTTCCAATTAAATATTGATTGCAATTGGATATTTGATTAATTTTGACCTACTAACACCCAGTTCTTGGGATAACTTAACTGCTAACGAATCAATAACTGGAAGCTCCAATCATTTTGCGAATTTGTTCAAAAGATAGCCAGAAGGTTAAGGACCATGGGGCCATGCGTATCCAACAGGGTAGAAAGCCTTTGTAGAGAGCCACAAAACCTTCTTTGGCCACAGTTTGACGTAGACAATCAATAGCACCGCGATAGAGTAGACCACTACAAAGACAATGAAAAATTATTATCAAAAAGTAGAAGAAATTGATAACTTATTATGTATTTACCGGCCCAGCTCATCGGTTGGCTGATTCATAATGCGCGTCTTAACTACATCCGCTGGAGTACCCATGATGGCTGCCACAAAGCCAGCACAAACAGAAGCTAGTATATGGACTGTATGGCAATCAGGCATTTGAAGACGATGCATAATAAGATGTTTAATGGTATCATATGTTGTAAGATCACCCAGATTGACCAGAGCAGCACGTTGGACGTTTGGTATGCTTCCTTTCCATAGGCCTTTGACGCCACCACGATTCACAATTTGTTGGAATGCATGTGTTGCTCCATGCACACGTGGCGGTTCACCCATTAGACGCCGGCGCCCCTCCATTTGTATTTGCACTTTAACCAGATCAGCAGGTGAAGCTAACCATTGAGCAACTGCACCAGCAGTCACACCGCACAGAGCTGATTTCCAAATTGGTAACGCCTCAGTGCCATTATTGGTGAACTTCTTACGCATTAGGTCATAGCTACAGATGCGCACACCGCTGTCGAGGAGGATACGAGATTAGTTGGCCGCCAGGCAATTAACCTAAAGTCGCCTCAGCGGCAGTCGCACTCCAGTATTGCTACTCTAGGATGCTACTGATAGACATACATATAAACGGTATGCATTGTACTTATTTTAGAATGTTGATTTTGCCCACCTATAGACGACGTGTCTGTAGAGTGCCGGTGTCACGCCCTGCCACAATTTGAGGCCGCCCTCCTCGCGTACAATGCCAAAGGCCGTGGCGACCATGCCGCGATATTGCATCTGGTAATGGGGGGGGGTTTGTAGTTACATAATTTGTAGTTCATAACAGAACATATACTATAACTACTATACATGCAAAATGTATAGAGTATTGGTAACAAGTTTCACATTAAAAACGAGACAAAAACAATACACAGAGGGAGAAAGAAAGAGAGAGGGAAAAAGGAAGAAATACAGGTAATATAATGGGTAACGAACTTTATGGATTAAGCATGGAAAATATATGATAGATAATAATAGGGCATGGGATATAGGACAAATTTTAATATTGGCGTTGGCCCTATCAATATGCAATACAGTCACCTGATCTACATCTCTAAAATGTATATAGTATGGTCAATCTAGTGGGTAGCTGGACACACCCCAAAAAAAGAAATTAGTCAAAAATCTAAAGCTTATCAGCTTATTGATAATGGACATTTAAGACCCAAATAAACCCAAATGTTTGTTAGTGTTTGTTTTTTAAGTGCAGAAAAAGAAGCTGAAGATAACTTAATCAAACTGAAGCGCCAATAACCCTTATAGACTCAATACTACTGACGCTTTTAAGATGAAAATAGAAAAATAAATTAAATAACTGAAATTTAAACCAAATACAAAAAATTTCATTAATTCAAAACAAACTCATTTTACATATGTATTGGGTGTGGTCAAAAGTTCATGACGTAAAACTCAATTGATTTTCTTAAAGCTAAAGCATTATAATCTACAGCCCTGGTTTATTGCTTTAAAACAATGCCTACCAATAAGTGATTGGAGGATCAGATCGTAACCCATCTGTTAACGTAAAATAACCGGAACGAAACCAAGTAGACCAAGACATTCTGCTACAATGAACACATTGAAAGTAAAGCTGTAAATGTGACTTTTGCAACGAGCGTTTAATAATGTCACTATTATTAATATATCGTAACTTATTTTTAAGTGTCGCCAGTTATTACGAAAAAACGCCACGAACTTTCTATAACATCGAATATAGAAAATATACAATTGATCTTATAAACGGACACACAAATTTGTTAGAGTATTTACAAGTATGTGTGATGTGGATATAAACGGGTTATTTTCAAGCTAGTATTTAACTATAAGAAGCTAGGGCACAAAGCGAACATGCATGAGACTAGCACAACAACCAAAACAACACAACAAACAGTTAATAGAAAATAAACTTACGTTAGCTTTGATAGTGGCAACACTGGCTGCTTCGCCTTGGATTTGTAAACGGGTTTTAGTGAGGTCCAAAGGATAAGTAGCTAGCTCTGCTATGGATGCGGCAACAACCGATACCACATAAGTGCATGCAAACGAATCCGCATAATCATACTTAACGGGACGCAACTGATGGCGTCCACTGGAACCAGTGTTGTTGTTACTGTTGTTGCTGTTGCTACTGTTGTTGTTTGCGACTGCAGCAGCAGCAGCAGTTGCTGTTGTTGCTGTTGCGTTGGCATTGACATCACTGTTAGGCACATTGACTGTAGTTATTGCAGCTGCGGCGGCTGCTGCTATTGCTGCTGTCTGTGGCGCAACCATTTTTTAGCTCTAAGAAGAGAAATAAAAAGTTTAATAACTTTAACATTACTTGACTGGATAATACGATACAAATAAGGTAGAGCAACAACTACAAACACTATCCACATAAACCTACAACCCAATGGTGTACTTTTGGGGGCTGGCCAATTGATTTGTGAGCTACGCTGTTGCGACGTTAGCGGCTGCTGTTGTTGACTGCCGAAACTGCTGTTGTTATTTGAGTAGCTGCTGTTGTTAGTATTACTGTTTAGCGGCAATGCAAATAAGAAAATTTCTAAACGCACATTTCGCGTGATTTGTTAGGCGCGATATATCGCGACTGATGAGAAGTGAACTCGCAAGCTTTTTGGCTAAAACTATAATTTTACATAACACGACAGTCACAACACAACAACAATCAAAAAAGAAAAAAAAGCAACAACAACAGGAAAGCAATAGCAACAGTTGAACTAACAAACACGAAAAGAAAAAACAACAAAAAATATAGTGCAACGGTTGCCAACACAATGTCAAAGTGTGAATAAAAGACGAAAGAGAAATAGGTAATAAAAAAAATAAAAACCAAAATTAGTTTAATTTCTGCTCGCCCTTTATATTCCGTGGCCCTGAAGCCGTCTATGGCCAATGTGTTAATTCAATTGAACACACGCGCTGATTGGCTATTCAATGCATTGCAGTGTTACTTACACACACATTTATATGTATATGAGCATATAAAAAAATATATATATAAAACGTGTTTGCATGAGTTTGTGTGTATGTCTGTACTTAATAAACTCTTATCAATTGTATATCAATAAAACAACGAAATGTGTCACAAAAAAACAAAAACAATCTTAAAACTACAAACAGTGTTGTACAACACACAATCACATTAGCTGCCAAAGCCTTGCAGCACTTCAAGACATATCATATCAAGCATATCGATAGTTGACTCTAGGAAGACATCGATACAACAGCTGTTTATGACTAAATTCTCCCTGCATGGACTGTGCGCTGCTATTGGCTGTGTGTTTATTAACTATGCGCTAAGCGTAAACTGTTGATTACTTCATAGTTGGGCTAAACAAGCTGGGCAAATCAAGCAACAATTTCAGCGGGAAGGCAAATTGTGATATTGCAACATACGCTATCAAATTATAGTTGTAATAAAAGACATAAAACTACAGCAACAACTTGTTCAAGTGAGTAACAATATGGGTGAAAGTGTTTGAATCAAATGTTAATTAGATTATATATTTTTTTTTTTTTTCGGTGTTTTTTTTACTGTGTGTATGTATGTGTTCGTGTGATAGCATGAGCACCATAGAAGAACAAGCGACTATTACGCCCATTACCGAAACGAACACACGGCAACAGCTGGAAACGTATCGTGTCTATGTGGTTACCTGGAATGTTGGTAGTCGATTCCCGGATAACATTTCACTAAGGCGTCTGTTGGGTCTGCATGAAGATGCTACTGAGTTAAATCCAGACCTTCCAGATATTTATGCAATTGGCTTGCAGGAGGTGAATGTACAGCCGCAACAGCAAGTAATGGGTCTATTCAAAGAGGATCCATGGACGAACAAGGCGAAACATTTGCTGCGTGACTACGACTACGTTGCCGTTAAAACAGAGCAAATGCAGGGACTGCTGCTAACCATATTTGTACGACGTCCACACATTGAGCATCTGAACGATATTGAAGCGGAATTCACGCGCACCGGATTTGGTGGAATCTGGGGTAATAAGGGTGCAGTGAGCATACGCTTTACACTATATGGCTGCGGCCTGTCCTTTGTTGTGGCTCATTTGGCTGCCCATGATCATCAGTTGGATGAGCGTATTGAAGACTACAAGCAAATTCTGGAGAATCATCATTACCACGTGAAGCGTTATCGTGAAATCTATGATCATGATTATGTGTTTTGGTTTGGCGACCTTAACTTTAGGCTGGATGGCAATGACTCTGCAACAGAGGTGCGCGATTCCCTAGTAGATGATAAAAAGCGCGACGATCTAATGCAGCGCGATCAGCTGTACCAGGTGCGCGAAAAGACACAAGAAGCATTTCAGGTGATGCAGGAAAAACTGCCCGCTTTTCCGCCTACATTTAAGTTCAAAGAGGGCACACAAGAATACGATATGAAGCGTCGGCCGGCATGGACGGACCGCATCATGTATGCTGTACAGCCATTGAATCGACAACCTGGCCTGCAGTTATCGATTCAACAATGCTCATATAAATCGCACCCAGCTTACACAATAAGTGATCACAAACCGGTGACCAGTGATTTTACAATTAAGCTTTATCCAAATTGCCGTGAGCCAGGTGTACAGTTTTCACCGCTCTCAGTTTGGAGCATTGGCGATGAAAATACCGTGGAGTATAGAAAACAACCAGAATTCGATGAAGGGCCTAACGATTGGATTGCCATTTACACAATTGACTATTCCAGTCTTGCCCATTATGTGGCTTATGAGTATGTTAATCAGGCTGAATCACCCGACTCTTCGGACAACAACCAGGAACGTGATTTATTCGACACACCAGCACCGCATCGTCGTGGGCGTCACCAGCATCGCAATGCTCAGCGTTTACGTCGACAACAAGAGGCCAATCAAGAGCTTGTGCGTCTTGACTTTGCCGACGATGTTGAACTACGCCATGGCGAACAATATGTACTCATATATTTCCGTAGTACAGGACTACGTGGCGTAACCAGTGTTTCAGGCATATCCAATACATTTGTTGCTGAAAAGCGTAGAGGCTCTCCCCATCGCACCGAGTACCATGTTGACTAGCTGGCGAAGGCTCTCGATATTTGTATTCTTTAGATATATAAAAATCATCCAAATGCCTTAATTATTGTATGCTTTATCTGTTTTTATGTAATATGATCTATAGAGATGCATTTCTTATTATCAATTTGTAACTTTTGTTGATTTTAATATATATATATATATATATATATTTTAAGTATTCGTATTATACATACATATATATATATATAATATATATCGTTGGTGTTTCAAGACATTGCATCACATTTAATGTGCAATACAAATATAATCACTTTTATAGATATTTATCCATATATTATACCCAAATACATAACATATACACAGACCACATCGAAGACTGTTCCCTGACGGTACACAATTTGTTTATTGAATATTGTATACTCTACTGTTTTAGAGGGTTTTTTATACTATTTTTAATTATGTTTGTAGAGTGCCTACCGAAATTGAACTCGATTCTATTGTCGATGTCCTTTCACTACAAAATACACAATTTTATGTCAATATAACCCAACATTAGGCTATGAATATTATATAATAACTTAGAATCTATACACTACACTATATAATCTTATACCTGGCAACTAAACCCAATGTATCGCTGCACCAGATCAATTATACTGCTGACTTCCTTAACGCTGTGGTTAGCTTCTATTGTACCCGCAAAAAATCTCTCCCCTTCCCGCTAAGCTATATAAACCAAATTGCTGCAATTAGGTCAATAAGTTCCATAGGAGAAAATTAGCAACGGTATTTGATTATAGTATTGAATGTCTATTTTTGTCACATATATATATATTTATATATACAGTATATATTCTATTTTCTGTTATTTATTTTATCGTAAGCAAGAAAAACTTTGTCAGTCTATAAGAGCAGTACTATATACTATATATACATATATGAAAATAATGTTATTAATGTTTAGACCAATTGTATTACCATATATTTAATGCGTTTGTCGTACATTCCGGAAATTATAGATAATAAAAGAAAACTTCAACAAAACTACTTAAAAACCATATTTTTGAAATGAGATTCTATTATAATGTAATCAAGATCAAAATACTATAGCTTTAAGTATGATGAAAAAGATAATTTCACAATGATGATGACAATTCTTTTGCTCTAGCCAATTACAATGAACTTTATTTATATAAATGATGTACGTGATTGTGGCATTTGATGCTTATTTTATTTTAACCGGTTTTTGAACTGTGGCTTAAAGGTTAATTACGTCACAGAGTTGCCACACCTGTAGATAATTTGCATGCGAAAGCGAAACAAAAGATGACAAATTCGAAACTCGAGCCGAAATTGGGCTAACAGCCGCTTGAGAAATATAATGAATGAGAATCTCATTTTGACCCAATAAATAAAACAAATGAATATATATATATATATATATATATAGAGATATAAAATTGTTGTTTGGTTTTTAATATTTATATTTTAGTATAAATATATAAGAAATAAATATAAATAAAATACATAAAGGATATATATATTTATTTAGCTTGAAGTGCTGGTTAGTCATCAATGTTATGCACAATGCTATACTAGATAATATATGCATATATATGTATATAATATATATACCTATATACATTTGGTAAACACAATATATAAATATATCTATATGTAAGTGTATGTGTTAAAGTAGCTGCACAAATTGTTTGCTGAGTTTTCAGTTTCGTTTTCATTTAATTGCCGCTTTTCAGACAATTTTTCCGCATGTTTATCTATAAAATTGTTGTGCGCTATAAATTAATTTAAAACGAGCAGAACAAATAATACACAAAAAAAAAACATTAAAGATGTTCAAAAAAATACATGTAAACATATATATATATATATATATATATGTATATAAATATTTACATACTAATATTTATATTTCGCATCAATTCCCTTAATAACATTGACTGGGAGTGCGAATGACTAAAACAATTTCCCTTAAAACTGCAGACTTTTCATTTTCAATTGTTCGAGCTTATTTAGAGTAGGAGAAAAATCCTTTTGTTATATCAAAAATTATTCTTTTCTTATGCTATACATATAAACTTAGCTTAAATGTTAACTTATAGAGTATTCGTTGATCGGCTTATGATATGAAATGAATATATAGGATGATAGATGGAAGTATTTGAATTAGAATAGTTTATCAATTTCGTTGTAGTACTAAAATTTTACAAAAATTTATATTAAATATAGTATGCCAGCTACTTATATACCTATAGTGGCTCTTGTAAATATATATATAATCTATTTATATATATATATGTATGTGTTATATATATATAAGAAGTATTCGTTGCCTTTGCCTCAGTCAATTCAAATTTTATGTTCGTTGTGTGATTTCTTACAAAAAAAAAGGATACAAAATTACATGTCAATATGCATGTATGTATGTATATACATTTCTACATACATATTTACTTATAATTAATTACAATTTGTTTCTTATTTTGCTTTTCTTTTCAATATACAATCACAATAAGACATGCAAGCGTTTTACATAACAAATATGGGGCGAGGGTATTGGAAAACTTAAATTTGGCCTGACCACTTTGGAAGTATATATATATATATATATATATATATATATATAAAGATAAAATATTTAAGAACTAATATATAACTAAAATAATACAATTTTCTAAAACATATTAAATGCTTATGTTTAACTTAACTTAGTTTTCTTATTAGTTTGCTTTTCCTTTTTTTGTGGTTTTCAAAACACTTTTTTTTATACACGTTAAACGCACAATTTTTTTAGTTTATAAATAATAATAATAATAATAATAAATTAAAATTAATAATACAACAAAAAATAAAAAAAAGAATAATAATTGTACTTGTTTTAGTTTCTGTGTTTTTTCAAATAAAATAAAAATACATTTTGTAATTGGAGTTTGAGTTTTTTTTTTATCCATTTGTAGGAAGGTCAGCAAAATTGGCAACAACTTAAGAAGTAGAAGCTTTAGTCTGTTAACGGTACTCTATATATATGTATATATATATATATATATATATGTATGTGTGTGTGTGTGAGTATATGTGTTTGTGTTTTTAGTTAATTCAACCCGCTTTCTTATTTCGCATCTTCTTTATCTTTATCTGTTGTTGCTTTGCGTCTCTTTTCTATTTTTATTTATTGTTGTTTTGGGGCCATTTAACCTTGATCAGTTTCGTTGCGTTGAACTTTTCAAGATAAAAGTGTATGCAAAAGTACGTGTGTGTGTGTGTGTATCTATATATATATATATTTATATATATATGTGTGTGTGCCATGTATCGGTATGGGCTTATGTATATATTTATATATATCAAAGTAAACTATTAACCGCTTCAATGTTTGTTTAATTAAAAGCGCGCTTTTTGTATACCCCAAAAAAGAACACACACACATATTAAACAAACACACAAAGCACACACTGACATAGAGCCATTAACACATACATATGTAAACACACACAAACAAGTAAATAAACTCTTTAATGTTTACAGCCAAACGATCCGCATCATCAGAATTTTGTTTTTTTGGGGTTTAATGTTTCCTCCATAAACGCTCTCAAATCAGGATCCAGACGTTGCTCCCAATACAAAAATATATGAATTGAACTTTTGGTCAGTCAATGGGATTTACTGGTGTCCAATTGATTGTAAGTTTAAGGAAGTAGTAGAGTTGCCATCATCCAAAAAGTAAACTGTTGCTGCGCTCTCCATATCTATGGAGTGCGAGGATTTTAAGGTGTTGCCGCAGGACTTCTGGGTGAGCTACAAGAGATAATATATATTTTATTTAAAGTTTCTTTTGAAATATAGATATAAATAAATAAAAGTAATGTATGATACCTTTATATTAGCATGGGAGTGTCTAGATATATAATCTCAAAACAATCTTAATAACATTCTAAAATCTTTTAACATATTCAAGTTATTTGTATAAAACTTCAGACAGACCGACTGAGGCCACACAAGAGACAGAGAGAGAGAGTGAGAAAGAGAGAGAGAGAGGCGAAACACAAGCAATTCTAGTGACAATCAAAACCAGTTCTCTAAAACAATATAAAACTGTATAAATAAGTCTTAATTAAAGTATTCAAACGTTCCCTATACAAAGTTCAAGTGAACAATATTATAAGGTTAAGATTAATGTTTGCTGCAGATATAGTCAGAGTTATTGACTTTGGAATCCTTAAATTTGTACTATATTATATATATATTATATCTATATATATCTATATTATATCTGTTTCAGTCTTAAGTCTGTCTGTTTACTTAACTAATTTAAGGCTTCAGACAGCAAATCGAGCTTCAACAGACTTTGAAGGACATCTAAGCAGATAGAGAAATGGAGAATCCATTGAATTACTCATTGTCTCAGACTTAATACGCTTAAAGTATATATGGAATGGACAGTATTTGCTTATTAGAATAGTCTAATAAGAAGTTCACAAATAGGAAATGAAAATTACTTTTTTTTTTATTATTTTGATGATTTTTATTCATGGAAAAGAAACCCACTTAGAACATCATAAAAACGTTGAAGAAAGCAGAAATACCGAAAGAACAAAAAAAAAATTAATGATTGAGCAATCGAAATGACAGAAAACAGCGACACGTACAGACACGTACACACACACACAGACACACACATATATATATGTTAGTTGTAGTGTGCGTGAAATACCATAAAATGCAACCCAACCGCAATCCAAATCTAAAACCAAATCAGAATTAGCTAATTTAAATGTAGCCATTTTCTCACACTCGACCGTTTTGTGGCTGACAAGCAATAGTAACGGCAACAACAGTGGCAACAGCAGCGGTAGTGGTAGTGGCAGTGGCAGTGGCAACAGCAGCCGCAACGGCGTTGTCAGTGCGCGGGGCACTTAAAAACAAAATACATTTGTTAAGAAGTAGGAGGGCTTCGGTGGAGTAAGAACTGAAAGAACAATAATAAAAACCTAACTGAGAAAAATGCCTCAACAATAAATTCCTTGTGACTGTTGCTGCTGCTGCTGCGTTTGCATAAACAAATACAAAAAAATAACAGCAAACTTTTAGACAAACATATATCTATATATATATATATATATATATATAATGTATACATACATACATAGGTGTATTAACAAAAACAATACATAATGACACATAAATTGTACATGCAGCAACATGGCCATGTTTATATGTATGTGTGTGTATGTATCTTGCCATTTGAATATGCTTTGGAACAATGGAAACGCTTTGTCATTCATGTTGTTGTTGTTGTTGTTGTTGTTGTTGTTGTTGTAAATTCTTTGCCACCTACGCAGACTGCGCTGCGTCTTAAACGTTTTGCACTGTTGCCGTTAACTTTCCAATTAGAATGTTAATTGTTTAAGTCGAACTTTGCTCTGATCTGCTCTCACTCACACTCTAACTCGCTCATCTTTCCTCTCTCTCTCTCTCTCTCTCTGTGTCGCACATATAACAACTCTCTTTCTATTTCATTGTCTACACATGTTTATTATTCACCGTTAGTTTTATAAATAAAAGCATTTCTTTTGTGCTTCTCAAGTTAAATACCATATGCATGTGTTTGTATGTATTCATGTGTATGTGTATGTTTATGTGTTTATGTGTGTGTGTGTGTGTGTGTGTGTGTCTGTTTTGTACATATGCATGTATGTATGCAATTGTGTGTGTACTTAAGTAATTTGTTCAGCTTTCTGCAACGGCAGCTTAAAACTGATTTTGAAAATCACATTCACAAACACACACATACACACACACACACACACACACACACACTTACATACACGCAGAAGTCAGTACACTCACATTAGCTAACTGGGCTGGGTTGTTGCTGTTGTCCGTTTGGTCAATGCGCGTGCTTCAACGTTTTGCGTGCTGTTGTTGTTGTTGTTATTGCTGCTGCTGTTGTTGCTGCTGTTGCTCTTGCTGTTGCTCTTGCGCAAGTGTAGTGTGGTTGCTGTTGCTACTTCTGGTAGTTGTTATTGTTGTTGCTGCTGCTGTGGTATTTAGTTGCTATTGTTGTTGTTGTAGGACACAGTTAACATTCGCAATGTCGTTCGTCTCAAGTTTTCTGCAAAACGTTAAGAAACCAACAAAAAAAAGGGCAAAATAAATGATTACAAAACGCACGTAATAAGCGACGAGGGTAGCTGTTAAAGTTTCTTAGAAATGGCATTGAGATATTTTGAAATGTTTTGAAAAACTTTAATTTATTTATAAGAAATTCCAGCGAATTGATTTCAATTGAATAAGGTCAACACACGTACACACACACAAACACACAGATAGAGAAAAAAATATTAAATCAAATAGCATATATACATACATAGATATATATATATGTATATATGTGTATATATAAGTAATAAGAATTGATTTTGTATACATATGAAAAAAAAGTGTTAATTTATGTGAATTTCTACGAATTTTGTACTTTGTTTAAATAAATTTTTTTAACAAATTGTTTTTCACATAATTCTAACTATAACAAAAGGAAAAGCAAATGTAAAAATATTTAATTAACATTTAATTTATGATAATTTTGTTTTTGTTTTTTTTTCAGCTGGTATTTTTTATTTGCTTCCCTCGCATTTGTGAAGAATTGTGCAGACTCTTCGATGCGGTTGAGCCGCAAATTATGAACGGAAAGAACAATTTTCTATAGTTAAACGAACTTTAAATGCTTTATCTATATATATATATATATATATATATATCTTTATATGTGTATATGTTCATGCATATGTATATATATGTTTTATTGTTGAATTGTGGCAACTTTCATAACAAAACACTTCAAAGGGGCGTACACCTATTCAAAATTATATACAGAAAAACCTTGTGAGGGTTCAATTAGTGTCCGCCCAATAGAGCTTTCACTGTACATAAAAGTTTAGGTTAAGTCTTCACCTATATTAATAGATGAATAGGTACAATATGTGTTTAAGTACAACATATGAATAGGTACGAGATGACAATGGGTATTGGTTGTGAAAAGATGAGAATAAGTATGAAGAGTGTACTGCGAATAGATGGAATATAATAATAGGTACATCTTAAAAATAGGTACAGAAGATGAGTGCAAGTACAAGCAGAGAATAAATAGCAGATTTCTAAATGGGTACAAAATAAGTTTAGATATCAAATGTGAATAGATAAAAGCTTCAAATAAAATCTAAATATAAATAGGTATCAATGCAAAATAAGTACGAAATGTGAATAGCTACCATATATCAAAAAATACTATAACTATATATATTACATATGAATAAGTAAGAAATATGACTAGGTACAAAATAAGATAACAATAGGAATAAGTTTCAAATAGATACAAAACATGACTGTACGTAAGTAATCAGGGAAAACCTATAAGATGTGTAGAATCTAATAAACTGATTTAAAGATTTAAATTGGTACCAGGTTTTAATTCATTTGAATAGTTACCAATTTAAGATAAGTACGACATGTGTATAGCTACCAGATATCAAATGATACTATAAATATATTTATTACATCTGTATAAGTAACAAATGTGAATAGGTACAATAGAAGATAACAATAGGAATAAGAATAGCTGCAAGACATGAGAGTAAATAATTAAGGAAAAAAAAATGAGATTTCTACAAAAGTATAGACATCAGTTATAAATAGGGTCCAGAGATCAAATGATAACTCTATACGAGCAGAAATAAAAGAAAGAACAAATTGCAAAAATTTACGAAATATGAATAGCAACAAAATTTCATATGAATGGGTACAAAATATGAATGGGTAACAGTTGAAAAGAAGATTTATCTTTAAATAGAAACTCATAAGGCTTTAAATAATTTTGCTTAAGTATTCTTTATGTATACACATATATATGTTGCTCTATATAAATGGTACACTTACACATACATAAGCATATACATATATGTATATATGTATTGGATTTAATAGGAAATTCTTTTAAATATCATAATTTGTACTTTAAAGACTATAAAAAAACTGTCTGTAAATGGAGCATTTTGCAATTATTGCAGAACGTTTAAATTAAAAATTGCCGCTAAACTTAAACTTTGCCTATGTATGAGTGTGTCTATGTGAGCCTGTGTGTGTGTGTGTGTGTGTGTGTGTGGGTATCTGTGTGCATTTGTATGAATGACGGACTTTTCGCATTTCTGCAATTTTTGCTAATTTGACAAAAGTACTGAAAGACCCACACTCACACATACACACACACACATACACATACATACATGCAAGTATTCCGTGTACTCGAACTCGAATTCGTATTCGTATTTATGAGATACATACATTTGTGTCTAAAAAAAAAGAAGAGAAAATAAATAAATAAAAGAAGAAGAGAAACAAAATGCAACAAAACGAAACAAAAAAAAACCAAAAAAAAAATAAAGATACTCTACGATATATACGCGTACCGGTTGACAAAAGATGCAGTTTCCCCCGTTTCATGTTGCATCCCGCACCCCGCACCCCGCTTCACGCACCACGCATCACGTGCGTCTGTGCCTCATTCACCGGTACGTTGTCTGCCGTGTCTCCCTCTATAGAGGCCAACTTCATTGGATCGACATCATCTGCGGATCGACGGCAAGCTGCAAGCTGCATATTGCATATTGCATATAGCAAGCTGCAAGTTGCAAGTTGCACGGATGCTGAGCGTGACGGTGACACGATGCCTTTGGATTATGCAAAAGTAAAGAAATTGCAGCAGCCGCATGCAGCTGAGGCAATGGCAGCGGTAGCGGCAGCTGTAGCCAGATCACAGCAAAGTGGACAGAAGAGACAAGGATAAAAACTGCACGCATTTGCGGATGCACAGTGGAACAAAACAAAGCAATTCGGAGCATAATCAATTCAATTCAATCTAAACACAAAAAGTTCACACAAACATTCCACACATATTATAATGTTAAATAGGGAAATCTTTACAAATAACTAAAACATATACAAACACTAAGTATATAATCAAATATCTCAAGGATCAATAGTAAACAATTCAATCTTTCAACACACACACAACAATAACAGTTTCGATTGTTGACAGATAAATACTAAAACTATACTGAAAACTAACAAAAACAAAAGAATTTTTAAATATAAGTTGCTTCCGGGTGAAAGGCAGAGATATTCGGTAGACAATAGTTTCTATATATATAAATATATATATATATATATATAATTTTCTATAGCTTGAACAATTGTTATGGCATGAATAAACAGAAAACAAAAAAAAAAGTATTATATAAATTTTTGAAATATTTTGTGTATAATTTTGACTATATTCAATGATAAATATAACAATATAATATATATAATAAATTTATGATAAATTTTCATTTATATTTCCAGAATTTTATAGAATCTAATGCCGTTGACCACTGTGCGACATGTTAATTAAAAAATTCCATGGGTCTGTGCCATTGTAACGCAATTCTTAGGGCCCGTGTTTGTATGTATATCTATATATATTATTGTGTGTGTTTGTATGCTGGTGTATGTGTGTGTGTGTGTGCATGCATGTGCCTGTGCTATAAGAAGTGAGCTCTTAACTGTTTGAAGATATGAATGTGCGTATGTAATTTCTGTCTTCCACTTGTGAAATGTATAACGTTAACACATCTTGACCCGGCACAGTTTTGAGCCGGGTTTATTAAGTTTTTCAGTTTTGTTATTGTTGATTGTTGTTGCTTGTTGTTGGTTGTTGTTGGTTGATGTTGGTTTTTTTTTTAAGGCGTCTTTGGCATTGCCCAAAATTCGGTTGCGTAACATTTAACACCACATGATAATGGCCCATGGGGCAGCGAGTGGTTTTTTTTTTTTTGGTAGTCCGAATATTTTGGGTAAAACACAGATATATTTACATATACATATATATATATATGTGTGTGAATGTGTGTAAACGCACAGTCATTTTGGGCATCGATGATTATTGGCAACGTAAACAGACCCAACTCTGCACCTACCCCTCCCACCAATTCTCTCCAACTAAACCGCCATGTGTTTCTGCAGCGAGTGACGCAGTCGAAAAAAAAAAACAAAAATATAAAAAAACTTTGCATGATTTTTCATTTCGATTTCGATTTTAATTTCAGTTTCATTTTATTTTCTTGTTGCTTTCGTTAGCTTCATATTAATATAATGTGCCAGTTGAACTGGAATGCATTCGATCAGTAGGTGGGTGGCTTTATGGCCAGAGGGGTGTGCAGCAGGGTAGATAGGGGAAAGGAGTAAAGTTGCTTATCAGTTGCTGCCCTAGTGATTTGTCCATTTGTTCATTTGTCCATTTTCTGTATCAATTATATATATGTATATATATATATATATATGTATATATTTTTAATGGGTTTTCAATGAGATTTTCGTTTGTGGCCGATTTCAAGAGGCTGTGAAGCAAACACACACACATTTAAAGTATGTGTGTATGCGTTTGCGTGTGTGTCAAGGGTTGCGTTGATTATTTTATGGCCATGTGGAAATCTACAGGAAATGTGCAAATAGCGACCCGGCGTCTGGGCGGACAATATAAAGACGACGTTTTCCAGGAACACAACGTTAAAACATTTCACATTTCACATTTTTATGGCATTCTCAAGTGGTTTGCAATGCAATAGAGAAACAGCAACAACAACAGCAACAAAATGGTCAGAACAAAAATGAAAAAGAGGCAGAAGAAGCAGAGGTATAAGACGTAATTGTTAACTTGGCGCATAGTCGTAAAGTAATAAAAACAATGCAACAAAATGGGCAAACACACACATGCACACACACACACATACACATGCACATACCATAGGCATTCAAAAAAAAAAGAAAAATAATAAAAATGAAAAATCCCATTTGGAAAAATGAACAACGGGACATTGCGACAACATGCGAAAAACATTCGTCAGGCGCCGCGGCGCCTTTAACATAAGTATGGGAAAATCTGAAGCTCAACAAAATGGCGCTAAAGTCAAATTAAAAATATAGTAATATATATATTTATATAAACTACAAATATATATATATATGTAAATATGTATATATGTATATAGCTAATATATCAGATACAAGCTGTTTTAGTCATATGAAGTAATACACATTCCATTGTGATTTACATATTGACAGAGTTTGATTGTTCAATATGAAACACTTGTGATAGATGATATATATACAAATATATATGTGTGTGTATATGTTTACTTAAAGTAAAGTGTGGAATGTATATATAAACACGTATCGTGTATTATCTGGTGTTAGGGAATACTGCAGCTATTTCATAATACAGCGATTTTGCTGACTTAGTCAAAAGTGTCAAAGCGAAGTTTTGCCTAATGATTTGCATAAGGAATACCCTAAATAAAATGGAGTTGAATCAACTGAAAGTTGACCTATAAAACATATAGACAATATGTGTCTATAAACCATAAACTTGCAACATATGTTGCATTACTGAACTAGTTAACATGTGCTACTAAATACTATCAAATTTGGTTAGAACCAACAGTTTTTGGCCGAGTTAAACCTCCATATTCTTTGCTATGTGGGCTCTTTTTTTGTGTAAGGACTCTATATATATATTATAGATATAGTTTATATTAAAACTGTTAACACTTGCACAACTTAAATATACCCCATTTTATACAGTTTTAATGGCCTTAACGAACGATCTGTTTTGTGTTATAGTTTCATTAGTCAGCGCATAAAAATCTGAATAAAGATCGGGTTACTCCTACGCTATTGCAGTGCATATCTTATGGGTTAATTATAAAAGTAGTTAAAGATAAAGAAACAGATATAGATAATAGAATTATATATGTATTCTATATATCTTAAGATATCTGAATAGACACTATCGTATGTAAGGGAAACCTATTCAGATGTTATTCCAGTTTTTCTTTCGGGTTTTTATCTTTAAGTAAACTAAAATTGAAGGAAAGGTGAGGAAAATCGGGGATTATCTATTGTTGGTGTTGCTGCTTGTTTAAGGAATGTAAGAAATCTGTTAGGAATCTCAAGTATATTTATCTTGGGTGAGTCTCGATTACAAAAAAAATTTACCTGTGCCTGTCTGTTTACCTTTAACATAATCTTATCATCTTCATGAGTTTATTTAACACTTACCTTAACAAATGGTTTCCATTGGGATTTTTGGTGCTGTTGCAATTGGTGTTAGTGTTGGTGTTGCTGTTGTTGTTGTTGCTGTTGTTGTGGAACAGGTGACAATGCTGCTGGGATTGTCAGCATTTGATGTTGGTGTTTGTATTTGTATATTTGTTTCAGTTGGACTCGTTGAAGAAACATCATCTATAGTGGGACTTGCTATCGTCTGGGTTATGTTTAATGATGTATTTTGTGTGATATCAGTGCCACAGCCAGCATTGGATGCCACTCCCTGAGAGCTGCTTGAATGCTGTGCACCATTTGTGGTATTTGTGATGTCGTGTCGCATACGTGGACAACATATGCGTTTACAGGCGGTCCACACCTGAGGCTGGCAGCCAACGACAATAAAGATGAAGACACCCTGCAGTGCATTAATAAGATCCGTAAGCAGCCAGGCATCATGTGGTCCACCGACAAGCCATGATATAATATCCCAGATCCAAGTGATGCCCATGACAATGACCAACTTTAAACAGACCCTGCCTAGGGCTGATTTTTCTGATGAAGACTTAACATCATCACGCTTCCAAAGACCACAAGTTAGCTGATGTGTGGTTGAAATGAAGAGCAAAATGTTGGCGCACAACAGCAATCCGATGGGTCCAAAGAAGTAGGCAAAAATTGCCAGGCTACGATTGTCGAACCAGCAAAACTCGTGACCGAAACCCGTACGTAACAGCAATGTTTCCGTCTCCGGCAAGTGATCCACACAGGCAGCTATGGCGCAAATCAATAACGGAATGCCCCAGGCATAGGCGGAATAAACACGCAGACGTAATGTCTCCTGATTTCGTTCCAGGGAGCTGGGACGAAAATCACGGAATGTCCACCAGATATTAACACACATCGTATTGAGCCAAAAGAACGCAGAGAGAAAGAAGAATTGCATGCCAATAGCCAATAGAAGACAACTAATCGAGCCTGGTACCACATGGGAATTAAGCTGCTCAATGACCAATAGAATCTTGCCTACCAGTAGGCAAAAGACATAGTAAATCTGGCAACGCCAATGCAGAGCATGATGCACACCTGGCAACATATAGCTAACCACCAAAGTGGCCACCAGGAATACAATCGATATGATAATGCCCGTTTCAAGGACAGCTTTTTGTAGGCTATTCGCATCACCATTATCCTGGCCAAAATGATAGGTACAAGCAATGATTTTAACCTCACCAGCACGTTCCGTATGCTCCAAGCAATACTGCGATGCACTCAAATTTGTATGGACCATGTGGAGTGCACCAGTTGTATGATTAAGTGTTGCCTCATGCCAATCACCGGCAATGGAATAGCCGCTGTTATTACCTATGCACTCGGGCAGGCCGTAGCTGGTTTGATAGTTACCAGGCAGCAGCTGTGGCCCCAGCTGCAGCTGGCCATCGGTATCATCTGGCGCCAACAAGCTACAGCTCTTCGTGTTGCTATCATATCTGCCCCGCTTGCCGCAACATTTACGCATGCGCAATGGCGTTATCATGGCTCCAGCCTGTTGTGGCACAGTGTTAGTGTCAATGGTTGGAATTGATAGCTTGTCAACGCAGACAAGTGCCACATCCTGATCCACGCAATAGTTTGTTGGCTGCACAAGTATACCCAATTCTCGTACAGACATGCTGCCATTAAAAAATATTACAACATTTGCCTGGCGACTGCTAAATACTTCCAGTTGTTGCTGCATCTGGCAATTGGGTCGAACATTTGGTAGAAACTTAATAAAACGTGGTTTACCGCCTCTTGGTTCAAAGAAACTAGTCTTGATCCACACCAGCGGCACCCACATCTCTGAGGCGCCAGCTATGCATGTCTGTGTTGTGGCATTCAAATATTCGCCTTTATAGCAACATTTGTTTATAAGGACGCGCGGTGGTGGCGGTCGACCTGTAGCAGCTGGCGGTGCTGCAGTTACCATTGTGCTTGTTGTTGTTATTGTGGTTGCTGTTGCGTTTGTTGTTGCTGCTGTCAATGCATTGTCTGTAACAGATTCATCCTCAAGGCTGTGTATGACGCTTGTCAGCTGAAGTACCAGCATCAGGAGCAATATCCAAAAGCTTCTCATTTTATTTATATGTATTTATATATATATATATATACTTATATGTGTGTGTGTGAGAGAGAGAGAGAGAGTTTATGACCTACAGGCAGTGTGCAGGCTTCGTTAGATCAAAGCTTTAAATCACCAGCAAAGCTTTTAAGAGAGTCTTACACCAATACAAGTGTATTTGAATCTTCTTCAGTTATGGGATAGATACTTTCGTTAGGTTTCCTTGTACCTTCGTTTAATTTCTTTGCTTTTTTCACTTACTTTTATACATGCATTCTTTGGATACCTTTGCTTAAAGTTTTTTCTTTATTTCTTTTTTTTTTTTTGTTGTTGTCTGTCTCTTGTTCGTTATTTTATTTCTTTTCTTCTATATCTTTTTTTCTTATCTTTTTTGCTCTCTTGTGTGGCTTCTTGTATTTGTCGTCGTTGCTTTTGTTGTTGTTTTCTCGTGCAGTATTCACGTTTGCAGCCGCTCGTTGTCAATTAGTTAGAAATACAAATACTTTTGCTACTGCTGCTGGTGCTGCTGCTGCTGTTGCTGCTGCTGGTGTTGTTGCTTTTTGCTTTAGCTGCTATTTTTCCTGTTGTTGTCTTGTTGTCTGTCTTGCATTGTTTGGCACTAGTGTCACTCCCCACCCCCCTATGATAGATTGAGTGAGTGACTGAATGGCTGGCTGGCTGACTGACTGACTGACTGACTGTCTACCGCATGTGTCGCTAGAGCATTCAGCCGTCAAGCACGCATGATCTTTTTCTTTTACTTCTCTTCAGCTATTCGCTTCTTCGTCTGCGCTTCTTCGTCTTCCTCTGCGTTTACGTTTGCGTCTCACAATTGTTTTGTTGTGTTGTGTTGTGCTGTGCTGTGTTGTGTTTAGTTTCGGTTCTCAAGCGTAGCAGAAAAATTACTTTTCACTTTTCCTTCTCGTTTTTTGCTATTCAATGCAATTTACGTGCTTTTTTTATCATAATAAAATATTGCCAACATTTCATCAACAATTAATTCTTATTTATTTAATTTTTCGGTTTCTTATTCTTTCTCTTTCTTATAATACACTAAAATTAACTTCCCGTCAGTTGAACGAACCACAGCCGAATTTCAAACGCGTCAAAATATTAAAACACATTCAAGAAAAAAAATGCCGAGCCACACAACCGCAGCAAACGATTAAAATAAACCGACTGCTGACTGTTAACTTAACATATATGCATATTGACGCAGAATGTTGTTGCCTTGCAACAATGTTGTAGTAATCGCGCTATCGATAACACAAAATTCGACATAATTGTGTTGAAAGATATTTCTATCGTTTTATAGCACTGTTAGCTTGGACACTTCAACTGCTGCCAATACTAGCAATTAAGTTTGGCAGCACTTTTAGTTTAAATTGCTACCAATTGGTTACCTTATTAGCTAAGACTGAGCTGAACCACATGGTCAGCATGGTGTGTGTCTAATTTTAAAAGTTGTCCGCAAATGGTTGTTGCCAATAATTGGTAAATAAATTGACTAAGGTTGAGGTACACAATGTATCAATAACTATTGCATGCTTATAGGCTGCAATAAGAAAGCTTTTGCTTAGGTTTCTGTTGTGACTTCGATAATCTAAATTTTAGTCTGTACCCAGTATATTTTCAGTTAAGTTCCAACTTTCCCAACTTTTTTTGCATTACAAATATTATTTGATATATTATTGTAGTTATTAAAAAAGTATTTAAATTATAAAAATAAATAAATGCATATTTATCAACAATACCAAAGAAATGTTTAATTTATTAAATCAACTAGAAAGCATTTTAATTAAAGTTTAATTAAAGTTAAAATATAGAAAGAGATAAAATAAATCTATCAGATCACATCGTACACCTACTAACTATAACTTATCTGCCCATTTTCATATACTAGTCGATGATCTGTGAACTATGGAATCGTGAATTATTGTTGGCCCCTAGGCCAGTTAATGCTTAGAGAGCTCAGCTAAAAAACCTAATAAATCGTATGGCCCTGTTGTCCCCTCTGAAAACTGTGGCTGAGGCTGTATGTAGGCGGGGTAAGTTCATGGTCTATTCGTGTGATGTCTATTTTTGGGGGATGCACTAGGGAAAATTAGATAGAAAATAGAAACAAATCCATTTGATTAAAATTGTATACCCAGGCGAATGAGCCGACATATAGAATGATGCAGCAACAACATCTCTAACAGGGTGGTTCCGGGCAGCGAGTTTGGGCTTGGGTTTGGGTTTCACATTGAGTATATGTATATGTATGTGTATGGGTGTGGGTGTGGGTGAGTGGTGGCGTACGGTTGGCATTAAGTAAGCCATCAAATTGACAACAAAAAGTTTTGGGGAAATGGCAAAGCAATGCAAAAACTCTGACAGTAGTTAAAATCGTTAAGCAAGCGATGTGGAACAGACGCCTGGCACAAATTCACCATGGCCTTGGGACCTGCTGTTGCATCTGCTTTAGCTCCAACTCCAGTTTCAGTCATACCGTCCCGTACCTCTAATGTTGGGCTTACCAAGTGCTCTGGTGCTTGAAATTAGATTTTTGACTCATTGGTGAACTGCTGGTACGACTGGACCATTCGCTATGTGTCTTAACTACGCCACATGCCCACGTGGCCTACGTTGAAGGAGTGGAGGGAAAAATTGTATGGAATTGGGTTCGTTTTGATGTTCGTATTTGGATTTGGGCTCGGGTTCGGTACGGTACGGTACGGGCTGAGCTAGCAAATCCTTCAAAAAGCATGTGATTTATAATGCAGCGCATAAGTCGAATGGAAAAAATTGGATGCGGGGGTGTGGCGTCTAGGTGATGGGGTGATGGGTTGAATAACGCCAAGGTGGGCTACAAATAAATGTTTATGAGCGGATTAAGTTTTTCCTTTAGTGAATTCCTATTCGAATTTAATGAGCCTAAAGATTACACACACACACACACATACACACGCACATATAAGATGAAAAACGCACCGATCGATCTGTCTGTTGAGTGTCGTATTGTGCCGTTGGCGACAAGTCGTCGTCTTGCAGTTTAATTGAAATATGTCGCCGCTACATTTCATACACATTTAACAATCCATCAGGCTAACCATTACCCTGCCCTCTTCTGCTGCAGCAAGCCGAAACCCCTCCCCTATCTATCCACTTAGTGGCACTCTTTATGTTGCTTGTTGTCTAATTTATGCTGCCATCGTTGCTGCCTTGTCTTCAATTAGTTGCTCGGCAAATGCAACTGCAACCAACAAGCAACTGGCAACTGGCAACTGGCAACTGGCAACCAGCAACTAGCAATGAGCAACTGCAACTGCCCCCGGGGACATAGTGGCATCTCCGCTTACAAAAAGAGAAAGAGAGAGAGAGAGAACAAAAAAGAGAGGAATACCCTCCGCCTCCAATCGAAAACCATCAAACTGAAACTATTCGTCTAGCATTACTTGATACTTAGACGAAATTTATTTATGTGCCTGTCAACGCCTCTCAGCTGCTGACTTTGCCCCGAAAATGCAAAAAACACTCACAAAAAAGAGACATCAATGCCTCACCGAGCATTCAACGACTGCAGCATACCCTCCGAATAAGAGATTCCTTTTGAAGATAAATGCAGCAGAGAGATCCCTATTCTTTGCTTCAGTTTAAGCTTAGATTCTACTTTGAAAGTTGAAAACATTTAGTCATCATAAATATTTATGTTCGTTTAACTTTCGTATATACCCGCTTAAGTCACTTTTTTATATATAGGATATAAAAACTCCCTCAGCTTTACGTCTTGCAACTTAAATTTGGGGCACACAGGGCCTGAGAACAGTTTGTAGAGGGGGCCTTGCAGTGGCTTTTTGTTAATTGAAACCTGTTGTAAATCACAAATCATATCGACTGGCGTCACTTGTCCCAATAGTAACAGCACCAACATCACCCACAGCAACAGTTGCTGACATTAACAGCAACAGCAACAGCAGAAGCAACATCACCAGCAGCAGCATATGTCGTCAGTTTTTCATAATTTAAAAGCTAAAAATGCGCTTGGAACATTTTGTGGTTCATTTGAGTATCCCAAAATTGATGCTATCAATTGCCAATCTATAGTAATACTTACTAATGTTATATACAATATGATATAGTGTTTTAGTAAGACTTACTAAATATAGTCTAAACTTAAGTAAGAGTTGACTAAAATGAGCTAATAAAAGCAAAATCAATATAAGATTATCATAAAAGAAACGCAATATAGGAAATAATTGGCTGAGTATAAACTGAAGTGACTAAGAATAACTAGACAGCAAAGAAAGAAGTGACAAAGGATAACTAGCAATAAAAGAAAGGAGAAAAAAAGTTAAGATAAAGATGAAGATAAAGGAAAAAAGAGTTTAGACAATGTGGAAAGATCGAATGAAAAAAGTTTTCTATAAGTAAAACAATTATATAAATATAGGGAATATAAGAAAAAAAGATATATTTATTTAAATAATAATAAACCGTTATAAGCAAAGGATAATTCCTGCCTGAGATAATTTTTTGTAGTGCTGTTTGTTTGGATAATTGTTAAAATAATACTGCAGTAGAGCCCTGTTATTCTCCATTGCGAATGATTTCTATTTAAGGATTTAGCTCGAGGGCGGCATATGAGTCTATGAGAGACGATGTCATCATCGATCACAATATTGGAATGAAATCAGACAACTGAAAACTAATGACATTTGTTCATACTCGTTTTCATTCTCATTCACAATGTGTTTTCCCCTGTTTTTCTTTTTGATGATCCTTTCAGGCTGCTGCTGCTGGTCCTGCTGTGTGCGTGAGCGTCTCTTGTGGTCTCTGGTGTGTATCCGCTTACAAAATGTTAAGGATGTGTTCTGATATAACATCAGGGGTTGATCCAATGCTAGACTTGACTCATTTGTTTGTTTTGAGTGCGTCGCTTGCTGTCCAAATATGCGGCAGCTTGTAACAATTACCAAATGACACCCTCAACAATCGACAATCGGAAGTGTTCTTTGCAAAGGATAACACAACGAAAGTGAGTCAGGACATTTTATGGTTAGACAAAGTGCTAAGATATATACATATATGTATATATATGCACTTGTCGCAAAATCAATGGCAATATTTTTGCCATTAGTTGTTGATGTTGCAAATGAAGTAATCAAGTGAAATCAACTTAAAATTTTGTTGTTTTTTCAACCAGAGGGAAAAATTTATGGACTGGAAGTGCTCCGGTTAATGTTCTTTTAAGATTTTGCAACATTTGGCAAACACATTTTGTTAAATAGGGTTGATAGCTCTCATAATGAGATTGCAATAAAATCTTTTGTCTCTAGTTAGTAGCGTCTTCTATATTGAAGCCTCACCTGATGGATGAAATTGTGTAGAACTAAGCCAAAGGAGTGTAGCTCGTCCAGGAATTTATTTTCTACTATCGGTTGATTGGTCCTCCCGTTTAGGATCGTTTCAGTCTGCCTCTCCTTTTGAGGGACAACCAATTCCCAGACAACTAATTTATGTAAACTGTCTATATATATATATAGACTTCCTGCTAGGGTTGCCTTATTGCCTAATAGTCGACAAGCATAGGCAACCCCAAGGATGTCATTGCGACTACCGAAGTACCCAAGTTACATAATTCAAAAAGCACTTAACCCATAAAAGTGAAATAATTCTATGAAATAACAAACGCACTTAACAAATTACAGATGTGAAAATTTCATTTTGAGTGTCAGAGAGCTGAAAGAAACGCAAAATTGAACCGAAGCCCATGGGGACAATGCGGTACCGGGGAGCGACCCTTCGGGCCCGTGGCATTCCACTCTGCCACACTCTGCATTCCACAAATTAGAAAATGATTAATGGACTCAACCGGTTGCACAACCTCATTCTCCTTCTTCACCTCCCTTCATCTTCTGCTAGTGCTGCTACTCCTGGTTCGCCCCCGTCTTTATCATCAGAGTCAGGCGCCGTCGCAGCCACTTCCTCTATAGCAACTGGTATTGGGTACTTGGGTATTGGGGTACAGGGTACCAGCAGTCTGTCTGTGCCTGGCACACTTCGGCATAAAATAGTACTCAGGAGATTCAAACGAATAGCGCACCCTTGCATCCTTTTGCTCGCTCTCTCACTCTCGGTCTCTCTAAGTCTGCCCACCAGGAGACGCGTTAAAATCACTCTTCCGTTGCGAACAGAGCAACCCCAAACTCAATCCAAGACCAAACCACACCACACTAAGCCACAACAGACCAAAGCTAGTGATGAGACTATCCAAGCTATCCGATTCCAGCCCATGCCAACTCTGTCGGAACATTTTTACCAACCCATTCCAATGAGCTCAACCGGGGGGTGTGTTTGTTGTCATTTATTGGTGTTGTGTCCTTGCAATCATGTCTGGTTCTGCACTCCTGGTTATTCTGCCACTGTGTGATTTTTTTCTGGGGTCACGCTTTGCTCTTTTGATCGCATTCCCCCTTGGCTGAATTCTGTTGCCTAACCCATGAATCAAATTACATTTTAAATCCTTGATTTTAATCTGAAGGGGCTGACAAATGGATTTTTATGTCAATTTTTCCTAAATTACTGAACTCTATCACACTCCCTTTCTCTCTTTCTCTCTCGCTTTCTCAGTCTCTGCTTTTTACACCCAACACTCTATAGCACTTCATCTCCTGCAGTGCTTAACAAAAGGACCAAACAATTGAATTTTGCATTTTGACACAACACAAACATTACACAAGTGTAGACCCAAAAGGGTAGTTGAAGAGCACATAGTTGGCATGAGGAGAGCATTAAGTGTACGGAAGGAAGCAATCAGTGGGCGTTATACCAACGGCAGGCGGCTTTTTAATCTCTGATTAGATCCTGGAATCTGTTGACGCTGATGAGGTTGCGCATTTTGACACTTTCAAAAAATGCCGAAGATAAACCTAAGCAATTAACGCTAAAGGATTGCATTTTGCATGCGGCTTAAGCAAATGATGTATAAGAAAATAATTTGATGTAAAAGTCATGAATAAGTTAAGACAAAGCTTAATGTTTACTAATTTATTTAAAAAGTTTGCGAAGGAAGCACGAAAAATTTCTTATTCTTTAGAAGTATGAGAATTGATACCCTGAACTATCACTGTTAACCCTTGTTTGCCCAACTTTTTCCTTAGTATAAATAATGTGACCAGTTGATTCATTGAAAGTCACAAATAAAGCCATAAATAGATAGAATTTTATATATATATTTATAATGGATAAAATATATTTAAATTAGAGTATGAAAATCTGTAGAGTAATAAAAATATTTTGTTTGAATAGAAACGACTGATTATAATTAGCGATTCTTGTGTGACATTCGATAGTTTTTTATTAAATGGAAACACATTCAGTAATCTATAACGATAATAATAATAGCACTAACAATCACAATAATAAACACAACAAAAGCAACAATAGCGAACAACAACAACAATGTCGTAAAAATGTATAATAACAATATTTTAATGTCGCAGCAGGACGTCATTGTTGCCATGTTAACGCTTTTTTTTTGTTTACATTTTGATCATATTTTCTGTTTTCTTTTCTCTGTTTTCTGTTTTTTTTGTTTTTTTTTTTTTTTATAAAAAATATATAAATACTAATAATAATAATAAAGGCAGCAGTCGATTTATATACAAAAGAAATAAAAGATAAAGAGAGAGAAACAAAAAGAGAAAGAGCAAAGCAGAAACCACAAAAAGCTGACAAAGAGAATTTCGCGGTATTTTCACGCTTGATGCAACCGGGCAACAAAAAAAAACGCCAACTTAGGTTTAACATTAAGAACTTGGAACCCTGGAGGCATGATCTTGAGGCATAGAGGAATTGGGAATTGGGTATGGCAAGTGCCTGACGGCTGCTGCATTTTGGTTTCAAATTTCATTCAGGCTAAAATGGAATGTTGGCAACGTGAATTTGTGTCTGCGGATTAAAATGATAACAAGACTTCATCCTTGAATCCTTGAGAAGATTGAATTGGGTTTACCCCTTTGTTTCCATATTTCAAAGGGTACATAGGAAATGGGTATAAAAAAGAATAAAACTGTACCCTACAGTCTTCTGTAGCTTCTGTCTTAAGTCTTAAAATGATATTTAACTGCAACACGAACAAAAGCTACTTCGGGTTCGTTTTCACGCTTGAATTTTCCTCAACTCTTTCAATAGATCTTTAGAGGCTTAACACTGATCTTATTTAACTGATCGTAACTTCAACCCTTTTGATTTTATTTTTTAATTTAACTGACAAATATCAGTTAACTGTTGGCCTAATACATATATATATATATATATATATATATATATATACCTCATACTACCAGCATTAAGCCCCAACAAAGGGTTACCCAAGTGATGCACAGCTTAACGATCTTTGAATGGGATCCAAACAACTTAATTTTGTTTTGTATCGTTTTATGACTTCATCTTGGGTGTTGGAACTTTCAATATGTGTCCTGCAACTTTATGGGGCATAATTAAATCTTTATAGCTAGCAATGTGGCGCTCTTTCTTTTCGTATTCTGTCGATCTGTGGATCTGTGCATCTGCGGATCTGCGGATCTGTTGTTTTACTCGTAATACCCAAGTGGGCACACTTCCCCTTTCCACATTTCATTTCACCCTCTGACCATTCCTTGGCGCCAGGGTCATAAAAATAAAGATATTCAAATGGCACAGCATTTGACTAAAAACAACACACATATAGATATATATAAATATGTGTGTATATACATATGAGTGTGTGTGTGTGTGTATTTATGCTTGTAATCTTTATGGATCGTGTTGCCGTTTAGCAGCGCCCGTTGAATATACAAATATTATCTGGCAGTCACTTCAGAATGCAGAGAGAGAGAGGGAGAGAGAGAGAGTGAGAGAAGGGAGAGTGATATAAAAATGACTATAAAGAAATCTGCATAAATCATAAAAGAAATTGGTTAATTCTTTTGAGTTAATTTTATTTGGTTATTTGGACCCTAACAGCTGACCTCTTAGCGAATTGTTTACACTCTAATGAGATTGTGGGCGTTGCCAAAATGTCAATATGGAAGACGCCTCATAATAACCATAACAAAAGGTATGCTCAGTCGGGGTCGTACATGAAATTGAACTCAGACTTGGACTTGGACTTGAAGTTGGAGTTGAAGTTGGAGTCGTTGCATGATAAATGACTCTCGCGCGTGCCCTGTGAGAGCCTGAGAGTGACCCATTGCTGTGGCCTGACTACCTACTGGCCAACTGGCTAACTTGGCTAACTTGGCTTACTGGCTGACTGTTTGGCTACCTGTATTTTTGATCGACCAGGTGCTATTTTGATATATGAACCAAGGCATCATCAATTAGTTGTTGCACCACTCAAAGGTTTAAGTTTTAACTCCAATTGATTTCCACGCTGTGGCCAAAAAAAATAAAGAAAAAAAAACAAATTGATTGCAACTCATTTGTTATTGAAGAAGATCAGATCTGGAGCAGATCAGCGGGCGGATCACTTGATGGATTAATGCATTAGTCGCTAATGATATAAGCCAATCTTGCACGCCTCTCCCCCCAAACCACATTGCTCAACTACAATATATATATATATATATATATATATATATATACATGCTGCATATATTGCATGTTACAACTTGCCGCACGAGTTGCATTTATCAACGCATTTCCGCTTTTAATTATTGCAACGTCGCATCGCAACCCTGAAATGACATGCAACCAAATTGCTGGCAATAAATTTCACACATTTCAAAAAGCAAAATGAACAATAAAAACGAAGAATGAAGAAAACACTCACAATGATATATATATATATATATATATACTATATGTATATATATAGTTGAGTAAGAAGCAAAAAGGAAATCCAGAAATGGGTTGAAATACTTTAGCCGATCCTCAAAGCAGCTTGAGGATTGCCAATTACATTGCAACTTGACAACACATTTTGTCATTCAAGACACAAAAAGAAAAAGTTGGCATTACATAGAGAATAAAAAAAACGAAATTTTTAGTGTTATATAAAACAAAGTGATTTGAGAGCAGAACGGAAATGCTGGGAGAGAGTGCATGGTGAGATGTTATACAGAAAAAGAATGGACCGAGTGTTGTTGGTTGTTGTTGGTGTTGGTTGTTGTTGTTTTTGGTTGTTGTTGCTTGTTGGAATTCAGTTGCAATTGGCGCAGACAACAAATTGCTGGAATAATTACGCACACATTGACAGCTACAGATTGATACGTTGTCTGCAAGGACGAGTAGGAATCATACGACTAACTGACTGACTGTCTGTATGACTGACTGACTGACTGACTAACTGACTGACTGACTGAATGACTGACTAAATGAATGACTGACAGACTAGCTGGCTAAGTGAATGAGTGAGAGATCCGGTCATGATAGAGAAGTGACAAGCACGCGGCTACTTCTGTTGCTCATTGATGAACGTGAGGTGTCAAGCAAATTGACTGCCCAGCACAGAGGCGTCGCATTAGCCCTAGAAAAGGGATGCCTTAATTCTTAATTATATATATAAATTGAGTATAATTTTAAACTTTAGTTAATTGCCAGCTAAGTTGAGACATAATTTTAGTTAAAATGCTACGTAGAGACGCCTCTGTTTGCCAGCGGCGTCTGCAACATTGCCGCATTGGAATGTGCTGTTTACGTGAATTACGCTCAAATTACAAGACGCAAAAAAACAGAATAAGAAAAATATGTTAACAAAAATATATATATATATATAAATATATAAAGAAAAACATTGGAAAAACAGCGCCTGAAAATAGCTGCAAAGCAATGAGAATGCGTCGCAAATTAAAATTGCTTGCAAAACGGTTGACAACGAGCCAACATGTTGTACAGGGGAAATGGAATGGAGGTGTGGGGAGGGGATGCATGAGCGTGTGCACAGGGTGTACTGGCATATTGAACTATAAGTAAATGCACAAAACAGGGCGTTTCAGGTGCTGTTGTCGTTGCGCTCATTGAGCTCGTTAGGCGATAACTTTATGCGGCATTAAATTTTATGCGCTCATAAAACAAACAAATTCGCCTTGTACATTCATTCACAACACACACACACACACACACACAATATATATATATATACACAGACATAAGTATAATGGCAACTAAACACGACACAAAACAACACACATAGCACAAAAATAAACAACAAAAACAATAACAATAACAACGACTAACAACTATAATAACAACAATAACAATGCAACGGGTTGCGCTTGGAATGCACTTTTAAAAGTAAAAGGCGCCCGTGCAGGGATCAGGGATCAGTAGCATTGTTGTGTTTGTGTGCGTGTGTGTGTGTGTGTGTGTTTGTTTGTCCGGTATGCGAGGCGTATCGTTAAGTGGAACAAAAAACATGTCGCTTTACGCCCCGATACAACTCAACTTGGCCCATTGTACATGAAGATACTTCTACCATAAATGGGCTGTGCTCGAATGTCTTGGCAAGGACAACAAGTGCTCCCATACTTAAACCAAGTTAACACACAATGCTTAAACTAAGCAGAGCAAATGAAAGTGTTTAGTTATTAAAACATAATATAAAAATGAATAGTGGAGCGGGTCCCTTTATATTGTTGAGGAGAGTCAAAAAGTCCTGGCAGGCCTCTGCTGATAAAACCTACAATATAAGATAAGAGTACAGAGAGAGAGAGGGGGTATATTGTTGAAAAAGGTTTCCAATTGCTGGGGACTTAATGTTTTTTAATCACGTGTCAAATCTGTATTCATCATTTTGATGGTAACTCAAAACCAAAGTTCAAATTCGCCTTTTGAGCGGAGAGGGTGAACTGTCGGAAAATTGCAAATGAGAGTTGCAATAGTAGACAACCCTCCCATCCCTGAACTATAGAACATTGAGTAAAGTCAGTGAGCCTGATGTAAACTGATTAACAAGCCTGATAAGCTATATGCCTCAAACAATTACTGTACATACGTATTTGCCACTTTTGTGTTGCTGTTGCTGCTCCCAATGCACCTGGCAATGTTGCCACTCCAATCGATAACCTCACAATGGTCCATTGTCAGCCTTATCTCTCTCCCTCTTTCTCTCTCTATGTATTTATTTGCTTATGTTTTGCTCTACTATTGCTATTGTTATTGCCACAGCTGTTAGAATAAGTAAACAAAATAATAATGCATAGTCTAGTCTAACAATGCCACAAATGTCGTTAGGACATTTTTATATCTGAGCATATTTTGAGCAGCCATTATTGAAATTTTGACTACCAATTAATAGAGCTAATAAGTCATTATCAATTATTTGCTTTTGCAGTTCTAGTTCTGCGTAAACTTAATTGCATTTACATATGATTTGAACGGCGTTTGGTTACTCCAGTGAGTGGCTAGTTGCACCTGCGCAGCTGGACCTCACAACGGGAACAACTATCGGCCAATCAACAGTGTGGAATGAAATAATAATAATAATAGTTACAAGCCATCTAAGAAATGATGTGGCAAGTTCATTTTGTGGTCTACCACATAGGAGTATAGATTAATAGCATACAATTCACAACGATGTCGTTGTTGAAGAAGCGTTAACTGGAACCTTAGGCTACTGCTTTGGTTATGGTAAGGGCTGTGATCAACGGGGGTCGTTGGATTCCCCTAGTGCTCTTGTGTCCAACATTAATGAGCGTGACAAACATTCGACATTTGTGACTCTAGGAATGATGATTTATGCGCTTGTTCATTAAGTTCATTAAAAGTGAAAGGATGTCGGACGATTTGTCGATCAGACGTACAGGCGATCCGACAATCTATACGATACATTGGCGTACGGCAGGTGGTTTCCCGATCCCCCAACTACTATTTTCTCTGTGTTTCTTTCTGTTTATTTGTTTATGTGTTTCCAAATGAGCCGTAACCAATAAATGTTTATGACTCTGCGGGTAGGTAAGCCAAATAAGAGACAAGCGCAGAATTTCGTTAACGCCCACGGTTGACCACAAGTGTAACGAAACAACCCAATGAGCACAATAATAATCATTTTGAACAACATTAAAATGACACATTGTTTATACAGCAAATACCAACAACAATAACAATAACAAAAATGAAAGAAAAGAACAACAACATCATCATCATCTTCATCTGCAAACATTATTATCATCCATTTTGTGAGGAACTTTTGGCGCAGGCGCCAGTCGCCAGTCGCTAGTCTCCAGTCGTCAGTCGCCAGTCGCCGACTGGTGAGTCGGTTATCAATGGATAACGTTGGGTCATCAGTTGGACAACCCGCTGGCTTTGAAGCCCAACAAAGAAAGCAACAACAAGCACATTTATAATGGCCACAACAAATTAGCTGACAAAAGTCAAACTGAATCGAATAACTATATATGACAACAATACTGAATTCTATATAATGAATATTAAAGTTCCTCTTTTTAGCCCCTTTGCCTTTTTGTAAAAAAAGAGCAAAGCGGAGCTATTGGAAATGTGCAAAATCCAAAAGTATGTAACACATAGAAATAATTATCGGAGACCCCATAAAGTATATATATTCTGAATCAGGACGACAAGACGAGTTCATCTAGCCCTGTCCGTCTGTCTGTCTGTCCGTCTGTCCGTCTGTATGAACGCCTGTTTCTCAGAGACTATAAGAGCTAGAGCAACCAAACTCTAAAATCTAGATTTGTTATGTTCGTAGGTTATACGAGTTTGTTTTTGATTTTTGAATTTCCTCCCCTGACCCCCGCAAATCGAAAAAAACGATTATTAAGCATAATTTTCAACCGATCAAATTTATTTTTGGTACACATCATAATTAGACCATTCTTGATCGATGTTGTAAGTCTGGGTAAGATTGATCAAAAATCTCGGAAGTTATAGATCATCAAAAGTGGCATTATGGGCCCCGGGGGGGTATAGTAGTGCGCGCAAAATAAGAGCTAGAGCAACGAAATTTGGAACGTAGATTTGTTATGTTCGTACGCTATACAAGTTTGTTTTTGATTTTTAAATTTCCTCCCCTGACCCCCGCAAATCGAAAAAAAACGATTATAAGGTACAATTTTTAACCGATAAGATTTCTTTTTCGCACACATTAAGTAGACCATTCTTCATCTACGTTGTGAGTTTCGTTAAAAGTGAACGAAAAACACGGAAGTTATACAACAATAAGTACCGCGCTATAGAGCGTGGGGGGCTAAAAGGCGCGCGCAATGGCCAAGTACGTGCAGAACTGTGTGTATGTATGAGTATGTGTGTGTATGGCTGTATATATAGGCAAAGGGGCTCTCGTAGTCGGGTACACTCGACTACAGACTTCTTACTTGTTCCTACTGCAGCATGGGAAAGGAGTATACCATACAAAATCTGTATAATTGCCAAAAGCTAATCATATATTTCGAACGGTACTCTATTACCAAAAAGTTATTTCATTTTAGACTTGTTAATAAGTTTCTAAAGAAAAGCAGGCTAGGCTTATTATGCCTCAGGGTAAGTCTGCCCCTCCTGCAAGGAAGGGCAGTATTCATGGAGTACCAGCATATTGTCAACAGAGATAACAGATACTAGACAGCAGTTACCTTATACCAGATGTCAGTTACTTACGACACAGGTTGGTCTGTCTCCATACTACCATAATATCAGTTGTATCTAAAACACAGCTCTTACTGCAGCTTCATGTGGCATCATGTGGTTCTCCGTGCACATAAATCATATGCTCATTGAAGAGGAAAGAAAGAAACAAAAAATTGAGAAAAAAAATTGAAACTGAGTCGGTGACAGTTTTTCCATTTGTGACCTTATCGAGCAATTCGATCGAGTGATCAATTTCAAGTGCAGGTAGTTGCCACAGGTGACTCAGGTGGCTCAGGTGACGTCACATATATGTAGTTGATGGCATTTTAATTATTGCATCTGAAATGATAAAGCACTCGACAATTATCAGATCAGATAAATACGTATTTTTTTTTTACTGAAAGTTAAAGACAAGTGCTTTGGATGGGGAATTTTCATTTTTCTTTTTGAGCTTTATGCATATTTTCCTTCCTTCGTTTTCTTTTAGTTGTTATGGCAAATAGCTGCAAGGCGTGAAATTTGTACATTGCGGTGGGTCTGGGACCTCTCTGTGTATATATGTGTATATATCTATGTATGTGTGTGTGTGTGGGATGGCAGGTGAATAAACTGCGTTGCAACTGTCCGCCCTTTCTTAAAAAACACTTTGTGCATACTATAATTATGCTGATCTTGCTATTTGTTTTGCCTTGACTTTGGCTGAGAGCGCACAGTGGTACAAAATACAAAATAGCGAACCAATCAAATCAGTGTGCAAATGATCGCAGTACTAAAAACTATAATTAAATTAATTATAGATTTTCTATTATACCCATAGAAGATGCTGCATAACAGAGAAAAGAAAAGAAAAGAAAAGAAAACACACACCAATGGCAATACCAAATGGTATACGGTAGCAGGGTACGGCTCAAAGCTGTTGAACCACTGTGACTTGATACGGGTTCATATCATGTGAGCCCGCACGCACATTTCACTTATTATTTATGAGGCGTGCGCTGTGGGCGTGGCTGGCTTGTTGATCGGCGCTACATGAACGTCCCCATTGTGTACCTGCTAGACGGTAAAAGTAGCATGGACCATACCGGACGGAACGGGACGTTTTCAATCAACGTTCGCCTGCCTGGCATGCCAGGCGAAGACAAGCGGAGACCACCCTTTTAATGAAGCCCTAATTACAGTGTTTATAACAAAAGGTGATTACCAAAGCAAACCAACAACACCAGACACCAACAGTCAGCTAACCAGCTCACCAGCTCACCAGCTAACCAAGTGAACAACTGAGCAACTGAGCAACTAAACAACCAAGCAACAAGTTAGCCAACAACTACAGGCAGGCCCTGGACGCATCAACAGCTCTTTAGGCTAACCAACGAGTGACGCCGATCCCGTACAATACATTACCCCCGCCATATATACCCCTTGCACCTTGGGGGCAATCGCCTTGTTTATTTCTGATCGCAGCACGAAAGACTTTGGCTAAGAGTCTGGTTTTGGCAGCGTATCTGACTCTGCTTCACTTTTCGACTGTTCTTAATGCTTAACAATTGCTGATAGACTAAAACAAGACCCTGTAAACAAAGACGTTAACTATCCAAAAAGATTCCTCATATAAAAGTATTGTTTAAATTTTCATTAAAGAAAAGTTCTTTATTTTGATATACGTATAAATAATTACTAATAACAAACTTATGCTTATTATCGATAGGTATAATATCAATTTGTAGGATATGTTTAAGTCGTGTTGTGCTTTGTTGTTGCATTATACTTGTTTTAGGTGTGTGTTGCCTCCGTCTCTGTCATCGTCACATTATTTATAACATTTCATGTTTAAATTCGTAATTTTGGCGCAATGCAGCCGCCCGTCTGTCCGGCTTGTCCTGCCTCTGTCGTCTGTCCACTGTCCTGTGTGCCAAGCAATGCATCCTAGGGACATAACCACCCAGGCAACGGGGTATCCATGGCGCTCGTGACTTGTAAATATTGATTTTAATCGAAATTGCTCTAAATTGCTTGTTTTTCATGTGTTTTCGTTATGCAATTTAAAACACTTTTGCTGTGAACGGACTTTCAATGTGACCAGACGTACTTTAACTATCACTAGTTTAAGGTAATCTATAATTAAATATAATTAAAAAATATATATATAAATTAATATAATGAGTATAAAATATATTGAAGCCAAGTCTAGTTATTAGCTAGTTCCTCAATATAATCAAATATTGCCAAGTGCTTGAGAGCATGAAAAGTTTATTGTTTCCTTCTGTGGCAAAAGTAGGAGTAAAACATCAATTGAATTGCAGCGAAGGGAAACGACTTGAAAGGCAGCCGACTGCAGAAGGTAAAGCCGCTCAAGCAACTTATCATGTCCAAATTAAGCTCAATTCCAAATAAACAAGAGTGGACGACTGCGTTTTTTGTATCCTTTTCTGGCCGCGGGAATTTTTGTGGTAATAATCGTATTGCGATTGAGGGAATTGAAATTCCCTCCTTTACTCAATATGCCAACTCTATTTGCATTGGGCGCGGCAAGTGAACAACATCGATACAAAATTCAAGTACCCACAGACTTGAAGAGTTGGAGTTGAAGTTAAAGTTGGAGCTGGAGCTGGAGTTGCAGTCCTCTGTCTGATACATATACTGCATTGGGGAGCCAGAACCAAAACCAGAGTCCAAACAGAGCCCAAGCAGAGTCCAAGCGTTTCAGCTTTGCGTTGGCCTTTGTTTGAATTAATCGAAGTGATATTTTGCTTGTCCCGAAATAATTTATCCCAGGCAGCCCCAGCACTGTATTGATCGGTGCCCGAAGCTGATATTCTGTAGAGCCTTTATTGGTTTTTATCTTCCTTTTTCTGTTCGTTTTTTTTTTTATTTTTTTTTGCTGGCGCTGAGCGTCGAAAGCTGCACTGAAATATAAATATTCTCCATATGGAACCCATTGATACATTTTGACATGAGTTGTGGCCTAAGCGCGCGTTAATAACCGCAATTTATGCGATTTTGAACACTGAGGCGCCAAAAATACAACAGCCACAACAGCAACTACAACAACAGCAGCAACAACAATAACGAAGCAAAAACAAAGCTTAAAAAGAAATTGCAAAAGCAAAATTCTGTTGTAAATTGAATTTGTTTCATTTCGTGGACAGAAATAGGTGAAAGATATAGAGTTTCTTATCAAGTTAACAACAAATTGAAGTTTTATTATTAACAAATTCTTATTAATTTTAGTATGTAAATTTATTAAAATTAACTTGATAAACCTGTATTAAGATTTAATTAGTTTTCTATATAAAAATCAATTAATTTCGATTGAAAATTGGAAAATTGATTTATTTTGCATTAATGTAGCAAAATTTTTGTCAATATTTTGATTAGTATGCTGTTATTTTATTGCAGCTCTACATGTCTGTTTTAGTTGCTGTAATGCTCAATTTCATGGTCATTTTGCCACATTGGTTGCAGCTGTCGCAAGTTCGTTGCCTAAGTCTTTCGTTGCGTGCCTGTTGCATGCGTGTTCTGTGTGTTTGCTTGGAGACAGCTCAGACAAAAACACACTGTAACGTATCAGACAGAGAGAGAGGAGTATCGACTGTATGTATGTGTGAGTGAAACAATATGTATGAAAAACTTTATGCACAATTAACAAGATTCGCATAAAATTACAAAACTGACATAATTCAAGATAGGATCGTGGCCAAAGAGCTCTCACAAAATTATCTCATTGCGAGTCCTAGCAATGTCCGGGACAGTCTTCTAAATGGCCTGCTAATGGCCTAAAGTGTACTTGCTGATAATATTTAGCACATATGCAACACACGGGACTAACTTGCGCCATAACTGGTAGGGTTTCTGTCTTGCGAGTTCAATGGTTAGGGTAGGGGGAAATGTGTTGTTGTTAAGCGCGTTAAGTTTCTGTTTGGTTGTTGTCATTTGGTTGCTTGGTAAGCTAATAAAATGTTTGATATTATGACTGTTGGCAGTTGAAATCAATTTACATGCATTCAATTACAAATTGTGAGCCATTTCTTAAAAATAAAAAGAATATATAAAATACAAAAACAAAAAAAAAAGAAAGAAAGATAAAAAATAATCAAAAAGAAATAGAGAAAACATATATGTAAGCAAATAGTCAGTACAAACGGCAACTTTCCAGTGAAAATCTTGGCAATCAGTTATGAAACTTTACGAGTTAACTGCCAGCTGCCAAGTGCCAACTGCTTGTAACGGCCAGTTTTTACGATCCAATATCTTCTATACACCGATATACAACCATTTCCTCCGCCCTCTTTCCCCTCCCACTCATTCTCTCTTTCACACTCACTGTCTAGATCGCTGATCGGTGATCGTCGATCCAGCAGATCGTTGCGACAAGTTTTGTATCGCTGTTAAACGTTTGCATGATTTTGATTTTGATTTTAATGATACGAGAAGTCTGAGCTGGACTTGGACTTGGACTTGGACTGGGACTTCGACTTCGACTTCTACCTGGGCTATAGACTTAAACATGAACTTGGACTTAGAGTTTGGACTGAAGTCTGTGTAAAAATTGAAATGGAAGTGGAAGTTCAAGTTAAAGTTGGAGTTGAATGTTGGAGCTGAAGTTGGAGTGCTGCACAACCTAATTAGCGCCGGACTGCTGTGGCCATCAAAATAAACACTTTTAGAATACGAGCGAAGTCTGCGCAGATTGTGACATGTTTTTATAGCCATAAACTTAGTGAGTTTATAGTGGGAATTCTCAGATTTGGCATGAGATTATAGGTTAGCATTCCGTTGTTGACATTGATGGATATTTTGATACTCATATACAAATGCATCCTTGGTGATCTTCTAATTGAATTCCCAAATTCATTTGGGATAACACCCAAAGTGCTCTTTTGTCTCTACTAAAAACCACCTTTACTTCCCTCTTCCCCCTGTATCCTTAACTCTTTTAAATAAACTGATCCCATTGCTGCAATAATAGCAAATTCATGTTTATGGCCAACATTTGAGCTTATCTGGGCGCCCAGTTTATTAACCAACAACAACGACAGACAATGTCTCTTTCTTTCTCTTCTCATATACTTGTTTTCGATACATTAACAAGCGGCTAATGGCTAATGGCTCATCCATGCCATGTTGCACGATCAGGATACTCAGCTAAATTATCACAAACACACACACACACACACACACACACAGACAAACAATCCATGGCGACCAAATGCAGAATTGCATTAATACCAACAACAGCATCAACAACAACAATATTGAAACTTTGCAACTTTTGCGGTGCCTGTCGTCGAACGCTCTGCCATAATTTAAATACCAACCAGATAAGACTGACTGAAAACCAGTCAACCAGTTGCCAAAAGGGTCCAAAAGAATTGCCTTAAGATGCACTTTCCTCTGTTTTTATGCTTCCCCTTTCAGTATATTGACTTTATCATCTGACTTGTCCTTGATATACGAAATTCTTATTAAAACTAGCACAATCTATGCGAAATTGCTCAACAGTTTTGCAGTTTGAATTTGTATTTTAATCAGGGATATTTCAGGATATATATATATATGGACTGTCACAAACGAAACAAGACTTTTCAAATATAACTGTTTCTGGTGGCACCATCTATTGATGGGTATATGAAATAAAAAGTTTGATTTCTTGCTGACATTTCGTAAAAATTTTAATACAATTGGACAACTACAATCGAAGTTATTGATCAAAAAGTGACAGTAGCTTTGGGTCATCGGTTGTCAAATGCAAAGAACTAATATTAAGTTTTGTTTTGAGTTTGGGAAAACGTTCAATGAAACATTTGAAATAATGAAAAAAGTTTATGGTGATCAATGCCTATCCCGTAGTAATGTGCATGAGTGGTTTAAGTGATTTCAAGAATATCGTAAGGACCTCTAAGACTTTTGAAAAATATTAATTTTTTGTTGTGTTCTTTGAACAGTCTTGTTTCTTTTGAGACTGTCCATGTATTAGATAGTGAGTGTATTAAATAACATTCAATATAAGTTGAACTAGAAATGGACATTCCTACTCCAATATCTTATGATATACAACTCATTGCAGGAGCCGTTCTGCAAAGGATTACATATGCTCTATGAAAGCTGTAACTTTTAACTAAAGAACTTAGAATTGGTACATGAATTGCTTCTGTTTGGAATGTATATTATATAAGGGTATACAAATATCGACTTGGAATATACAAATTAAGAATCATTAAATAGTATTATAGTTAATTATAGTGGCTAACTCTAAGTTAATCAAAATCAAAGCCTAGATAGATTGCATGATATATATAGTTATTGCTATTTCCAATATCTAACACTTTATCTTTGTAAGAGGATAAGACACAACAGCTGTCCTAATCTGTACACTGATTACAGGTCGATGACAAGCGGAATTTCATGTCAGGAATGGGAATTAATCAAATGGCGCAATGTGTACTGCAATTATTTGGCCAAGACTATTACGAACAGAAGCAGCAACAACAGCAGCAAGAAATGCAACAGCAACTGTTGAAGAAGCAGCAGCAGCAGTGGTTAAGTTAAAGTAACTTGGTAAAGAGTTACGGGGGGTGGTTGAAATGAGGATCTTGAGTTTGGGATTGGTTAGTTGTGTTTTTTTTTTTTGCATTTTTCGTACTCTCCTTGTACAAAGCCTAATGGTCATAATGAATGGATAAGGGGCTGCATTTACACAAACGCGTTGATATATCCACAGACCAAACAATATATAAATTAAGGTAACTGCATGAGACTGGCTCCGGACTGGAACTGCGACTGTGACTGCGACTGGGTCGGGGACTGTGATGAGGACAGGGACTGGGACTGGGACTAACTAAAGCTTGGCACAGTCTGATATTGCCAGTCTGTGCCTGGACAGAGACTCATTACAGCAACAGCAACAGCAACTGGCATCAGTTGGAACGATTTGGAGCGTCTGTTCTCAGTGCTTTGTGGCATATACTTAATTTCAAGTTGTCCGCGGGAAAACTTAAGCATATTTAACCGCATGTCGCTGAATTTTATGTGTGTGCATCACAGGTGGGGGGCAACGCTATGGAGGTGCAACTGCGGTGGTTCTCAGTCGCAGTCGCAGTCGCAGTCGAAGTCTCAGTCACAGTCTGCAGCTTCCATCGCAATTTTGAGATGAAACTTGGTACTGATTTGAATGTTGTGTTGTAGCTGCTGCTGCTGCTGTCTCTAGACATTGGACACTGAACACAGTGTATACTGTATACTATATAGTATATAGTGTATGGTGTATAGTGTATAGTGTATGCTGTATGGTGTACACTGGCATTGGCTGTTATGGCAATAGCAATCGCTGTCCAACGATCCAAGCTTGATCGTTGGCTTGTTTCATTTCTTTCGTGCCCCCTTCTACGGCCGACGCTCACGCATATTCCGCATATGCAGACAACGCGCGACGGGATGCAGGCGCCACTTGGGCACACTCACACACACACACACATACAGTCATACACAAACACTGGCTCAAAACATTTAGAAGAGACATACAGGTAAATGCTAATGCCAATGCCCTTACCCTCTGACGGCCTGACTGTTTGACTGTTTGACTGGGAACTGGCAGCTTGCAACCGGCTGACCTTTGCACATGCCACAAGAACAGACGCCGCAACATGGAATTGTAGGAGGTCAGATGTCGTCAGTTGGCCTGGTAAAGCGCCATCCGTTCATACCGTTCAAACATACAATCGTCTTTCAACCTCATTCATCCGTTCAAACCGTCGTCTTCATTGCGGCCCTGTCAACGTTGCCATCATATCAAATGACAAACTCGAATGCACAACGAAACGCAATGCGTGCTGGCAGCTCTGGAGATTATCAGAGCTCGGCCAGCTCAATCGGAAAATGATCGATGATCGTGATCGTAGCATGGGCATGGATTTGAAATGGGTTCGGCATAGGTATAGCTTAGGCAAAGAGGCATGACAGGATTGCCTTTCAACTCTCTGCCTTTCACTCTATCTCTCTCTCTCTCTCCACCTCCCTCTCTCTATCTCTCTCTATGTCTCTCCTTTTTAAGTATTTTTTTCTACCGTAGCATATCAATATTGTCAATAAGTCGGTTTAAGGTGGCAGTGTAGGCACTGCCCTAATTAAGGTATGTTTCAACATTGTCTGCATGATGCATTTCCATTCTACGAATTTGTATCTTTGTATATCTTCAATCTCTGCGTACTGAGAGCTGTTGAGTGCCCAGCTATGAGATATAAACATTGACTGAAACTGGATTCATGTTAATGATCGATTTTTTCTTAAAGCCAATTAGAAATGGAAAGAATAGTTCAAGACTTATATGAGCAGTCAAAGATTGAAAATGATATGGAATCTTAAAGATTGAACAGATCTGTTAAAGATCTCCTAAGCTTACCCTTTACGTTCTTTTTTTCATTATAGATTTCATATAATTTAATGAATTATTATAATATTATAAATTAATATATAAGAGGAAGAGCATACTATTGAAATGTCTGTTAAAAAATAGTAATTGAGATTAACACAGTACAAATAGATTTGCAGCATGGAATAAGATGTTCAGTTGTTGCAGCTTTCGCTGTGCTGCGATCCAAAAGTCTTAAATACAAATGAACATGTCGACGTCCAAGTGTCACCAAGTAGTTGGAACTGAAAGTGGGGCACATATAAAAACGTTAAGAGTGCAGTGACCAGAGGGGATATCTTGGTGTCGTGTCCATGTTGGTGTAGAGGCATAAGTGGAAGCATAAACAGAAGCAACAGCTGCTGCAGCTGCTGGTGTCCAGCAATGTGGAGGGCATTGACAACGGCAACGGCAATGGCAACGGCATTGCCATTGGCATCGGCATTGGCAATGGCATCGGCATGGGCAACGCCATCGTCATCACCATCACCCATGTGGCCAGAGCAAGGGATGTGCGATTGCAATCTCATTCACTGTCTTTGGGTCTGAATGTTGCAGTTGTCGCTGCCACTGCAAACTTAATTTTCCGCCATTTGCTCATTTGATCAGGCCAAACCATAAAGCGTATGTGCCAATGCCAATGGCAATACTATAAGAAGGAATAGCAGCAGTACCAACAGCAGCAGCAGCAGCAACAGCAGCAGCAGCAGTAACAGCAGCAGCAGAAGCTGCTCATCATTGAAGATCTCGTGCATCTGATAAGGTTAACCACCACGAATGAAGTCGTTGCTAACTGGGACACAAAACATACACAATTTAATTAAAGAGACGACTACCGTGCAGCAACCGCTTAACGGTCCATTTTTAATGATGATCGTCAGTGATCAAAAGTCGATCGATCGCACTTCGTGACTCGCATAAATCTCAGCCGAACGATTGCTCTATCTTATCGATAGCTGAGTGCAGGAACTAAATCGAAATAATAAAATAAAACAACCAAAAAAATAAAATAAAATATATTTATATATATATATGTGTGTGTTTATGTGTATGTTAGTATATATATATATATATTTATATATATATATATATATATATATGTATATATATATAGTAAGGTAAGAATACTGACCTTGAGCCGCTAATGAAGATCTCTCGTTGAAGTCGTTGGTTACGATCTTAACCGTTTGCATAATTCATTTCCAATTTATATGCTATAAAACTCGATAATGGCGGCAATTAAGTTCGTGTCCCTTTGATAATTTTCCACATTTACGCGGCCATTAAAGTGATTCCCAGTGCATTTCTCTCTCACATTATCAGCTTCTCATTTCCATAGTCGATGACATGCAACCACAACCACAGCTACAGCCACAAGTTTAACCACAACCACAATGACATCCACTATACCATACACAGGTCTCACTTCTAGTGTCCAATAACCCAATGTTTAGTCTTAATGTTTAGTTTCTGTTTTTTTTTTAATTTTTTCCAACTCCATTCGCATTCGCTTATCGCATATAGTCAGACGGAGAAAAATGATAGACGCATGTGGAAAAACATCTTTGTTTTAAACCTATGGGCGTTACTTTTAGGGTGCTTTCAACCATGCCAGTTCCCGTGCCAGTGCCAAATACAAAGCCAGTGCCCCCAGTTAATAGGTATACCTCTACCCATACCTATACTCAATACACTATACGATATATATACTATACTCATCCCCTTGCCCATAGCCATGAGTTAAGGCCTAGGGCTGAGGTGTTAATTAGCTTTATCTTAATGCAGGTTCCGGCACACAGTTCAAACTGAATTATACATAATAATTTGTTTGCCACTCTCTAAAGTGGAACTTAATGTTGCCAGGCTAGGCATAAAAACCAAGATATGACACCGTTCTTCTACCTATCTCTGTCTCTTTCTTAATTTTTTTTTCTCTCCATTCTTATTCGGTTTTCGCTGCTATTTCATTCTGTGTAGTCAAGACACCACCCACAGGCCAGTGCCATTCAGCCACGTTAGCAGCTCGTGTTAAACGACCATTAATCACATTACCTATGCATTAATTTATTACATAGAACGTAAGGACTCTCTTAGAAGTGGCTTGAAATGAGCAGCAAGCATACAAATAACTGTAAATTATGCTGCATACTTTAAAATTGTTATATCTTAAAGTTATTTGTGTTTTACTTCTATTTAATGTTAAGGGTTTTAAATAGACTCCTTACGGGCACTAAGCAAATGGTCAATTCCGAAGAATGGAGATTCTATTAGTGTCCCTTAAGCCTCCCATTATATAATTTATTTATTAGTCTAGCGTTTACTTTCATTTACTATATTCCACCCACAGGAACAACCCTAATAAATACACATAACTGTATAGATTGGTGAGAGCGCTGTGTCTGCATAAGTGTGAGTGTTTATCTATGTGAACAGTTTACACTGTGTGTGTGCGTGTGTGTGTGCTAAAAAAGGGGCGGAGCAACGGCAGCAAGTGAGTACTTTAAGTGGGTTTGTTGGGGTTGCATTCGAGGGTAGGCGAATGTGAATATTGTCGCAATACTTACATCAGGCGCTCGCTCAAAAGGTTCTCATAATCACACACACACACACACACACGCACGCAAACTCACACAAAACAGCTCTCTCTGGTCTGCAGGCTGCAGCTGGTCGCCATTATAGCGCTTTATTAAACAAACAAACAATGAAATGAGCATTAAACAAACAGAGAGGCCAACAGACAAAAGCATACAACGAAGCATTCATACGCTCAGCCATTATGTACGCTCTCAGCGTATGCCAGGTGAGAGCGTGTACGAAAACAGAGAGCGTAAGTGAGTGCACGCGTGAGAGTGAGAAAGAGAGAGTGAAGGTGCTGATTGAAAACGAATGTGTTTAGTGCTATTTCGCTTCCACTTACCACTTAGACCAGTGGGGAGATGGATACTTGGCAGCGCTGTGGCTGCGACTGCGGCTGTGGCTGCGGCTGTGGCCGGTTTTTTTTTTGTTTTCTTTTTTTTTGGGCTGGCAAAGATACTTTTCTTGCGGCGTGCACGCCATACGAAATCAGTCAATGTCTTGGAGTTGATGGCGCGAGTACACGCGACACGAGGTGACTGCGACTGCGACTGTGACTGCGACTCCGACGAGTGTGAATTCAACTCGAACTGTGACTTTGTGTGATACGAGTACGTGTAAAGAGTAGCAGAAGCCGCCGTTGCCGTTGTCTTAACCGTCGACGTTTATTAAAAAAGCACAACAAATTATTTAATATAAAAAATTTAAAATTATATTTAAATAAAAGAAAGAAAATATTTTATACTTATATATATATATATATATATATATATATATATTATAATATATATATTAATTTTTTTTATTGTGCATAAGAAAAGAATTCTATATATCAAAAATTGTGAATGAAAAACATGCAATATTTGTTACGTTCTATATAAAAAGTAATAATAAACAAAACAAAAAAAATAAGAAGAAAAGAAAAGCAAAGAAAAACAGTTCCTAATAAAAAAGAAACAATCAAATCATCACCACGTCGTCGCCCGGGTCAATAATGCTTGTGCCGTCGGACATGATCGCGGCACAGTCCAAAATGGTCTATCAAATGAACAAATATTGTGCGGATCGTGTGCAGGTGCGTAAGGCACAGATACATAAACAGATCCAGGAAGTTTGTCGCATTGTGCAGGATGTGCTCAAAGAGGTGGAGGTACAGGAGCCACGATTCATATCCTCACTGAATGACTATAATGGCCGCTTTGAGGGCCTCGAAGTGATCTCACCCACAGAGTTCGAAATTATCATCTACCTCAATCAGATGGGCGTATTAAACTTCGTAGATGATGGCACTCTACCTGGCTGCGCGGTGCTTAAGCTAAGCGATGGACGCAAACGTTCTATGTCCCTGTGGGTGGAATTCATAACAGCTTCGGGTTACCTATCGGCGCGCAAGATACGCTCAAGATTTCAAACACTGGTGGCACAAGCATGCGACAAATGCGCCTATCGTGATATCGTCAAGATGATTGCCGATACCACTGAGGTGAAGCTACGGATTAGGGAACGCATCATTGTGCAAATAACGCCTGCCTTTAAGTGTGCCGGCCTCTGGCCACGTTCTGCCTCACATTGGCCATTACCCGGCATACCCTGGCCGCATCCCAATATTGTTGCAGAGGTTAAGACTGAAGGCTTTGATATGCTTTCCAAGGAGTGCATTGCACTTCAAGGCAAGAACTCCGCCATGGAGGGTGATGCCTGGGTGCTTAGCTTTACGGACGCCGAGAATCGACTCTTGCAAGGTGAGTTCCAGAAACCCTTTGAAATATGTTGAATTTCCGACGGCAAAACTATCAACGTTCATTCACTTTATACAGTGTTGGGTTTTATTATCGGAACTAAAATATATATAAAGATAGCTTAACAGCATATATACAGTATGTTCTAGAAAAGATTTCACATATATAAAGATATATCCCTCAAGTTTAGATGAAGATTATAAACATTTTCAATAGAACTAAATTGGTAACACAAATTTAAGTGCCTCAATGACTTGTTTTATTAATCAAATTGAATTCCGAAACCCATTTTTAGCTAAGCTCCCAAAAATAAATATTATTATAGATTGTATATCAATCATGTAATCGGAATTTTTCTCACCTCCTCCTCCACAATGTCAGGGCATAGTCAACGGGCTTACAATCAGTGACACACTTAAATTTAATTGATTTATTTTCAACAAATCAGCGACTGTAGTTTGATATAATTGCTTGTAAATTAAGTATTTGGTCAGGTTGTATGAGGTGTGATCAGGTGCTACCGATCGTTATATTAGATATGTATGACAGGCAAAGAGGGAGTGATAGAAAGAGAGAGAGAGAGAGACAGAAAGAGAGAGAGAGGGGGAGGAGGTAAAGGAAGCATTGGCAACGTGGATCTAGGTGAACTATATAAGATTCATTGATAAGGTAAACACAAGTCGATCACTCACCACTTGAAATGATTTGAATTGCATGATCTTAACTCTTGAGTTGATCAGCTGATATATTTAAATAAACTCGATTTGAATGGTATGTTCATAGCTCTTAAGTTAATCAGTTCAAAATTGAAGTAATTCTGCTTAACTCGTATAATCAAGAATTCTTAAGTAGATCACGTGGTATTATAAAATAATTATGAATCATTTATATTTGCAATTGCCAAATTCTTTTGTTTTAAAAGTCATCTCAAATCGGAAGTTAAATTGAATACTCGATCAGTTTGTTTCTTACTCTAAAATAATTTGGAATAAATTGATACTAACTATTAATTAAATCTTCTTAAACTATTTAAATATTTGTTTCTTAATTCTTTACAACATTAGCTAGAAATTGAAATAAAACTTCTATGGATCATTTTAACACCAATAAATTTAATTGTTAGTTAGATACTACAAATTAATTGTGCAATTCATAAATTCAGTTAAAATCTGTCTTCTCTCTTTCTCCTTTTTACCAAATCCTATGTAAAATCGATACACAATCATTTAAGCAGCCTATCGATCGATTTAACAGCTTAAGCATTGAGTAACTTTCAGACCAAAAACGCATCCATCGTTTATCGGAAGAAAGGCGAGGAGAAAGAGAGAGAGAGCAATAGAGAGATAAGAATAAAGATAGGGCCCGTATGGTTTGCCAGTGATCATAAATCTGTACTGTTAAAGGGTAGATGTACTGCTTCCTTGTACTGGACTATACGATTTTGTACCATTTTCCGCCTTTGCCCTTATGTCTCCACGCGCACAAATCCGCTGATCTGAGGTAGATAAACGCAGTCGCAGTCGCAGTCGCAGCCAAAGTCTCTGTCGCTGTCGCAGTTGCTGTCACAGTCACCGCCATAGCTATAAGGTAGCCTGTTAGTCAGTCGGTAAGTTAGTAAGAAACGGGTTTGGTGTCTGTTGTTGCTGTTGCTGTAGCTGTTGCTGTAGCTACGTAGATATCAACAATGCCAATGACTGAGCCATAAATAAATTTCTAAACGATTTTATAAATATTTTAAATCTCGGCGATTAGATAAAGTCAACAAATAAATAAAACAACGGTGCGCAGTCACTAAGAAGCTCCCCACAACCACTACTGCCACAAACCAACAACAACAACATGCACAAAAATATATATTAAAAAGAAAAAAAAACAAAAATAAAAAACCACCAGAGACGACAACAACGAATACAAAAACTTAACCAAAACCAAAAACCAAAGTCAAAATCAAAACCAAGACGAAGACGAACATGAAACCTCAAGACTAAATCGAAATCAAATCTCAAGCCCTCACAGCGTTTGTCTACCTTGTTGTCATCCTTCTCTCTCTCTCTCTCTCCCTGTTCCTCTCTCTACCCCCAATCTACACCCAAGATCTTATACGATCTTAGTCAATCGGCTTGACATTTAATTTAATGCGCTGGCGCATAATAATTTAGGCAGAAAGCGTGGATCCACTAACCGTCAATGTTTTGAATGTATCCATTACAATGTCGTTATCGTTATCGTTATGCTTTATCTTAATCGGTATTTGTATCGGCATGGGTAGTTTTACTTAATATAAATACATATATTTCGCTTTCAATAATAATTAATATTTTTGAAAAATAAATTTTGCTTAAAATTTTATAAATCCTATTGAAATTGCATGCAAGATACGATATAATATTTCTTTAAGTTAAAAAGTAACTTCAACATAAATTAATATTTATCATAATTATACTACAGATACATAATGTTCATATTATAGTAAAGGCTATTTATGTTATATTACTTTTAAAATAATTGTAGTTCATACATAAATTTATTTATATATATAATGTATCTTATAGTGAAGTTAATGAACATTTCTTTGACTTTGGCGGTGTTTGCCTCTAAGTTTTTAGTAGATTTTAGAAACTACAAATGAGTTATATATACTAATTATATAAATCAGTTATATATGTAAAGAAGTATACTTCTTTATGTATATTATAACAGATTATGATTATATTTCTTATATGATAGCATACCAAATCTAAAATCGCATCGCATTTTATAGCTTTTTACTAATGTTTTCCAAAAGGAACTTTTACTAATGAAATATATATAAAAATGAAATAGATAAAACAACTATTTAATAGAAAGTAATTATAACTATTATTAAATATAATTATATAAATATAACAGAAAAAGCTAAAGCCAAAATACTTATAGCTTCTATAATTCATTTACTCCAAATTTCTATTAATAAATTGCTACTAATTCCGATCAGTTAAAGAATGTCAAGTATATGCAAAGTCATTATAATGCCAATATCATTAAACTCTGATTATTAACTATATATATATATATATATATATATAAATTGTATGTGCATTTTTATATGTATTTATATCTGTATAGACTTACATTTTTATGTGTACCATAATTGTTGAAAAATTTAACAAATATGAACGTTGCTTTACCCTGATTATCGGAACTGGTCGAGATTACTACATTTGACACTCCATGTCCATGATTTATGTGCCGGTTGACGTTGTGCGTGGGTTGATCAATCAAATTGTTTAAATATATATATATATATATATATATATATATATGTATATAAAGTCGAGGCCTACTTACGAATCAGTTTTGTTAGTTAGTACCTTGAAATTGTTGGTGGATTGGGAGGGGGGAAGTGTTTTGATATAAATACTGTCAATTATTACTAAATTAAAAACAATGCCCGTTAGAAATCGATTAGTCAGTAGAACAATTATAATAGAGTAGAACTTATCAAATTTTATAAATGTTGTTTTAGTTTTGAAACTCTTTGGACACTTGAGTGCCATTAACATGAGTTATAGGTTATTTGATATATATACTATTTGTTAGAAATTAATAATTAAAATTAATCAATGTCTAAAAATGTGCAATTGAATTTTTATATAACCTAAATATAAAGTATAGTATTTATAATTGATTTGTTATTGTTTTTTTATTGTATATATTTTAGGTGCCAGTCGCCGTCGTTGCCTTAGCATATTGAAAACTTTAAGAGATCGTCATTTGGATTTACCGGGTAATCCGGTAACATCGTATCATCTAAAGACCTTGCTGCTCTACGAATGCGAGAAACATCCAAGAGAAATGGAATGGGAGGAGAATTGCATTGCGGATCGCATCAATGGTATATTCTTGCAATTGATCTCCTGCCTGCAATGCCGACGTTGCCCACACTACTTCCTGCCCAATATGGATCTCTTCAAGGGCAAGTCTCCAGGTGCCCTCGAGAATGCTGCCAAGCAGGTCTGGCGCCTCACCCGCATCATGTTGACCAATGTACGCTGCTTGGAAGAGTTGTAAAGTGCACAATGACCATAAGAGTATACGAAATGGTATTTTTTGAAAGAGTTTTTTTTTTGCTTTTTTATTTTGTTATTTCTGTTTATTTTTTTTTTATAGTGTTGTGACAAAAAAAAAAAAGAAGCGCCGCATAATGTGGTAATATAAACACACGAAAACAAATATATGATAGATGAAGAGAAAGAGAAAGGGGCTAGCGGTTGGGGATAACGCTCAGAGTGAAGTAATTCGGAAATTTTAACCCAAATACTATTTGATATTTCATTAGAATTTAGTTTAGTTTTTTAGGTGCTTTCGAAAAGTATACGCCGCTTAAAGAGTTTCCTATATTTAATTCTAAATCTAGATCTATCAAATAATACCAATATCTATATATACATACATATGTACATATATATATATATATATATATATATATATATACATATATATATGTATATAGTAACAATAGTGAGCTCAGAAATATGCACAAAAGAAAAACAAAATTTAACTATACTCGTATTAACTAATTAAACTAAAACTTTTTTTTAAATATTGCAAACATTTTTGCCAAGCGGCAAATAAAATTAGCTAAAGTATTTAGTTTAAGTTAAGAATTGCAAAAGAAAAAAAAACATTTTCTTTTTTGTTTTAATTATTTATTTGTGTTTTGCTTTTCTTGTGAGTTTAGTCAATAAAAACTTAAGTTTTTTTCAACAAAGTTCAATTGAGTTTTTTTATTCCATCTCCGAAAACTTAAAAAACATATTCAATATTTCAGATGAAAAAGTTGCAAATCTAAAATTGCACTAGTAATATGCATCTTGCATGCAATAAACACACTTTATGCAAGAACATTTACATATTGTTAGCATATAGAGGAGATTAAAGAGAGTTGATAATAATTGTTATAGTTACGATGCTAGATGATGATGCAAGAGTCAGTATATTAACTATGCAATAGTAACACGAAACTTGCACGCAATGAATACTAAAGTTTTTGCCTAATGCAAGAAGTTTCCAGAGTTTAGAAACTTGAAGTTAGATTCTTGCACTTATTATTGTTATACGTCATATAAATCTTTGTTATGATGCAAGAAAAGTATTAAGTATGTGCAAGAATCGAGTTGTTGCTGCCTAACATAATGACAGCAAAATATTTAATAAGATTTTTTTATTGGGTTTAAGCTGTATTGAAAAAAATTTGTTAATGTTAATTTTAAGCTACATTTTTTTTCCATTATTTATATAATTTAATTTAAATTATTAACTGTATAATAATTTACGCTTTGAGGGGATTAACAGACTAAACTTTGATGTTTAGCCGCATCGTGTGTCAATTTCGGCAAACGATCCAAATATCATATCCATATTCAATAGGTAGTGAGAGAGAGAGGAAGAGAGAGAGAGCAAGAGAGAGGAAAGGAGAGGCGATAAAGCCAGTTTGAATATATATGGACAGCAAAGCTATTGAATATGTCAGCGACTGACAGTCGGGCAGTTGTCGACACGTTATGCATATTAATAACACATTAAGGAAATTTTTACAGACAGCTAACAAACCCAATAAACCTTACATCAATTGTCGCAAAATTATTGCCAACTTCAATTCATTGAACGTCTTAGCCAAGTTCAGTTAAAGCGGCCTACTTTATTGCTAACTCCATCTCTCTTTCTCTATATAGATATATTTATATTAATATGAGTCCAATCATTCAGATCACGTGTAAGTTTCAATTTCAAGCAACAGGCATAACAGTCAAATTAAATTTAATGCCTTTAATAAATTAAATAATTTAACATTTTATTTATAATTCTTGTTATTGTATTTATTGTTTCTTATTGTATCTTCTATTCATTCTACTCCTTAACAGTACTTTAACATACTCTGTTTTATTTATTTATTTTCTTTTTTATTGATTTATGTTCTTATTACTTTTGTCTTTAACACGAATTTTATACAAAAATTTCTCGTTAAAGTTCAATAAGCATTTGACTCTTGTTTAGTGTAATATATGCGCTATATATAAGAACTGATGCAAAGAAAATTAATATATTTTGAAACAATTAGTTACAGTTTACAGTAAATATATCCCAGTTGCATCTCCAATAACAGCTTCCATAACAGATCTCATAACAGTTTCAGTAATACTTCCAATAACTACTCCAAAAACAGCTCCATTAACAGTTCTCATAACAACTCCCATTACAGCTCTCGTAACAGCTCTCGGAGCAGCTTCCATAACAGCTTCAATTTCTCAAGAAATCTTTGACAACCTGTAGAGCAATACTTATTAAGATTTCTTACTATAGCTTTTATGCTCTTAACTTAAACTTTTTATTGATCTATATGCACCCTCAGTAAGTTTTTCAATCCTAGTTCAAATTGTTCAAGCCTTCTTTTACATAAGGCAATCGCTTTCTGATCTATACTAATAATATCATGGCGCTAAAATTGATTTTAAGGGAATGTGTTGCATTGACGATCAATTTTATATGCTTACTTTAATTATATTAATAGAATAATTATAATTAATAATATTTATTATTTATAGTATTTTCAGTTTATTTTTTCAATTAAAGCCCAAATATTTTCATAATTTCGATACAAGGGAAATCGATTTCCCTGTTATTCATTTATGTTAACAGAATTGCTCACATTTATAAGCATCTTTTCATGCTTACGAGCAATAAACTTAAGTATTAGTAACTAATTTTAGATTAAATATTACTTTTAGTTAATTTTCCTTTTAGCTGAAAGCTAAACTAAGGCCCAGCTACTGTGTAGGCGCTCTTTATGTATATCCAATTAGAGCTCTTGGCCGACAAGATTGGAACTGAGGCTCGGAGCGGGTCGTCAGCCTGTTAGTTGCGCTTTTAATGAGTTGTTGTTTATTGGATTCGATTTGCATTTTAATATGCCCAAAATGTTTATTATTTGTTGTTGTTGTTGTTTGTGGTTGCCACTCTTTGTATTTATTTTTTATTTTATTTTTGGTATATATATATAAATATATGTATACATATATACTATATTTACTCTTTTGATTGCCGCCTTTTAATTTTGTTTATACTTTTTGGCGCTTACTAAGACAGAGACTGTGCTAACAGCTAGAAAGAGAGAGGTATAGAGGAAATAGCATTAAGGCGTTGCTTCCCACACAAATTAATGAACAATTAATAAATGATAATTTCTTCATTCCTTTCCGCCCGTTAAATGGATTGCATGGACTGCATGCCCCCTCCCAGAAATCTACCACATCTTGACTTGTCGCCTGTCCATAAACATCAGCATCAGCATCAGCATTATTATCAGCATCAACACCATTTGTCAGATGAATTCAATTTGTTAGCCAAGTTTTATTCTTGTTCTTGTTATAAATATATATTTATTTTTGTTCTTATTCTTGCTCTGATTCGTGTCTTAATGAATTCGTTGCAATTTATATTCATTTAATGGCCAGAAGCAAATTTCTTATTAACATTTTATTAGCACATTTCGAACACGCAATATTTTATTAACATTTGGTAATAAACCACAAAACAAAAAAAATATTTTTATTATAATTTTTTATTGTTTTCTTTTTAATTTTGATAATTTAATATAGAAGATTTGGTTACTTGCTTTAAACACGTTTAAATGTTGTATATAATTTGATATTTTTATACTGAAATTCTGTTACCAAGTTTCGTGCTCTATTATCATTATCATTATGTTGCCTGAAATTCAGTTAAAACCAGCTACCAACAACGTGAATTGTGCACGGCTGTCAACCGGCGTCACCGTCACCGTTACCATCACCATCACTGTGATCGTCTCATGCCACTTTTATGCTTCTTCTCTTTTTCTCCATATATGTTTTCCTTTAAGCTTATGTTTAAAGTGAAAATCAAAACAAATGTTTTATTTAAATGGTTAATTTGATCAGCCGCTGCTATAAACCGGACTCGCAGCATCAGAATTTCATAAGATCGCAAGTTGAGTTCATGCAACGGGGAGCCGCTTATGTTGCAACGCCCCAAATGAACAGCTTACATGTTGATGATGACCCTCTGTAGAACACAAATGAAGAACAAATGACGCAGGTCTGCCAAATCGTGAGAATTGCATTCAAGCCCCAAAAACCTTTCATTCGACCATTTTAATTTGCGGGCTTCAATCAAACTGCAGTGGCAGGCGACCATGAGTAGAGAGGTATCTGCAATATAACCTGCCAGAGATGAACTGTTGCTGCTGCTTCTGCTGTTGCTGTTGCTGTTGCTGTTGCTGCCTGACATGACGTCGCAATGCGTCGCGTCGCCTCGGCGCTTGCCACTTAGCATAAACGGGAATGAGGTACAAACAGGGGCAAAGGCAGAGCCCGAAGCAGAAGCATGCAGCTTTAGTTAGTATACTCAGCTTATAGGATCGAAGGTTGCATGAGAGGTAGATCGCGGAACGCGGAAAACGCGAGCCAAGTGAGGCACGACCTGTGTGGCCGCTGCATCAGGGTAACAAGCTGTAATTAGAGCCTCTTAGCCTGTCATCGCCAGGGTGCTTGATTATAGCCTTTTGACAAAAAGCAAATATTAATTTAATACGGTCAGCCACAAGCGCCGCAAGGCAACAACAACAAACAAAGGGGACACAGGTTGCATACCGCAACAGTAACAGTAACAGCAAGTATTGCTCTTGCCACATGGCTAAACTTACCTTGAAATCTTTTACATGGCAGGCGTAATTACGACTATAACGAAACGCTCTGCCACAAATACCCATAGATACCAAGAAATCAGAACAAAAAGAGCTTTAAACCATAATCGTGCTTAAGATAAGTAACAGCTTTGCATTTATCAAAATGAGTTCATTGAATCTTTCCTACACTGAATACCCTTCCAACCGAAAGATTATTCTGTTCACTTTATTAAGTAGTGATAGAATATTGAATGTGATTTGCTAGTTGAACGAGTCAAATCTGAATTGAAAGCTGTTAAGCATTCATTGGATGTTTCAGTTCAGGAATGATTACTTCAAAAATTTGTTATAAATATATCTGTGTATAGTTATACCAAAATTTATACCAAACTGTTGTATGTTTGGTATAAAGTTTTAAGTCTTACATAAAATGCATTATGAATTTTACTAGATGATCGATTCGATTCTTATATTGAAAGCTGTTAAACATTTATTGAATGTTTCAGTTCAGGAATGATTACTTCAAAAATTTTTTATTAATATAAAATGTGTATATATATACCAAACTGTTATATGTTTGGTATAAAGTTTTGAGTTTCACATAATATGCATTATGGATTATAAGTTGATCGAATCGATTCTCATATTGAAAGCTGTTAAGCATTCAATGATTGTTTCAGTTGAGGAATGATTAAAAAATTTGTTGTAAATATAATCTGTGTATATTTATACCAAAATTTATACCAAACTGTTGTGTGTTTGGTATAAAGTTTTGAGTCTCACATAAAATGCATTATGGATTTCACTAATCCAAAAGCTATCAATTAATATGGAACTGTCGCCCAAACTCAAACCCCAATTTCAATTCCCAACTCAATTGCAATGCTCATTCTCAATACGATCTCGATTCATGTTGTTGACGTTTTCGTTGTTGTTATTATTGTTGTAGCTGTTGTTGTTTTTATTGTTGTTGTTGTTGTTGTTGTTGATGTTGTTGTTGTTGTTGTCGTCTTTTTCCTGACAATCGTACGCCCATTTTTGGTTAAAAACAATGGGTTCAAACGGCTGCGCTTCAACAGAAAACAAAAAGCAGCCAACGAGCCCTAAATCAATCACAACCAGCGACATGTCAACAGCCCCAGCTCCAGCACCAGTCTCAGTTGCAGCCTAAGACTGTCCCTGTACCTATTTCAGTGAGAAGCACCCGCTACCATGCCCTCAACTGGGCAACCGCTCGAGCAATCGCCAAGCAAAATGTCAACGTGATCATAGCAGCTTGAAAAGGGCCGCCGCCTTGGCCAACTTATATATTGGCCATATATATCGTATACTGTGAGAGGCGATGGACTTGGGTAAAGGGATTGGAACTGAGTATTTAAACTGGTACTGGGTCTGGGTCTGGGTCTTGAGATTATGTGGAACGTGGCGTGCCCATGCCTGGAAAGGGTCGGTAGCTTCGAGCGGTGTACGCGTGATATCTGAACTACGAAATTGAGATCGATTTTCAAGTACGTGTCTGAAATGAGAATAGTTTTTTAACCATGAAAGAGAGAGTGAGATAGGGAGAAAAAGGGTGAGACCATAGACATAGGGCGAGCAAATGTGGGCTAGAGAGAGATGTAGACAAATAAACAGAGAAAGAGAGATAGGGCTAGTTGTAACGATAAATTATGATATTATTTAAAATTAACGTTAAACAAAATGACAGGCCTGGGTCCGGGCTTGGGATCGAGCATTGCGTGATTAGCGTGCACTTGTCGTCAAGATCGTAAGTTAAGAGGGCGCAAGTATGGGAGAAGGAATTGAATGACCATTTGGCTCATACAATCGATGCATTCGATTGATATTTGTAATTAGTATTCCAAACAGAGGATCGCGAAACATATGTACGTTACTAGGCAATGTCCAGAGTTCCTACACAAACAGTCCCATGGCAGCAGTTGATCATCACATGCTCTCGCCAAGGTACAGGCACAGACACAGGCACAGGCGCAACGCTGCGCATGCGTAATGAGTCCAATACTAAGCAACAGTCGTACTGATTCTGTGCCTGAGACTTTAAACAGACGCTGAGGTTCAGTTGGGGTGTATTGGGGGTTGGGGGTTGGGGGTTGGGGGTTTGGATTGAGCCTTTGCGCAGAAAAGGTGCGGGCTACAAACAAAAACAAAGAAACTGATTGACCGCTTTGGGGGACATTCAACGATTGAGGATATGGATGCGAATGTGGATATATATTGATGTGACTGAGGTTTCGTGTCGCTGATTTGTTCGCTGTCATAATTCAATAAAGTAGTCAAATGTCACCCGTATTTAAGCAAAAAGCGCAAGGCTTACCAATGTCCATTGCCATAAATGCAACATTGCTTCATTGTCCATGATGCACTACCACACGCAACAGCCACTGAAACGGGTTTAATGGCTTTGAATGCAAATCCGCTTAGCGTCGACTTTTTTTTTGCATTTGCCGCAGGCCACTAAAAGACAGACAGAGCACAAGATAGTTGCAAGAAGAAACTATAAGAAGATATAACAATGAGAGAGCAGAAGAAACAAGAAGAAGTCGAGCTGAGATTGGATTAGCGACTAGTCGTTATAAATTCATCACATGTGGCAAGGCTATAGAAAGCAATAAATGTTGCAAGTGGCGCTGTTAATTTACATGCGACTGAGAATTGTTAATAAAAGAGCGCCATAACAGATTAATATTACTTTAACGGCAAGTTAACATATCAGTAAATGGAATGGAGGTAAATTATAATGTAGAAACAAGGTATATATAATGAATTTAGATATCTGAAATGATGTTAAGCGTAATTTAGATAGATTTAATTTGTTTCTGACAGATGATGTATTGTATCATGTGTCAAGTTATCAACAGGTGCTGTTAATGTTAATGTAACAGCTGCTTAACATTACATTAAAAATGAGGCCATTAAAGTGTGCCATTAACACTGAAAACTAAATTCGTTTGATTAATCGTTTCAAACTTCAAGGAAACTTTACTACTTTTGATTATCTTTCGGTTCAAAGATATTGCAAATTGTTTTTAAAACCTAGACATGTCCATATACATGTATATATATGTATATATGCATATGTATGTTAAGATTCTTTTCATTTTATTCTTGGATGCATGTGAAATTGTGTTATTGTTCTTTTCCATAGAAACTTGGGGCTAAAAGTTGACCAGCGGCTCTCAGCTGGACGGACTGATATATCTACAAGATAAACGACTGCGTTGATGGTCAATGGTCAACAGAGCGGGCGACGGTGTTGGTGACGCTTTTATTTTAGTTTTTGTTTTTTTTTTTTATATAAACAACAACAACAACAACAACTGCAAGAAAAACAACAAAATTAAAAACAACAAACAAACATAACAAAGACAAAAGAAACGAAGGAGCAGACCTAGCGGAGCAGCAAAAAGACAAACGTTGCGGCGACAACGCAGCAAGTGACAAACGTTTAGATGGATGGATCGTTCTTCATTTGGGACCAAACCGGACTGGAATGAAACTGGGACCGGTACAGGGATCGGGACAGTGACATGGACAGGCACTGTGACTTCAACTTTAACTGAGACTCAGACTCAGAGTGGGACTGAGACTGAGACTGCGACTGAAACTGCGGCTAAAACAGGGGCTGGGTTTGAGGTATGGATATAGGCACGGGTAGCAGGGGGCAAGGGTAGTGACAGAGGCAGAGACAGGGGCAGAGGTAGGGCAAGGCGAGCAAGCAAATAAACCAACCGAAAAACGCGACGATTGCACATAAATTATATTCAAATTTCTTCAAGATCTAAGAGATATATAAATACGGGAAAAACATACAAACACACACACACACATACACATATAAACACACAATTTTATATAAATTTATAGTACATACTCGTTTCCACTTTTTATTTTAGTTTTTTTTTTAACCATTTGGTTCTCTCTTTTTTTGTTGTTGTGCCTGTTCTCTGTCCGTCCGTCTATCTGTCGTCTTTTGTTTCAAATTTATGCAGATATGCGCCTATCTCAAAACATTGCCGTATCTTGCATCTCACTTGCACTCACTCTGTCTCCCTCTATATATATATTTATATGTCTTGTAAAAATCCCGCGCTAAAAATCAACCAAATGCCATTCAATGCACCCACCTGGCCCCGATCTTTCATTGATCCACACCCCAAAAACATCCACTGATACTCATATATCATTGCATATATATAAATATAAATATATATACAAACATATATATATAGTATATCAAATGGTTGATTCCCGCATCGAGGGAGTTCATTGATATTCCGTTGACAACTCTGATAGTATGCAATGATATAAGGCTATTCCCAAGAGCTACCTCACTTCACACAGCTCCCCAAATGCTTTTGAATTACGAATTGAGTTTTATTTTATTAACAGAATTGCTTAAAAACAAATAATAATTTATGAAACTATTATTAATAAATTTCTAACCCAACAAATAAAATATTTTAAGATACATATCTAAGGACCACAGGGGTATGCCAACTATTTAGAATGTTTATTAAGTGATATGATTATTTTAATTATTATTATTATTATATGTTAGATTTTGACTATAAGCCATAAAATTGATATGCCACTTAACCAACAAAAAAGCTTAAAATTTAATGGCTTATATATTTAGCAGATTAAAAAGAGTTTAAACCTGGAGAAATTGTGAAATAATATAGCATCCAAAACTTATTTTAAATATATATTTGCTATAGAACAACGATTTTATATAGTTTAAAGTTGAACCTGAATTGAAGTACTTTATACGATATGTAGCATTTTCTATATAGGAACCTAACGGTTAATTGGTTTATATTGATTAGCTGCAAGACAACTTCATTTTTTAGCTGCCAAGTCAAAAAATTTTGAAAAAAACGTAGAAAGAATAGAAAGAGTAAAAAAATGGGTTTAAAAAAAGGAAATTAATCTTTTGCTTTTTTATATCTTGTTTAATATTAATTAAAGTTTCATTTGTGGTTAAAAAAAATATATATATATTTAAAAGTCAACTTGAGTTGATTATTTATAATCGTAAGTTATGTTGAAATACAAATGAATTGAAATATTGTTTTCTCTCTATGTTTTCTTTAATATATATTGAATATTTTGTTAATATATTTGTATTTTTGTTTTTTTGATGTTTTATGTGCTGTTTGTTGGGTTTTTATGTTTGCATCAATTTGAATTAGTGGCAGTTGCAAAAGATTTTCATCTAATTGAAAGAAACATAACTAATTTGACGAATGCTTTGATCATTTCGCTTGTCAACTGCTTAAAAGACAATCCGAAACAGTTGTCTTTAATCTTAAGACCAGTTCCAAGTACAAAGTATATATCTATATCTATATATATATATATAAATATATAATATGTAAAGTAAATACTTGTATATATATATATATATATATATATATTGTATATATAGAAAGTGTCTATATAATACAATTATATACATTATGCAGGGAGCGAAGTCAAACGGTGATAGAGGGAAGTGTCTGTGCAATGCAGTAAGGGCAGGGGGAAAAAGGGGGTCGTTTGCTTGGAACAACGCTGTCAAAAATTGCCAACTGGCACATTAATCCTGGCGACATATTTATGAATGTATCTGTATCTGAGTTATAGTTGTATTTGTAGTTGTAGTTGTAGTTGTAGCTGTAGTTGTAGCTGTGGCTCTGACTGTGACTGTGGCTGTGGCTATGGCAGTGGCTGGCTGCATGTGCTGGGAGTATCTGTGAAATGTAAAACTTTTGTGTGTTCGTGTATCCGTGAGATATAAAGATATCGCAGTTGTTGTTATTGTTGTTAATGTTACTGTTGTTATTTTTTGTTAATGTTGTTGTTGCCGTTGTTGTCTTTGGACGAGGGTTGCTCGCTGCTCGTTGCTAAATGAGTGCACATTTCAGATAAATTATTGCACACAATTCGTGTACGACGGCGTCTGGCACAAAATGTATTTAACAAATTAAATTTACACACACACAGCAACTCTCTTTCTCTCTGTATGCTGGATTACAGTGTATGATAGAGATAGTGATAAACAGAGAGTAATAAAATGCAAGAGTGTAGGAGCGAGAGAGAAAGAGAGAGAGCGACATCAAAGAGCTCACCGCACCGTGACAGCGACGGCCCGACGAAGCGACAAGCCGACGGCCCAACAAAGTGTGTCTGGGGCGGAGCTTGTGTCTGCGGTTCCAGCCAATGCCACAGCTCGCTAACATAGATACACACACGCACACAAGCAGCAGCACATACAGCAGATACAACAGATACACAGATACGCGCACACACAACCAAAAGATACTTTCATATGGCTGCAAGCAGCGTGTGATTAGTCAGCGCCGTTGTTTATTTTGAAGTTATTTTCTTGAAAAGAGTGAGAGGTGTTTTATTTGCGTTTTTTTTTTTGTGTGTATCCCACACATACACTTATGCACAGATACAGATACAGATATAGTATCTCATCGATTTTTGTTTTTCCTTTTCTTTTTTTTTGGTTTTTTTTGCCTTTTGGTTTGTTTTTAGTTTTGTTTTTGGTGGTTTCTTTTTTTATTGTGTTTCATCAGTTTGCAATGCTTGGCACGAGACCGAGCGACGATGACACGGCCACTGTCACGTGACACGTTGACAGTTGCATCTGTATTTGTATCTGCAACAGCATCTGTAGATATATCTGCGTGTGTGTGTGTGTGTGTGTGTGTTTGATTGCATCTGTATTTGTATATGCATCGGTATCTGCTGCATATGTGTGTGCAGCTGCATTTGTGGGTGTAATCACAGTCAATTCGTGAGATGGCGGACACTCACACACACATACTACTATAAACAGCAAGTTGCACATTCCCTGAAGCTGTGTCTGTGTGTGAGTGCAATGTGTGTTTTGGCCGAGAGCTTTATCTGCCAAAGCTGTAAATATCCGCGAGATTTACAACGCTGACGACGAAAACAACGGACAACAGCGGACAGCACCGACAACGACGGCATCCAACGGCATCCAACGGCAACGACGTCTATAGCATTACGTATCTTTTCGTATGAATCGTTTGGTATGATATCGGTTGTTTTGGAATCTTTACCAGGCATTCGAGAGCACGACGAAGAAGACAACACGACTCCAATTCGCACAACGCATAACGCATAATGCTCCACGCTTAACGTAGTTAAACGCATCCGTATAACGCGGTTAATCCGACTGATTTCTCAGCAGATACAACTACAGATACAGATAAAGATACAGATACGGATACAGATACAGTTACAGATACAGATGTAGATACATTACCTTCCAGTTACGTGCCCGCGACTACAGTAACAAAAATTCACCAAAAAAAAGAAAAAAAAACCCAAAACAAAAGTATATGAAAAAAAACAAAATACATTTTTTTTGTTTGTTGTTGTGCTCCACTTGTGCTCCATTGTTGCCACTTGGGCTGTCAACGTAACTCACAATTGAATTGTTCCTTTGTTGTGTGCTGTGTGTTGTGTGTTGTGTGTTGTGCACTGTATTCGGGTTACCCTCTGCCTTCTACTACTCTCAATGTTGATTCCGTTTCCGATTTTGGCCCTCCATCGTATCCTCAGATTCGCATAATTGGCATACGCCTGAGGTCACGGCCATCGGTTGTGTTCTTTTGTAGTTAACCGCCAGATTCGATCAAGCCAGGTTCAAGCAGGCCAGACCAGATCAGACCAGACCAGACCATACCAGACGGAGAGACGTCATTTGACGTTCTCATTTAGAACACAAGTGCTCATCGATATTGTCATTATGCTGGTGCCGCCGGATATGATGGCCGCCCAGACGCGTATGATTTACCAATTGAATCGATTCTGTGCTGAACGTGTCCAGGCAAGGATCTTTAAATCAGCTACTGCCATACGTGAAATCTGTAAAATAGTACAGGATATACTTAAGGAAGTAGAGCTACAGGAACCACGCTTTATATCCAGTCTGGTTGAGTGCAATGGCAGGTAAGTTCTAAGATAAAAATCATTGCAAACAATTGTTATCCTTAGGATATTTTACTAGAATAATAGGATAAAGGAATGAAGTAGCAAAATGAACTCTCTTTTCAATCAATTATATTCCTTTTATATATACATAGCAACTATAATACTCTCATCATACATTTCTCTAGTCAAAAGTTTGTGAAGCTAATATATTGGTATACAGTCCGGCTAGCAGAATGTTAACCTACTTTAGTTCAACTGTAGCGAAATCAATTGAATTGAATTGAAAACCAATTTTGACAATGCTTACTGACAATCAGACATCTGCTTTACTTCAAGAAATTTACGATCTCTAATCATCTACTTATCTATTTTGAATACTTAAATTGAGTCTATGATCACATGTTTCCATTTGTCCTTAACAGAAAAAAGGAAGGCATAAAATATTGCTTCAAAATTGATAAATAACTGAACAATAACATTGAATATTTTGACAAGACTTAAACCAAACACAATCAAAACCTTATAGATATGAATCCTTTTATAATTGAACCAGGACTTCATTTAAAATAAAATTTTTCTATGCTTTTAAAGTAGTTTTTTAATATAAGAGTTAACTCCCTTAGTTAAATATTTTTGAGCTGCAAGAGAGAGTTGAAATTCTCTGATCAATCACATTTTGTTTTTAGTTGTATATTTCATATAAGAGATGAAATTTAATAGACTTTGAAATGGAAAGGTATTAGGTATCTTACTCTGTAAAGGAATTATGTACATTACTCTGAGAATTAATTAGGTATCTTACGAAGAACTTGCATCAATAATAATATTAAAATGTTTATTATGAAAGAAAGTTGAAAATAATAGAACATCCTTAGTAAATGAAAGCAACTCTTTGAGCTAAAAGGAATCAAATAACATAAAGAACAAATCAAAGATGACATCGAAATTAGTTTTTAATATCTATCAATTCTACACAATACTAAGAGGATATATCAGTGTCAGCGGGGAGGAGATGATATCGATTTGAACTGATCTCAGGTGCATGACTTAACAGGAATGACATTGCATGTTTTATGTTGTTGTTGGGAAAAACTGTAAGACGTTGTTTTATAGGCCTGTTAACAGCTTAAGGATGACAGAGAGTTGCTTTGACAGACGTCAGCTGCCGAGGTTACGCAGATCGAATGGGTGGCATTATAAAAAGGAGTCGTATATCAATGGATTAATACGATAACTAATCAGAGTTTATATCTACCATTCATATATAGGTTTGAAGGTGTGGAGGTAATATCACCGAATGAGTTTGAAATTGTGCTGTATCTTAACCAGATGGGTGTCTTTAACTTTGTGGATGATGGTACACTGCCCGGCTGTGCAGTGCTGAAGCTAAGCGATGGACGCAAACGTTCCATGTCACTGTGGGTCGAGTTCATTACAGCATCGGGTTATCTGTCATCGCGTAAGATTCGTGCACGATTCCAGACATTGGTGGCACAGGCATGCGATAAAAGCATCTATCGGGATATGGTGAAGATGATAGGAGATACCACAGAGGTGAAGCTGCGCATCAGGGAACGCTTTGTGGTGCAAATAACGCCGGCATTTAAATGCTCCGGCATTTGGCCACGATCAGCGGCACATTGGCCAATACCGCATATACCATGGCCACATCCAAATATTGTGGCCGAGGTCAAAACAGAGGGCTTCGATCTGCTATCCAAGGAGAGCATTATTATGCAGAACAAGAACAACAATGCGGCCAGTATGGAGGGCGATGCTTGGGTGCTGAGTTTTTTTGAAGCTGAGAATCGATTGTTGCAAGGTAAGTGAAACTAGTGGTAGATCTTTAGATCTTTTAACTGATGTGATGATCTTCAAAGGTGGCTGCCGTCGTCGCTGTCTTAGTATACTGAAAACACTGCGTGACCGTCACTTGGAGCTGCCCGGTAATCCGATCAATGCCTATCATCTAAAGAATCTGCTGCTCTACGAGTGCGAGAAGCATCCGCGTGACTTTGAGTGGGACGAGAGCTGTATTGCAGATCGTCTGAATGGTATATTTCTGCAGTTAATCTCATGCCTACAATATCGTCGCTGTCCCCACTATTTCCTGCCCAGTCTTGATATGTTCAAAGGCAAATCTCCTAGTGCTCTTGAGCAGGCGGCGAAGCAAGTTTGGCGTTTAACTCGTGAGATGCTCACCAATGCGAATGCCTTTGAAAAGTTGTAAATTCTGTGTGTCAGTGTGTAACAGATAAACTAAGATACACAAATAGTGTGAAAGAGATGGAAAGACAGTGAATGTATATGTTTGTTTTTGTGTGTGTGTGTGTGTGTGTGTGTGCTAAATTTTCATTGTCACAGCGCAGCGCGTCGATTGCGATGATCTGATAAGCGACTGCCCTCAGTGGCTGCCATTTTGTGCCATGCGTTGTATGTGTGTGTGTGTGTAAGTTAGTTGTATGTGTGCATAGCAACAGCAACTACAACAATAGCAAGCAGCAAAACCCGAAGTGTTAATGCAAAGATGCGAGATAAGCCGCACATTGCCCCGCACTCCACCAATTCACAATTCTCAATACAAATGCGACTCCTTTTTTTTCGCCCTTCTGCTGCTGCTGCTGGTGCTTCTTCTTCTTCTTAATATTGCTGCCATTCCCTTTGTACGCCTGGTTGCTTATCCAGCGAATATTGTTTTTAATAACTCTCCGCTTTCGAAGCATGTTTCTCATGCTCATCTCCGTGTGCCTTATGGCCAAACAATGACTGCAACAACAACAGCAGCAACAACAGCAGCAACAACAACAGCAGCAACATCAGCAACAACAGCAGCAGCAACAACATAAAACAAAGGTAAAGAATGGAAAACAAAAGGATATACAACAAAAAGAGCATTTGGCGGCTTTCCTTTTGCATGTCTGCTCAAGTGTGAGAGAGAAATTGAGTATTTTACTCATTTAAGTACTCGATGTAAGTATCTATGTAACAAATTCCAATACCAATACAAATAAATATGCAGCTGTATACGATTATATTAATAACATACATAAGTATACTCAAACACTTATATAAATATATATACATATATCCTTATAAGGATTTAAATATCAAAACATTTATTTGTCCTACCAAATCTGACTGAAAAATTTAAACAAAATATGGAAAAAAAAATATTTCTTGTAAACATTATTTAACACATTTTTTCTGCCAAGATTTCTTTGTAAAAGAATACCTAAAATATTACCTTTTTTTTCTTAGTTCATAAATTAAACATTGTAATTAAATTGTTTAAGTAAAACAGTTAAAATTAATAAATTCTAAAATAGCCCAAGGCAATTATAAGCCATTGTATTATTAACAAAATATCCATACACATAGCAGTTCATAGAGCAAAGACCTTCAGCTGAGAAATTTTGCATTCTAAATCTTAAATTTATTCGATTTTTTTGGGTTTTATTGTAGTATTAATGCAACTTTATATCAAGTTATTAAATAGGTTTAGTATCCTTTTATTTGAAATATGAAAAGATCAATTACTGATCAATAATAACAAATCAGTGAGACTTGTGCGGTCTATCTTGAAAGAGGGATCTTGTCTATGGTCTCTATAATATTCGGTGAACTAAGATAGGATTGAATATGTGCAGATGAAGCTCTTCTTCTTTAACTGGACTCCTGGTAAGGACCTGCTTACATACGATAGTAAAGTTCTAAAAATTAATCTTCCATCTCTTATTAAGTCTCGTTTTAAGCTTGGTGTTAATTTCTTACACACATTTTTAACTGATAATTGATTCAACATATTCAACATACTATGTTACTAATCAAATTCGTCTTATTGTAACCTTTAGCTCATAATTTTATTCCAATTTCTCCTAATTCCACATAACTAGTTATAACATTAACCTTTAAGGGTGGTCTGTGCGCATTATAACAGATGTTATAGAGTCATCAACGCGGAATTGCCCTTAGAAATTAATTACAACCTAATCTCTAACTCTTTGATTTACTAAAACTAACACCTTTATTCACAGAAATCATTATTATTTAATTTTTCTGGATTATCGCAATTCTATCAATAAATGTCAACAAATTTTTTTATATTTCTAATTTTGATTTATTTTTAATTTTTATTTTTTTCTACTATATTTTATAATTTTTTTCTCTAATTTCTATCTTTATAGATGGTTTTTGTTAACAATAAATGTTAAATTGTTGCAATAAATGTTAAAATTTTTTTATTTTTCTTTGTTGTTAAATTTTATTAAAATTTTTATAGTATTTTATAATTATATATTCTACCTTGTACTCCTACAATTAGTTTTTGTTGAAGTGCTTAAAGTCGCCGTTAAATAAAGAAAGACACTTTAGGAAAATAAGAAAAGTACCTTAAAAAACTGTTGCTCTTAGCCTAAGCTATAATCCGTATACTTAAGAATAACTTTTATTAAGTATACACATAACTATAAGTACATCATTTGTTATCCTTTAGGTCAGTAAATCACTCTGTGACTTGCAGTTGCATTCTTTGATCTCGTGCTGCAGCTGAATTTGTCTTCATTGCTTATAAACCATTTGAATTGACAATTAAAGAAACCACAAGAGAAATGAATCGAGGGTTTGTCGAAAGGGTAAACACTGCAAAGTGTAGTTCCAGCAAAGGGTTTCTGATGAAAGTTTAAGGCTCATTAAAGAGCTGGTAGCTGGTAGGATACGCTAAGGATTTTGATATGGACTGTAAGTTAATGTTATGAGTATTGAACATTGTTGGGTCGCCAAAAAGAAAAAGCAAAAAAAAAATAATACAAAACAGAAAAACAATTTATTTGTTGCTTTTAGTCAGGACAGCAGCAGCAACATCAGTAACATCAGCAGCAACAGCAACAGCAACAGCGGCAGCAGCTGCAGCGACAACTGAGCATCATTTTTATTAACCTTATTTATGGTTATGTTTTCGAGGGCTCCAATGGTATCTCCCTTCTCATTTTATTTGCTTCTTTTTCTTCTTCTTTATCTTCTTCTTCTTCTTCTTATATAGTATGTTCTTCATGTTCACATCTTCTTCTTAGTTCGGCCGTTGTGGCGGAAGACAGACAAAAGTTTCAGCGAATGTAATCGATATTTTTGTTATTCTCTCTCTCTCTTTCTCTCTCTTTTTACCTACAAAAACTTGACAAAAGATGTGCCGTTGCGCTGTAATGTTCAAATTAGGAATACAATATATATATATGTATAAAGGATATATACATATACTAATCTAGTGCGTAGTATAAACAGCAGGAGTAGGGGAAATAGAAAGCAGAAGCAGAAGGAGCAGCAGGAGCAGGAGCAGGAGCAGAAGCAGAAACATAATGCGATAGCCAAAATAACAAATTATGCTTAAGCACGCAGGATCATATTACATACAGCTAACCATTATTCCATTTGAACCGCCTTCCCTCCTCCCCGTACCCTTTAAATATAACGCCCATCTCGTTCAACATGTGAGCGAATTGTCGAGTGGTCGGGGTAGGCGTGGCAACAGCAAAAGAGGCAGTCACAGTTGTTGCCATGGGAAAAATAGCATCAGGTGACTGCCGTCGATGGCAACCGGCGGGTGCTGTTGCTGGTTGCGCACTTTACCAGCAGCAACAGCAGCAGCAGCAGCGGCACGTGTCCATAACCAGGAGTAGAGCACAGACTGTTAGCCATATGGACCATGTGAATTGCCGCAGGCTGCATGCCCCCGTATGTTGATAAGGCACGTTTACCAGTACATTTATACACATATATATATATATATATATATATTTCTAGGTTGCCAAAAGTAGAGGATTTTTCTTCTTGGGGGAGGCAGAAGGGGATTTTCTTGTATTTTGATAAATTATATTTGGAATGCAATTAAAGCAGCAAAAGTATTATAGAGCCACAGAGTCGGTTGGTAAACCTCAAATAAAAAAAAAACAAAAACAGTGAAAAAAACAACAGCAAATCCTTTTGCCTCATTTTGCTTCCTTTTTCAATCCTTTGGACCTGTCACAACTTTGTCGTAAGGCCACACAAAATGTTGTCGCTTGTCGCCCTTTGATTTCTGTCCTCGCATAGGACTTATTATACTGCCGTTCTCAGTTCTCATTTCTCAACTCTGTTTTGCTTTGTTATGTGACATTTAAGCTCTCATACCTCCTTCATCTATATACCTACCCTCCCACTTTCACATTTAACCAGTGGGCGTGGCACAGTACGCTGACAGGCGGCTTGCGATAATGCCGCATTGTTAACATTTAAGCATTGTGACATGCTCCTTTTGGTCCTTTATTATTGTTCTTGTTGTTGCTGTTGCTGTTGCTGTTGTTGTTGCTTCTCTTTTATTCCTTTTGTTTTAATTGTTTACTAATGATATTTAAATTAGTACTCTATATGACCGCCAGCGGTTTCTTTGTATTATTTATTCGTAAGTCCTTCACATTTTGTCATCTCATTTGTTCCCAGTTTAAGTTTTCTGCGTATGACATGCCTCCTGCATAATTTACCCTATGCAACTTTAACATAAAACAAAAAAAGGGTTAAAAGGATGCCTAACAAGCAATGTTAAGTAATACTAACTGTTAGCTTAACAGTACTTCGAGTAACTACTAAATTTTTGCACAAATCTTTTAAATATTTGATTTTAAATTTTAACCAAACAATCTAAGTAACAGCTTTGAAAAGCAGTTTAGAAATGATGTCCTTTTATATCCGTGCTACTAGTAGAACTAAGAGAGAGTAAGAGTTTTAAAACCTTACTATTATTAGATAATATACAATTTCCTAAAATAATAATAATATATATTTGAATGCAGGGAATAAATAAAAAATAAATTCTTTTTAATTGAGACTCCTTTTGCAGTCAAGAGTTGGAGCTGAGCTCCAAGCTATGCCGTAAGTGGAGGACTGGGCATAATTATGTCGTCATTATCTAAAACACGTGGTGCAATTTAACAACATGACACAAGGAGTATTCCAGAGCACACGCCACAAATTATGAATATCAAAATGTGCTCAAGATAAACGACACAGGAAAAGCAATGTTGAGGTGGAGTTTGGGGTTGGGTTGGGGCTGTCAACTGACAGCTATAGGACTGGGATTGGAAAATTAGTTTTCCACGCATCGTCAGCAAACACAATGGAGCATCTCTCTCGCACTGAAATGGGTGTGGATATGGGATTGAAATTTAGATTCAGACAAACACTAGGTAATGGGGAATAGGGCATCGGGAATCGGGAATCGGGAATTGGGAATGGGAATGGGAAATGGGGAGTAGGGTATGCTGGCACCTACACATGATAATTTACAGCAGATTGTCGCCTGTTTTGGCTTAGGAAGAAAAAGAGACTGGAAGGGGGTGTACACTCGAATAGATGCTACATATTTTTGGATGGGCATTTGCATTCAATTACGGCAGCTGTGAGCCGGACAGATTTATTTTTATGCACGCGCCATAAAGGAAGGCCCCAAAATACGCCGCAGATGAACGTCGAGTGACTGGAGTTTCCTTCAGAAGAGTAAAAAGTCAAAAGAGTTGGCGTTGATGCTCGAGATGGATGTGGATGTAGTTGTGTGTGTGAATTTAGAGGTGGAGGTGGATATGGAAATGGAGTGAAGGATGAGTTACGGGATGGGGTTGGGGATTGAGTTAGCGTTGGCTGCGCTCAATCATAATTATGTGATTTGTTTGCGATGCCGACGTAGAAAGTGGAAGTGGACGTAGTCTGTGGAGCAGGCGAAGGCGCGGGGGACTAATTAAACAGACGGAGGCGCTACTGTGAGACGGTACGGCTGGTAGAGCGAAAGAATTAAGTGGGCGGGGAAAGTAGTCAGCGAAAGGGGTGTCAAGGGGTGGGAAATGTTGGAAATGTTGACGTATTGTCGCTTGTGTCGTCTAGTGGAAGTTATGACATTTTGATTTGAGTTTCATTTGATGTCGCTCAGCCGGCGCTCCGCATTGGGACGACTCTGATTTATGTCCAGATGCAGCCCACGGGCGGGGAAGGTGAACAACTAATTAAGTTGGAACTGGGCGAGGTCGTTGCATTGCGCAGCTGCAGGCAATTTAAAACGACAGGCGGACGGGTATACAGTGGCTTTTACGGGCGGGGAGGTTGGAAAGGATTGGGGAATGTAAAAATTGCTAATTGCAATAGGTAAATGGGCGTGCCAGAGTGAATGGATATTTTTGTATGTGTGTGTGTGTGTGTGGGTGTATAATGTGCTGGCATGTTGCTTTGCCAGTCAGCAGCTGACAAAGAGAGAGAGAGAAGACAGAAACGAAGGCAGAGGCAATGTGTGGCAACAAGTGACAGTGTGTGGAGCAGAAACTTGCAACAATTCGATATCGATTAACATTATTAATGAATGCATATTATGAGCAAAGGGTAAGCGGTGCCAGGGGGGCATCGATGAACATGAAAAGGTATTCAAACACACGGACAATTCTCAGAAATGCCCAAAATCAAATGAATGAACTGCAGCCAAAGATTGTCAACATGATCATCAACTGGTCCAGTGGATGGCCACATGCTCGGGATTGGAAGCGACAGACCTTGGCAGACCTCTGCGTGCTGGCAGGCTGTGGAATGTGTGTTTTAAACACACAAGAAACAAAAACAAAGACAACACAAAAAAAAGAAAAACACCAAGTCAAAGCAGAGTAGAAAAAGAAAACAAAACTAACAAAAAAGAAAAGAGAAGAAAAAACTCGAAGACTCGAATCAAATGCAGATAATATCAATTATATGTAAAAGATACAAACGCACCCGATAGATACATTCACTGTGATAAGCATTTAAATTATTAACAAACAAACAACACTACCAACAACAACGCTCAACGAACAACGACAACAAGAGTTGACAACGTCTCCAAGCAGCAACACCAACAACAACAACAACAACCAAACGGCAAAAGGATCCATGACATGAAATTAATGCGTGTTGCATATGTATTTGCCTGCGTCTGCCTATGTGTGTGTGTGTTGTATGTGTGTGCGTTTACCGGTGTATATATATAAATATATAATTCATTAGAAATAACAGCTGATTGGAATCATAACGCAAAGCTTAAGACCGTAACTCACAGCTCTCTCCATAAAGGTAACAAAATACCAAAACTTACAACAAACATTTTCGTTTCCACAAGATTTTCCAGTTCTACGAATTAAACGAAAAAATCACACGCAGCTATAAGAATTTCTTGCAGGAAAAACCCCAAAGGATAATTTACCTTAAATTTATGAAAATAAAGAGTAAATCTCAGTGAAATTAGTAAGAATATAGGATAAAATTAAATAACAATAATAATAATAATAATAGGAAAATTTTAAATTTCATTGAGTTAAAGTAATTCAATATGAAATTATTTGGAAGTTATGGTAAGGTATGGAAGATAGACCCAAATTTATGCTAAATGTGGCAGAATGAGTTGCCCAAGGAAGCTCAATAATATTTTTTAGAGTAAAAGATAAGCTAATTAATAAATAAATAAACATATAATATATTTATTTAAATTATTTTTATCTTGTTAATTATTTCTTTGTTTATTTATTATTACTGATACGAAATACATTTTCAACTGTATTTTTAATGTGCATTAATTTAAATTATAAAGTATTATATTTTAATATAATATATTATAAGTATTAATTTATATTATAAAGTGAACAATTGCCACTTTTCTATTCAATCATAAATATTTTATTATTAAAAAGACAAAATCAAATTTGTTATTTATTTTTTTTTTTTTGGACTTAATAAATTGTGTTAAAATTAATTTTTTCTATAAATTTACCTAAACAATGTGAAACCAGTATTTTTTTGATGATTTTCTACAACTAAATTTTCCGATTAAAAAAAAAAACTTAGTATTGGTTTGCAGTTTTTTTTTTTAAATTGTTAAGTAAATAACAAAAAAATTAAAAATAACTATTCGACAAATAATGGAAATTCGCAAATCGTGAATATTTTAATTACGACCTTTCTTTGTGGCGCTGGATGTAAAATAATATACCAACTGTTGAATTCCCTCTAGGAAATCTTAGCCCATTAGTAGATAAGGCAAATTTCTCATTAAATAAGTCTTAGGGCTCATATATCAATCGTAGATTAAACAGATTAGCCAATTATAAATGAAGAATTTCTACGAACTTTTAAATATGCTGCTTTTTAAGCATATATAACACAACTGTAAATTATGTATAAAATGACTGCTTAAATTGGAATTCATATAAGAAATAACATATATAAATACAGAGACTAAAACTTGCCAATCAATCAACTACTAGTTGTCAATCCGAATTAGCATTATTTGCTACAAACAAGACAAGTCAACGTAGATGGAAATAATCATTAATAATAATATTGTAAGTAGTTGCATATGAATAGTTAAGGCAATGTTTACAAGCTAATTTTCTAGAGTATACATTTTCGCTTTGTAAATGGTATCAATTAGCTGTGAGTTTTCACTACGGAACCCTTGCACAACTATAAGAAAATAATATTTAACAATTAAAGTTTTTCGGTTTATATTTTATTTTCAAACAATAATATAAATAAATTTACTCTAAATATTTTACATAGGGAGGGGGAAAAAAAAATACAAAAAAAAATGGTTATAAATAACAATTTACATTAATTTACATTATAACAAATTTAAAATCTTATTTTATAATCGAATACTATAATAAAATACAATATGCTTTTGTTGTTGTTGCCTTTGCTATAGGGGGTAGAAAAGCGGGAACAGTTATTGCATTCTGTTTCCACACATAGCAGAGACACCTACCGCTTGTGCCATTGAGGTCTACGCTAAGCGCAAAAATATCTGTTGCCGTCTTTTGGGCATGTCACAGAAAAGCTTTCGGTTATTTGCTACATTATTGATTTTAGTTGTTGGTTGCGAGTCCATGCTAATCCTTACAGAAGCGTGTATGTAGTACGTTCTCCGTACCGGAGAGTATGGCGCTCTCGTTGAGCGGACAAAGCTTTAAATACATTTCACTGGACTCTAGGGACTCGATTAGTATATACTCGAGATAGATGCGCGGGGAGGAGAGTATGCGCCAGGTGAGCGGATTGAGTATGTTCGTTTGATACTCCCAAAATACGGTTGCATGGCCAAGCTCATTAAGATCATTGCCAGGCAGCAATGCTGTGTAGTCAAAGCCAGGCTCAAAGTACATAGCTTTCTGTGAGAATTTCATCTTTTCAGTGGTCTTTTTGCTTTGAGCGTCATGCAGCTTTATGGACAGAGTGCCGACTTCACCGCCATGAAGTGTGCTCTCATCATGGCTAGAGACACGTATTGTGATCTTATAATGCAGTCGACAGAAAGGTGCTCGGTCACCTGTCATTAAATATAAAACTAGAGGAGGATCCTGTGGCTTGATGAGCCCACGCTCTTGGTGCTTTTTATAATCTTCATGGCTGTGGAAACCCATGCGCATACACAGGCTACCAGGCTCATTACAGGTGCTGCACTTGACATCCTTAAAGTTCTGCATAGAAAAAGAGAGAAAAGTTATTCAATAGTCTAGGTGAGTGTTATGCTAAATTAACTTACATCGAACGATTCACAAGTAACACCCATAAATGGACATTTGCTCTCGATGGATTCTGTATAGTAGCTTTCGCTACGGATGTGATTACAACCAAGGAACTCCTGCATGGTAAGGAAAAGTGTTGCCTTGCGATAGTTTTTCATAACTTCTTGAAGTTTCTTGTTACAGCCGGGATTATCAAAGCCTCCATTCGGATAAAAATCTACATGGCCAAGACGCTGAATTATGCCCAGACCACCCTTCATAAGAGGATTCGCATCTGTATGCACGACATCCACAAAGTCAGCATCGGATCTATCCAAACGCACAATTGGATCTGTGTCTGTGAACAGCGGCGCTGCCGGATCTAAGCCCGATATTCTTCCAAGTTTCAAACCAAAGTCACGCTGCAAATGTGATCCCGCATATCCCGACAAATGAGCACCCAGTGAATGGCCAATAATATGCACATTTTCCAAATTGGGCAGACGCAGCTCCTCATACAGCATGTGAACAACATGTGCCGTTATAGCACCCACTAATCTAATGTTGGCTACGGCCTGCACATAGGGAGGACTGGCACCACCACCCCAATCAATGAGTATCACAGCACACTTGTTTGTGGAACACTGTCTCAACAATGCCTTGGCCAAGTCCAGCATCCAAGGTATTTCACCCGACTCCAGATAACCATGAACCAACAAATAGATCTTTCCATTCTCATTAATGCCCAGACCCTGTACACTATCGGGATCATTAAGATCAATGTACTTCGGTTCATCAAGGGCGCTTCTCATGTGCAGCGTAAAATGCGGTTCTATCTCCGAGGGTTTCTGCGGATGCACATTAATCGTTCGTGTAACTGTATTCCAAGGACCATTGATGGGAAAGCAGCCATATACGCCAAAGCACTTAACCTCATTTATATCTATAAGAGAAAAAAATTTAGATCAGAAAACTGATTGAGGATACAATATATAAAGCTGTTATGAGCAGTCACTCTTATTATTTATTTTTACTATCAGATTTCGAAGGAAGTTTAGTTTATCTAATTAAAGGTTTCTGTTATCGAAAGATCATTTGTAAGCTATGTTAAAGCACTGTTAAAACACTGTTAACAGTAAATTGTAATATATGGTCCTTAAACTGATCATTGCATATGTTATGGATCATCAACAATATCTAATTATATGTGGGTAGAAACAGTTCTTGATGAATTTATTTTCAGTTGAGGAAACGGGTCATAGCCTTCGGCGGATGATCAACGTTGCGTGGCAGTCAGTCAGCTGCTGCCTTCCGCTCGGCTGATCAATAACCAATATCCAAATGTCTATCGTCATTGTCAACGTTTTGTCTTTTCCAGTTGTAGTTGTCTTTATCTATTTTTTATATTTTTATATCGGAAGTTTTATATTACCATAGAGTGGCGTGTGTGCTCTACCTGACGTTCCGCAACTAGGCAGGTATTTATCATAATCAATGCGAGTGTCGTAATTGCAAATTACCTATATTTAGACCCCACCCGAATATGATAGATTTTTATAGAAGAATAATATCAAAAATATGAATATTATAGGCAATCGTATGATTGGGCCCAAAAATGAAACGCATCTGAGGCATACGCTTTCCCTTTAAACGATCCAACACTGACCTGGTACTAGCCACTGTAGTAGTCGTAGCCCAGACTCATTAGGTTGAATGAACGAATGAAACCAGAATTTGTTTGCACAACCAAATGCTTGGAGCTACTCATGTGGCTCTGGGTCTGGCTCTGGCACTGGCACTGGCACTGGCACTGGGCCAAAGTCTTGTTTTGTTTAACTAATGAATGGCAATGGAAAAGCTGAAAAACTTTCTGTACTGCTGATAACTGCTACGGGGTTGCTTAGCTATTTAAGAGAGAATGACAGAAATCGTTTATTCGAGCATATATAATACATATACTAAGTATTGCTTAGAACAATTAATTGGGTCATATTTGTATGTGATAATCTGTATATAGTAAATGACATAATTAGCGATTGTTTATAGACTATAGTATATACAAATATATATATATATATATACAAATATATATGTATACATATTTATATATATATTGAAGGGTATTAATGTCCGTTGTATATAGTAGAAAAGTATACTGTTATTTATTTAACTTTTATGGCTAACATCTTGACTTGAAGTGATATTGATATATCAACAATATATGTGATATTTAAGACATTCTAGAAACCGCTTTAACCACAATTGGTTAGCTTAACAAACTGGTAAAGACTTAAAAAAAACATGTAAAATTAAAGTATTGCCCAAGATTTGTAACAGCCCCAAATATTGAAATACTTACCACTTTTGGGCGCCGGTGGCAGATCGATCAGCGTATTAACTGCTGCACGGCTTGTGTGGTTGGCCAAGTAAAGCATTGTCTGCAGCATGAGGCCGCCGGTTGTGTTGGCCACATACATTTTGTTAGTATTCTTGATCTCTTGGCTACAGTAAATGGATTTTTCTTGCTATTTGGCTTTTTATTATTAATGTTTTTTTTATTTTGTTTTTATATTTTTTTAATGGTTATAAATGTTGTTGCTGCTGTTGCACTATAATAACCGTTATACCACAACTGTATACATTTTAGCCAGGAGCTAAATGCTGCAGAATTAACTCACGACCACTTCCCGTCTAATGTATATTATTTATAAAACAAAAACCAAAAAAAAATAAAGGTTTTTCTTTATAGCTGTAGGATTTATTAGTGTTGTATCAATGGGGTCTATGTTCTTTTTTTTTTAATTAAATTAATCTTATCGCACACCTGTCTCTTTGTGTGTCTATCGATTTAATTGTCCACTTGACTTCCACAATATTTTTTGTCTATACTTATAACTTTTAGATTTATTAAGTTTTGCACGTTTCTTTCTTTCATTCGGCTTCCCGGATCAATCACAATTCATGCACGTTAGCTTTAGCGTTTAACGTTTATGTTCTCGTTCTCATTTACTCTTTCATACGTTTTGCTTGCCGCACTCCTTTATCGTTACTTGCTAATCACCTATCGTCGTCGTCTTAAACATTTGACGTCCGCTATAGCACTGAGCCGATCAGCTGCAAGCCACGCAATTTTTATGCCCATCGACAGCATGCCGACGACTTAAGTTAAGCTTCGGCATGGCGCTGCATAGCCGTCGCTGCTCTCAAACGGGGAACATCTGCTAAGAGATAAGCTATACCCGCTTGCACATTTCTTACAGTGAGATGCAAAGTACAGCCAAATGGCAACGGCATCCACATCGACATTAACATCAGCATCAGCATCAATACATCGACATTGTCAACGCCAACAGCTTCATCTCGCCCCCTTGCTCTTGATGCACTTTTATAATATGATAAGTAGCAGCGGCGCAGCAGTCGAAGATCAAAGTCGCGAGGCCGCTGCCAGAAGTTATAATATGTTTATGAAATACAACTAAAAGCTCTGGGCATAGCATTTCTTATCGAAAGAAAGCCCAACGAAATTAGACAACTGGAGAACTAGTCAGAGGCTGAAACCAATGTCATTTGCATTGATAAGAAGATAGACTATACAGTTTTAGCAGATAGGGGATGACTATTTACACTAAATTGTACAGTTATTTAATGTTATCGCTGGCAATCGATTACTAAAAGTGTGTCAAGCTCTGGAAGGCAGGCCTCCATCCCAATCGGGGGCACTGCGGTGCAGGTGGTGTCAATGTCTGAGGGGAGTTCTTATCAGTAATCGACACGTTTCGCTGATTTCGTTAAAGTTTCGGTATTAAGCTTGGATTCGGCAACTGTATCATCAACACCATCGCTATTGACAGAGACGGCGACAGCGACAGCGACAACGGCATCAGCGTCGGCATCGCATCGAGTCCAAAGTCCATAGGCAAAGGTGTTTACCGATTTGTTGGTTGCTTGACTTTTCCACCAGGATTTCATCTCTCGATTGACGTCAATTGGTACGCCAGTCGCCGCTTATATTGCTCGACGTTCGTCTGGAATATAGCAGCACGTCTCTTATCAATCTATATATAAGTTATAATTGTTTTTGTTTACGAGAAATGTCTGTGTTTTCCATGCTCACACTTCTACTATTCTCTTCCTTTTCCTTCCCTTTCTCTCCCTCTCTCTCTCTCTCCCCATCTTTCTGTCTATCTCTCTATCTGTTATTTCCTCCCTCGCAGAGCTATTAAAAATGCAATTTACATAAAAATTTTAATTAGTTCACATTAATACAATAATTGCGAATTGCGAATGAAATAAACACTCAGCCTGTGCCTAGTGCATAACTCAATAGAACTATTCAAAGGTTTTGAAATTCTATTTTTAGATTTTGCAATCGCTGATTTCAGCAAATCTATATACACTATAGCTACTCGATTCTTGCAAATAAGTACTAAGTACTTCCTCATCTCGATTTTTGTGCTATAACAACTTATTTTTTCATTACGTATTAAGAAAGTTCAAATACTTTTGACTTCGTCAGTGAAAACTTTCATTTTCATGTTGCAAAAATAAAGTACAGTTAATATCATATATATTATTGATCTGACTAAATTTTATGGGATTTTGGGAACCCATTTCCGATATTTATATATTTTATTTTTATTCTCTTAATTCTATAAATTTAGAATTTATATAGAAATGTTCTAGAAACTTACCTTATCCTCTAAAATTGCTTTCATCTCGGATTTTATTGCCTAAAAAAATTCAAGTTATTTCTGTACTAAATTTATTCCCATTAAAGTGCCAAATGCAGTTATCTTCTTAAACCTTGTGTAGGATTATTATTTATTCTTACTATATTTATATATATATTTCACTCTATATTGAATTGTCTTGAAAATAAAAGGGACTAATAAATCCAATATGGTTATAATATATTTATATACATATACCAAAATATGTTTTAAATGTGTTGATAAATTGTATTAATTAATTTAAATAATTAGTTATGTTCATATATATGTATATATTATATATACATATATATTCTATACTATATATATATTATTTATAAAAATCATTATACTTTTTACTTTTAAATTAAAATTGCCTGTCTCCCATGTTTCTTTCATTTATCTAAATACGCCGTATGCCCACTTCCTGTGTGTATATCATAAATATTTTTCTCATTGTACTGTAAATATCTCAACTATATTTTAAATAAATATATATATTAATATAACTGTATACTTTTTACATTTCTTTATTCATAAAAATTTGTTTTTCCCAGAAGCATTCATAAATATTCCAGGAGATCAATGAAGGCCAAAGTCCATTGACGTCGACAACAATTCTGCGTACAACATTCCTACACACATTTTATTCCCGTCTCAAAGTGCAATTTTATGTAAAAATAATTATAATAATAAGAACAATTAAAATAATAATTGAAATTAAAATATTTATATAAATTATAAGAAATTTGTAAAATAAATAATAATAATAATATATTAAAATAATATATAATAATAATAATAAATAAAAATTAAAATAATAATAATAATAAGATTTCATAATATTAAATTAGTAATTAAGAATTATAGAAAAAAATTAAAAAAATAAATAAATAATTTATCAAAATAAAATATAATAATTTGATTATAAGAATATAAATAATGTAATATAAAAAATAATAATAAAATTGTATATATAATTAAAAAAAAAATAATAATAACATTAAAAATAGTAATAAAAAAATAGTAATAATACAAATAATTAAAAAATTATAGTATTTAAAAAATAATAATAATAACAGAAATGTAATTATAAATAATCAAATAAATATTAATTGTAATATTTAAATTAATAACATAAATAATAAATAAAATATATATTAATAAATTAAGAAAAATAACAATAGTACTAGTAGTAATAAATAAAATATTACTTATTTAAATTAACAGTAATAATTAATAATAATAAATTAATAATAATAAAAATATAAATATAAATAATAGCAAAAACAGTAATATTTATATAAATACAAATAAAAGAAATTATCAAAATAATAAGTAATAATAAAAAAAATTTCAAAATAATAATGACAAAAATATAATAAAAATAATAATAATAATAATAATTAAAATAATAATTATATAAACTTAATAATAATAAAACTAATAATAATAATAATGATATAATTCAAATTAAAAATTAAAAAAAAAACAAAACAAAAGGAAAAGTAAAAAAAAATAGTAATAATAATAATTGAAATATTAATCACAAAAAATATTTAAAAATTAATAAATAATTCAATTAATATTAGTAACGATAATAATAATTTAATTCGCGGCGGCCCTCGATTCTATAGATTAAGTAAAAATATAAATATATATTAATTTTAATCAATCAAATCTGGTTAAGATTTTAGATTAAGTAAGAATATAAATATATATTAATTTAAATTAATCAAATCTGAAACATTACTTTTTTTTTTTTTGGCTTGCTAAGCGTATATAATGAAACCCTAAAAATATATATATATATTTTTTTTTATTTTTTATTTACTTTTTAATAATTTTTTATATTTTTATTTATAAAACTAAACAAAATAAAACGTATAATTATTTTTATGTGGATGTATTCAGAGATGAAACTTTTTGGTTAGGATACACATTGCTGTTGTTGTATTGATAAAAAAAAATAATAATAATAATATTATTAGTATATATATTAATATATATAAAAATATATATATTATATAAATATATTTATTGCAGGCACTTAGCAAGAGCTCGGCATTTAAGTTCTTTTCATTAAAATTAGTTAAGGCATATCTGGGTCAGTTTAAAAGCATCTAAGGATTATTGGATTTCAGATTATGGTTTACGCATGGCGGATGTGACTAATGATCTCAATGTGACATTAGTTAGATACAAAATGGCACTTAGCACTAAGACTTAAAATACAACTAGTTAAAGATTATTAAAAAAAAACATATATAGAGGATTTTCTTTTGGTGTTCATATCCACTCCTAACCACATTGTTAATGCCTCTCACTCTGTGCGCTGCATAATCATTTCAATTTTATCGCCGGCGGCTGCGATTAGTGGTACTGTAAGACAGCAATCAAAGTCCTGTGTCTTCATCTCGTTAACCTATTAGAGAGGAATTAAGGTTGTATGAATTATGTCTTTGAGTTTAGATATGGATACATGCCTGCATGATGCGATCAAAAGGTTTCAGTAGACCAGACATATCCGCTGGGCCGCCACTACGAATGCGATTGATGAATACACCACGCTCGTACAGTCCATCCGATACGGAGAATCCATAGTCATCATAAACTTTATCCTTGTAAAGTGTGACATGAAATATGCGTTGCTGTTGATCCTTGCCTGCACAGCCTGTGCCATTGTTGTTGCTTGCCTCCGTATTAGCCGATGGACTACGCGGTCGACGTTGCACCTTGGCATAGATAGCCTGTGCCTGGGGCAAGCCAACACCGTTGGCTGCAGCGCTGTTGCTTATATCATGACTGCGCAGTATCTTCAGATCCACAATATCAGACAGGTTGTGGAGCAGACTCGTGGCATGTGACAATGGCATGCCTTGCACGGAGTGCTCATCAATAGCCAGCAGCTGATCTCCCACATGGATCTGACCATTCTTATGCGCAATACCACCTATAAAATCAGAACATAATCAGTTGATGAAGTGGAAATGGAGATAAGAATAACGGCTTACCTTCCACGACGCCGCTAATTGTTATAGGTTTGGTAATTTCCTCACTGCCAGCCAATGTTATGCCCAGAAGTCCACCCTTGGGTTCCAGTCTTACCGTAAAGATAATCTGATGCAGGCTGCTGCCACTGCTCTTGCTGCTGGAGCTGGCTGCTGAGCCGTAGACTTTGTTCTCCATTGGCGGTGGTAGAGCCGTGCAATCCACGCTGTTTAGGTATGAAATGTATAAGGACATTATAGAAGTATTTAATTAAAAGGGAGATTAACTCACCTGGCATATCGGTTTAGCTCATAGCCACCGTAATGATGTGGCTCCAGATCCTGTTCATCAACCTCATCATCTTCCTCGGGCAGTTCGGTGGTCAGGCTTTGTGTGTTCGGTGGGGCGGCAAAGGATCGACTATTGGAGCAACCATTGACTGCTGACCAAACACCATTTGGACCAATGTGCCGCATTTGCACAGATTGTAGGCTACCTGATTCATCAATGCTGGGTCCACGGAAATAGTCTGGCTGCGGTGTGCTTGATTTCATGGAAATGCAATCATTATACTTAACTTCCGCATATTTTGATGCCACATAGGCGCTGCTATAAAGATCATTATCGCCAGCGATAGCAGTGGTGCAGTTGCTATAGATAGGGCTGGGCAGAAAGTCGGGCAGCACCACTCGTTTGATGGTGAGCGTTGTGTAATCTGCATTTGTTGTGGGTATTGGCAGCTCCTTTAACAACGCATCCACATTAAAGTGCTGCACGGGATGCTGGTCCACAGCCAACAGTATGTCACCGGGTCTCAGCGACCCACAGCGATGTGCTGGACTACCCATTTTTACATCCGATATGATAAGACCTGCATGACTGGATCCACTGACACTTAGGCCTAAACCACATTTAGCAGCACGCAGCAACTTTACATTAAAGACTCCACTGGAGGGCACCACAGCATCTGGCATATCAAACTCAACCTCCAGCTCCAGCCAATTGGCAGCAGCGGGTAGCGCCGCATTGCTAGTCCGACCATCTAATAGCTGATGCATGGCGACTACATCCAGACTATACATTTTATTAATGGCCACAATGCGATCTCCTGGCTGTATGCAACCGCTGCGATCGGCCACCGAATCGGGCAGAATTTGGGCAATGGTAACAGCACGTCCGCAGCTGGTAGCAGCGCCTAGCACAATGCCAGCGCCTTGATTGCAATCAAGCAGCACCGGGAAACTTTCTGCACGGCATAGACCCAAGCTGGTTGTGTGTCCATTGCCTGTATTATTGTTGCCACCAGCTCCAGCATTGGCAATGCCACCATTACCACCATTCGCATCCAGTGGCAATGAGCTCTTGCGCACAATACGTGGACGCTGCCTGCCAATAGACTTGCGTGACTCCAGGGTGCTAAAGCTATACTTGGGGCTGCCCAGCGCCGTGTGACCTATGTATATACCAAAATGGGAAAATCTACATTAAAATGTTGCTCCAGCTATTTTAAGAAGCCCCTCTGTGCCCAGCTGTCGCTTATACACTATTCATAGGCCTTCATGTGCCTTCATGTGCCTTCATTTGCTTTCATAGGCCGCCTTCCTGCCCAATTTTGGTCAAAGCTTTTAACACACCATTGCCGGGGTCGGATGGTCCCATCTGATGGCCATGTGTGAGAAATAGTTCGGCCACTTTGACTGCAGTTAATCCACAGCTTAGCCAAACATACGCACACACATATATATATATACTTGGATAAATAGTTACATATACATATATATATATAGTAGTATGTGTGTGTGTTTGTATTGCCCTGACAGGGCGCCTCTGCCTGTTTATTTTCCTGTCGATCTTTCTTAAGAATTTACGGCCCAACTAGTTGTAGTCGCTCCTCCATTGTCGCTACCAAGCAGAATTATTCGTCTCTCTTCCATGGCACTCAGCCGCACAAATTGATTGGCATTAATGTGTCTGCAGCGAGGGTTCATCAAATAATTCTATACTATTCTATTTATATATACATTATATATGTAGTCTATTAGGAGTTGAACAGAAGTAAATATACTTAAATATATACATAGTTCGGAAAATATACACTGAATATATTTATTGTTTAATCTATAAATAATTTTCCTATAACAAGTATAAGGAAATAAGTATACTTTATGTGAAAATCTGTTCAATTATGAAATTATTTGTTATTAAATAGATATTAATAGAGCTATAAACTAACTAAGTTAACCTAGAACATTGACTATAGAAAACTTTAATTATATATATAAATACTCCCCCATATACAAGAACTTATGAGGCAACCCTCTCAGCTATGAAGCATATTGTTTTAGATATTGAATGTTCATTAACCAGACGCCCACGCTACAAGACCTTCAAAGTGCCATTTTTGGTTGGCCGCCTTGGAAGCCTTTTGGCATTTCACAAGCAGTCGGTGATTGGTTTATTTAGATAGCCAAAAAAAAAAAACAACAAGAAGCAAAAACCAAGACAAACTCAGCTGGAGCAATGAAATCAGTGGTAGAGTCACTGCCAGTGAGATAGAACTTGTAGTAGAACTTACCACGTCGTGCCAGTGCATGTGCCGGCATGATTTGCATTTGTGTGTAACCCCGTCCTGTGCTTGTGTCCAATATGGTCATTACCTCATCGGGAGTGTAGGCAGTGTGCTCGATCATTGTGTCATCTATGGAGAGCACCTGATCGCCAATTGATAAGGCGCCACAACTGCAATAGACATGCAACATAGTTTTTTTAATATCAAATTTATATATATGGACATTGTTTATGTCATGAAATTAAGAATAATATTTGGTTGTTATATGTTATGTTCACTTACCGATCGGCAATACTGGCAGGTAATATAATAGCAATATGTATACCCGATTGGGTTACCTCATCTATTTTATCGGTACTGGAAGCTGTGTCAGCTGAGCTGGGACAGGCACTAGTATAGTTACAGAGCACTAGACCCAACTTATCGTTCATGGGTCTTTCGATCTCAATCAGTAGCGGTCCCATTGAGAACTCTACGCTCTGTACAACGGAGACATCATATTCAATGGTTAGTTTTGTATAACCGGAAATGTGACCGCATTTAATGATCTGTTGCGCTTCGGCCAGTGTCTTGCCAATGAGCGAGATCTAAAACAGTATAGAAATAGGGAAACATATATACATATACATATTTATATTCTTAGCGAGAATGATGCGGATTCGGAAATGTTTCAACGGAAGCGACTGTCGACAGCAGGTGTCTTCCATCATTGAGTGAGTTGTACACTTACGTTATCGACTCGCAGTAAACGATCGCCGGGCTTTATACGTCCCGTCTTATATACGGGACCCTGTAGTCTCACGTGAGTGACAATCAGTGGATAATCGCCACCGCCCCGCAGTGTTAAGCCCAGGCAACCGCTTTCCCGTTCCACGGTGATCTGTGCCAGTTTCGAGGTAACACACAGACTATTTTGGGAAACTGCTGCAACAACAAACAACAACAACAACAAACAGCAAGAACAATAACAAACAGTAACAATAAATAAATGAAATTATCAAGAAGTCCATAATATTGAACTTACTGCATTCAGGCAAGGAATATTCAATTTCCACAATAGCTGGAGCCATATCTGCTCCATTGGCACACAGCATGCTCATTATCTTTTGATTGCTCAGACCAATGGTTGAAATGCCATCAATCTGATGCAGACGATCACCTGGCGCTAAGAAATCGGCCGCATGACCCACTGGATTAAGTGCGCCAATAACAGGTGGATACGATAGATCATTACGTTCTGTGGATGTGTTCATAGTGTGTGAAAATTCAATGTCAGATTAATCGTATGGCTCTCAACATCTTTCAAGTAAACAAAAACTGTTAAGCAATTAGCTAACATTAATCTTATCCCTTAAAGAGAAATTCTACTGCATACATCAGCAATTTACTTTCTTCATAATGATTCTGAATCTGATACTAAACTTATTGCTTTATAAAAAAGTTTTACTGAAGATCTTTCTACAAGTTTTCTACCCACAAATTCTATCTTCCATTACTTTTCTCCCTCTTCAGCAGTTTTCAAGGTTTACGAAAGTCTCAAAATACTTGTTGGACTTTACGCTTTATTTCCGACTTAATATTTTGTTTATTTCTATAGCATATGATACAGCAATAGATTTTCCAGATCATTTACAGTTTTGATTAGTTCGGTTGGCCAGTCTTGCTGTTGCCTTGGTCTCCATTTCGATATCTGTCAGCGGCTCGTCATGCGACACTGACGCGTCTTTTGGTCAAAACCAAATAAAATAAATATAAATATAAAAAAACAAAATCAACTCGTAAATAAATGTATGGTTAAAAAGCGACTGTCCGAGTTGCTACTTTGACAAACAACTCGTGTACAGGGCAGCCATTGGGAGTGAATGCGCTGCTGGCGCATTGCCAGACAAACACTTGCTCTCCGCCCTCGTCTTTGTCATCGTCGTTGTCTTTGTCTCTGTATATGTCTCTACATATGAACATTAGAATGGTGAAGGCGACGACAAGACGTCACTGTCACAGACGTTGTAGATGCTTACGTCATATGGCTACCGGGTATTGGGTACTGGAAAGCCATAGTATAGTCCGGCTCTGGTCCAGTTGCACATACTATATGCTATATGCTAGGGTTAATCCTACACTTAACCATCTCTTTTATATTTTACTTTTTTTCTTTTCTTTTTGTTTGTTTGTTTTCTTTTCATTCACCCTGTAAGGCTATGAGACAGTGGCATGCCGCCAGTTCTTGCCTAGCCGTGGCCAATGTGCGCCAGTTTTTGTTCGCGCAATATGTCGAGATTAGTCAGGGAAATGAAATAAAAATTTTAGAATACAAACTACAAATTCGGATGCAGACAAAATATGTATTATAATGTCTGGCAGTCGACAGACGCGACCCGCCTGCGGGATGCTAAGGGGGTGTTAGATTCAAATGATGATTTATTTTGGCAGCGACTATACAGCCATAGCAATAGAAATGGTTATGGCTATGGCTATGGCTATGGCTATTGCTATTGCTATGGCTATGGCTATGCTTCTGACGACGTCAACGACGACAACATTTGCCGTCGTTATCGACATGGACGCGTTCCGCATTCAAATCGTATCGGCCCACTTTAGCTGGAGATCAAGACCCCAAGACCGCCAGACTACCAGACCGCAATATAAAACAGCCCTAGCCCCAAAAAAAAAGAAAAAAAAAACAAACAAAAAAGAACCGCAAATTAAAGCAGGGCCAACCCACTTGTATGAAGTAAATAAATTGCCTAAGACTCAATGATGCTATGCAATCTATAGAACTTGAGTAATAAGTTTCAGAAAGCACAATATAATGTTCATACAGATATCTGTTCTATATATGTAAATCGAAATTCAACAAGATGATAAGCAGCGATATACTATTAACCTTAATTGTCCTTTATCACTTGTTTATTATCCTTGGCTGTTCAACTACAATAACACTTTTCAACTAAATTCAAATTATGGTTCAAAGCCTTTTCTTTCATTGTATTTCTCTTCCTTTTGGGAGTGCAAAATGATTTGTAAGCCCTTCTAAAAAAATTTTCCTTTTACTTAATTGGTATTTCTTGAACTTTAAACAGTGCAAAATAATTTGTAAAGCCTTCAGTTCAATCAACTTATCTACTCTTATATTTAACAAAGAACCTATAATTCCATTGAACTTCAACCCACTTTTCTGTAGGCTGCTTAAGCGCAACCCTTAGATGGTTTACAAATTTCATAGAGCATAATTGTGAATAAATGTTAAATGTCTCAATCAATGTTAATTTGCACTGACAGCTGTCAAAAATCACTAAAATTTAACTATAAAATTGTATATATTATGCGGGCTGCTGTTTTCTATAACAATTTCAATACCAATTATCAATTATTTGTTATATCTATATATTTATCTAGCAAAAATATACTAACGGGGTGCCATCATAATGAGATGTTCTGTGGGCCATTATGTTTCCACTTGAAAGTCATTTGGTTTGTGTTAATTTTCAATTCTCTATCCTCTATGTGTAAATATATATATATAAGTAAAGTATGTTTGTTGCTTACCTGCGAAACTGATGGCCAAATGAAGAGCATTACGTGGCAGGGTAATCGTTGCATAGGTTGTGCCTCGTTCTGGTGCCAAACCGGAGTCTTCAGATTGTGCAGGGCTCATGGCGCGATCAACTGCAAATGTATGAATATTAAGTAATCAGTGATGAGTATAAAAAGTACATGGCATAAAATCAACATCAAAGGTGTTGCATTCAATGTTGGTCATTGACCAATGCTAGCTACTACCTATCACACACCCCCATACCCAGGAGCTTGGCCAACCAAAATGGAAAGCATCAGCGCATTTCGCCAACGGCTGTCAAAGGAATGAAAGAAGACCAGCAGCTAGCAGACCGTATGATGAGTACAAGTACCCAAAGTAAGCAGCTGGTGGATCCCAAATGCAATTCTTAATTTATTCATCAACACCGTTGAAGCAACCAAAAAAGCGTCAAGAGATCAAAAGAACAACAACAAGAATTTTACCATGGAAATTCGCCTTTCCGGCAGTAGAGTAAACTTTCAATGGATTCGACACGCCCACCTGAATGTACACCGTACCCATTCGTATGAGTCATATACATATTTCTCTTTTCTTTTTGGGTATAACCAATGTTCAATTTATGACCTTCAGCATGGCCAATGTTTCAATTAAAATTCCAACACAAATAACATTTACAGAAAAAAGCAAAAAATAAATAAAAAAAAATTAACTCAAATAAAAGCAAAATGATTAATAAATCAATTAATCTTTATGATGTTTTCATGTGTTTTTTCGCAAAACAACTGCAGATGGCGTTATTCTTTGTTATGAAAGAAGAAGTAAAGAAACCATATTTCATGGAATATAACCAAAAACAAAAAGAACTGTGGGAGTACCCAACTCATAATGAGATCAGTGTTGCGCCTTTGTTCAGGGTTCAATGTTACACAAAAAGTATTACTCTTAGTATCCTATAGTTATAGATTAATAATTTTTGTAGCACACACTATTGTTACTTTCATTGATGTGGCAACACTTAGAGACCACGCAGCGTATAAACAATCTGCAATAATTGTGGCATTGCTTGTGGTCTGCTGCGTGATGCCTGTTGCCCTCCATGTGCGTAAAGAACTAAAAGAAACAGACGCACACCTTAAACGCACACACACACAACACACTTACACACACATATATAGGCATAGAGAAAAACTTTGACGTATACGGCGGTCGCTGCGGACGCGACTTTTATTTTTGAACGCTTCAATGGCGCATAAAGTTTTTCTTAATGCCTGCCTGAGTATGAAAAACAAAAACAATAATTAGGCAAAAACAAAAAACAAACACAAAAAAAAAATAAATAAATTAAAACAAAAAAAAGAACAAAAGAAACAACAAAATGAAAAGAAAACACAAAAGGACGGCAGTGTGGCAAAAGAGAGGGGGAAAAACCAAAGACAAGGGCGGAGAAGCTAAAAAACGTTACGTTAAAATTTTTTACGTTTCGCTTCATTTGCATGGCACAACAACAACGCACGCATCTTGCAGATACATTCGCCTAGATTCGTATTTACAATCACACACACAAACACATACACTATGTATCTGTGTGTGTACATTATATGTATTTAGATACTTTTGGTGTTTGCTTTGGGGGTTTGGACATTTGCGCTACATTTTGCGGCGCGATTCGATTTTTTATATATACCTACGATAATTTATTTTTATACCCTGTACCCATTAGTAAACTGATTATATAGGGTATAACTGAGTTGGGCAAAACTAAATTAATAATTAAAAAAAAAAACAATAACAACAGATGCCTTTACATCATAAGCAGCAAAATGGATCGTATCCATACATCCTTTATATCCTATAGATTTCCGTAGATACTAAAGTTCATGTTGGTATTTGATTAATTTACTCAATATAAAGTATATATATATTATATATATGTAACAGATTTGATAAGAGCAATCCATAGACAAACCTTTAGAAAGTTTATTACATTATCTCTTTGATACCTAAATACTATTTTGCGCTACTTCCTTCTATAAATTTTTATATATATTTATTAAAATATAAAAATTTTATAAATAAATTAAATATATATAATATATATAAAGATAACATACATTTTTAATTATAAAATACATTGTTAATAGGGTATTTTATAGTCAATCAGTATCATTTTTTTTTTTATTTTATTATATAGTTGCTTTTTATTGAATTTTCTTTTGCCTTTTCTTTGACAGAGTAGAAGAGGTTAGGTAGAGGGGTATGGCAATTTTTTAGTACCTCTTTTGGCTGCACATTATGTTGCAGTTTCTGACATTTGGCGGCTTCCTTTTTGCCACTTTGCCACATTTGCTTTGAAGTCATTTTACATTTCTATATTTACAATTCTATGGCTGACTTTTGGAAAGAGTTTTCTTTTATTTTTCTTAATTCTCCACTGTTTTTTGTTTTATTTATTTATTTTTTTTTTGTTAGATTTGTCTCTCCCATTTTTCGCTATTTTTATGTGGCTTTTCATTTTGATTTTTAGAAGCGCCGCAGCGCTGCTTAACGGCGCTACAAATTTTCATTTTGATTTCTTTTATTTTTTTTTCCTTTTCTTTTTGACATAATTCATTGGATACGCCAAGCGGAAATCGTGTGTACGATTAGTTTTTCGTAACTATAATCATATATATTTATGTTTATTATATATATATATCTATATATACACATATATAAATATATATATATGTGCAGCGGATTCATTAGATTTGACTATAATTTTCAACGCTTGCGAATAAAATTTATATTCTTTTAATAGTTTTGTTAGATTTAAGTCAATTTTCTTTTAGAATAGATACGCAAATTCTATATTTAAATCCTAACCAAAAAAAAAAACCCTCAAAAATCGGTTTATATATAACAAATATATATCAACTATTTAGTATATAATTGCACTCTTGGGGAATTAATTAATTGATTTCAACTGATCAACAACATTTGCTACAATTTCCGATTCTACAATTGCTTTAAGTGAATCCAAGAAAACTTGAAAAAATATTGAAGAAATCTTCTACTTTGCTATACATTTTTGGTATATAGTTAGTAATTGAAATATATAAATATATATAACAGACTAGTACTTCTCTCTGTGTGTATATATAGCCACAGATTTTATGTTAATGAACATCTTGATTTGAATTTAATAATTTAGTTGTTTGCGTATTGTTTGTGGGTGGTAAAAGCTGTTGGTGACTTCATTAGAAATAATGTAAATTGGCAGGAAAAGTGACGAAGACATTTGCAGTTCCGTTTAAAAGATGTCTGGAAAATGCGGGGAAAAGCCATTAAATGAAAAACTATTTTTGTATGTATGCATTAGGTATACTGTCCGTTTCGTTTTATGGCCACTATATTGCTTGCTGTTCATGTGCAAGCGGTATTTGCCATTCGGTGTTGCACGTTGCAATGTTGTGAGTTGCCCGTTGCCCGTTGCACGTTGTAGACGCAGTAAAATTTATCGGCGACAGTTGCACGTTGTGCACCCAAATGGCGGAAATTGCGCTCAGCCGCAACATTTCAATGGTTGGGGATTGGATTGACTATGGCTAAAAGCAGGGAAATGTGGATTATTGCCACTTCCTGGCTGTTGGTAATCCTTGGCAATTATACAGCACACGGAACACTTGCCGGCCTGATTAAATTAGATAGACAGTTAGACCTTTTGGATAAGTTGCACCAACAAACCAAATGTACAACACTTGAAGGGTGTTTCTACAGGAGTTTCTACTCAGCCAACAGTTTCTACTCAACAAACTGACTGACAGATAATTCCACATAGAATTCGACAGAACAGATCGCTGGGGGTCTGTTATTGTTAATGTTGTTGTTGCTCTTATTCTTCTGATGTTGTTGTTGTTTGCTTTGTCTTTATTGTGGGCCACCATTTGCGGTACATTTGCAGCAAGACATGCCACAGAGCGCTCTGCCACATTTACTTTGAAAATAGACATCATTCAAGTCCTAACCCCAGCCATGATCTCTGGGCATGATGATATCTTTCAACCCAATGAATACATTCTACTGTTAATGATCTGTAATAATTATCTTTTAACTAAGTTTCTTGCTTTCAGTTTCCAGCTTAAGCAATATCTTTGCTATGCAAAACTATCAGTCCAATGATAATTCCTACACATACATACATACACATATACATATATAAATATATATATATATATATATATATATATATATAAATATATATATGTTAACATATGTTTATGGATTTCCCCCCTTTTGACAGGTGATCTCTTGATTTCAATGTGGGTCACTTAATGTGTGGCGATTGATTGACATACATGTATACATGCATACATGCATACATGTGTACATTTACCATATAAGAATGACAGCTCAGTTGTTTGTTATTCCTTGAGTCCAGAACTGACGCAATAAACAACTTAACTTAAGGAGAAAGATAGAGATAGAACTGAAAGTGAGTTACTAATTGAATTGGAACAAGACATTCATGTGCCCATTGTTAGCCTCCACATATGACTATATACAGACGTATCTATATGCATATACAGTATATATATATATATATATATATATATATATATATTTATGTTCTTGTGTCCATTTACCACACACTTCAAAATGTACGACAGTTACAGCAGTACAGCAAAGTTTATGCGTTCACGGTGAAAATATGTCAAAAATTTCACAACTGAATCTAAGTAGGGGACAGCCCAAGGCTCCAGGGGCTGGGGCAGGGCACCACAAGGCAAAGACAACAAGAAAAACCAATTATTGCAAATGAATTCAAGTGTGGTTCCACAAAAAAAAATAAAAAAATAAAATGTCAACATCTGATAAAGCCGCAACAAAGCGGCAGAGGCAATGTCGCAACACAGGCACAGTTGCTGCCGCTTACGGGGCAGGATAGTTGCAAGGGCAACGGATGCAGCCAAAGTGCAACACCCCGTTCTGAGCTAAACTGAACTGAACTAAACTAAACAGAACTCAACTCAACTCAGATCAACTGAACTGAATTAAACTGTTGCATTGAGGCAATGAGGCAATGAGCCAATGAAGGGGTCGACCCTTGCGTGCAAAATACGCATTTGCAGGGGCGTGTTGCAAACACGAAAGCATGCAGCAGTTACAGCTACTACATACAGATCCTCAACTATTTAGCAAGACGTTGACATTTATTTGATGAGTATCATAAAAAAAGGAACCAGCAGGGCTGAACAGCAAACTAAACTAAAGCTACCAACAATGAACTAGTTCCATACGGTATAAACTTAGGCTGCAAGCTTTGAAATAACTTTCTTAACACTTTTCTTTATTAACTGCTTAAAATTCTCAGACACAGCTAAATCTTTCAGTTGCTATACGGGAAAATTTTAGATATTATGTTATCGAACTGCTGTTTGAAGAGTAAAAAGTTAGAAAATGTTATTAAAACAAATGTTAACTAACAGTTAAAGTTTGTTTCCAACTGTTACAATTGCTAAGCTGCTGTTAAAATGTATCAAAATGTTTTATCATTATTAAACTGATATATAGAAACCATATCTTACTAGGTAAAGAATAGATTATAAAGTAGATTGTTGGATTTGTTAAAGCTAACATAGCGCACTGTTAATTAACAGTTTAATGTTACAGAAATGTTATAACATACTTATAACAAGCTCTTGTGGTTCTTTCCTTAATTGAATTTGCAAAGCCGCCTAGCCCTGTTTGAAGAGTATTTATGAATTGGTTGAAGACAGGAGACACAGTGTCATGCCTCATGGCTTGCTGAGTATATATCATATATGGCGTAGCAGAGGGTCGTACATCCTATGTATATACGTACGTATGTATATGTGTGTGTATGATGTATATACAAAAAAAAAACACACACACACACACACATATACATGTATAGGAAGAGTTGCTTGTATTTGCTCATTATGACGCCTTTTATTTTTTGTGTTGAAAAATATTTTGCGTTGAACGTTGGAACGTAGAAACGTTGCATCAAAATTGATTTATGCCCATTGAAATTGTTGTCGCCACAACTTCAGTTGCTACAAGGAGCAGAGGCCACCCCTATGGGGCCAAGGGCCAGGGGCGTATCATCATTGGCGTTGACTGTCGACTCATATATACACTTAATGAAGAGCAATGCAAATAAAACATGCAACACAACATTTTCATTTGCACAAGAGACCATTTTCCTCCAACAACCAATTCCCCGCTTCGTCACCCCTTTGGTAATATACAGACATATTTACACATATGTCCATAGGATTCTATATGTATTCGACACTTTCCCAGCAGTTTACTCTCGTTTTCTTTATCTCTTTCTCTCAATTTCTCTCTCTCTCTCTCTTTGTGTATGTGTTATCGTTCGCAAACAAAGTGAAACCCACTTACCATATACTAAAACTGTAAGGGGCACAGATTTATGCCCCGAAATGTTAATAGCCCATAACCAATCCCCGGCCGCACAGCCGTTGCACGTATCGAACTGAGCCTCTATTTTTTTTTGGGACTATCAACTTTCGTTTCCTGATAACGTGCCCCTACAGCACCAAGTCAGCTGCAATTACCATTTGCATTCAATAGATAAATATCAATATATATATATATATATATATATATAATATATATATATATATATATTTGGGTTTATGTCAAAATTTTCTATGACATAATTAAAGGCGTTTTGTTCGACAAATGATAACTAATGTGAGTGAAATGTTTGTTAACAAAGCCTCAAAACAACATAAAAATCCATTGAATAAGCTACTTATAAAGGAAATATAATTCCATGAGTAAGGATAAGTCAAGGCATCAAATATTCCCAAGATGAATGCCTATAGAAGGTCTGAAAAAAACTAAAGTTAACTGAAAGAATACATATAAACTTTCGAAATATTTAACTAAGTAACATTAAGTACTATTCATATAAATTTACAAGAACACAATAGAAAGGATATAATGCAGAGAACATCCTACATATCAAATACTCTCAATGAAAAGCAATCCTTAGAGTGAGCATGAATGTATAAGAGTTCATCGTAGCATTACTTAATACAATAAAAATAGTCATCAATATCCTAACATATTGTATTTTTGTAACTAATACTAGATGTTTTCCTTATCCTTTTTCTCTTCCTTTTTTCCTTACTTTTGTGTTACTCGCATAGCTCTAAGAGCGCAGAGTACATTCTCCACATTCACAATTAACACGTGCAGAAGGCGTTGACAAAAATTGCGAGTCAGACGACAAAGCTATGGTACTTGTATGCTATACAGATAAAAGATACAAACACAGATATATATATACATACATATATATATATATATATATGTACACATACACATATAAATGCAGATGCGTCAGGCAAGAGACAATAATTATGGTGAATGTATGGGGAATGCCTTATGGAGAACGATAGTCGGGAAATGGTTGAGGACAGATGACTGCTGGGTGCTGGATGCTGGGTGCTGGGTGATGGCTGATAGACTTATAGGAGAAGTAAGAGAAGTAGCAGAAGTTGCCTGTTGTATACTAGCAGTCGACGCCTGCGACAAGCTCTACAAATTAATCCAAAACGGTAGACGATGGCAACAAGCAACTTGCAACAGCAGCCAAAACAACAAGAACAACAACAAATTACATTAATCGTATGCCTACTGCATGATGATAATGATCATCCACATAATGATGATGACGATGATGATGATAATGATGATAATTTGGCTGCCTTTTGGCTTTGTGTTGTTGTTAATGCTGCTGCTTTTGTTTTTGTTACTATTTTTAGCAAACGTGGAAAATTGTGACAGTTTTCCCTGCCAGCCTACAAGACCAGACTCCAAAAGATGCATCCATATTGTTGCACGTAATTTCCATTTTATTGTGTATCTTTGCCTGTGTTAGTTATTGCATATGTGTATGTCTGTGTGTGTGTGTCTGCTTTTATGTTGATCTATTTCTTTGTATAAGGTTTAAGGGCCCGTCGCAAAAGGCCTGAAAAAATTTATAAATGAGTATGTAGTAACTGCAATCAACGAGTACACAATGCAGTTTCTCACTTTGAACGCTTTTCCGACTTTCCTTTTATAATGTTTATGTATTTTCAATTCTAAATACTAAATAACTGGCACGTTGAGTGACGTTTTGGATAAAGATTTTGCGCACAAATGTAAACAATTGCCAGTTGCAGTTGCAGTTGTTGTTGCAGTTTGCAGTTGCTGTTGCAATATCAGCAAATTGCAAGCACAATGGATACAGAACATGCAACAAAACGTGAAAAGCCTTAAGCCAAAACTGCTTTGTTATTAACATTTTAATCTTTAGGCAATTCATTCAGATATGTTAACTTAACATTAATCGCTGTTAATAAACTAAAGCTGGCAACTGTTAATAACATGAACTTCGATTAATATTCTTTGGGAATCAAAGCAATTAATAATTATATATTTAGTATTCATATAATACTGACTTATTTTCCTAAACTAAATTCATCGATACTATTAACATTTCTATAAATTTTCATATCATTTGGTTCCACTGTGCCAGTGGCAGTCAATGTCATTTGCCTTTTGCCCAGCTGTACACTTTTTGCGCCTCTGTTTTAACTCTCAGCTGATGTTGGTGCTGTTATTGCAGTTGTTGTTGTTGCTGTTGCAGTTGTTGTTGTTGCATTTGTTGTTGCAGTTGTCGCCGATTGTTGCTTCCGTTTGGTGTGGCAGCTTAATGAGCGCGACACCCAAAAGGATTTGATGCGGCCAAAAACAAAAGAGTCACTCTACGAATTGCAGACGCAATATAAGAGTGTTTCTGTGTGTGTGTGAGTGTGTGTATCTTTGTGTGTGTGTGTGTGTGTAGCATAAACAAAACAAAATGCTGTTGGGATTGATGAAAATGCTATAGAATAGAGCTAGGAGTAGCGGGTTGCGGGTGGCTTGTGCTCATTTCATTTCAATTGCGTCAAATTGTTGTGGCAACTTCTGTGGCTCTTACCGCACTTATGGTAGCAGCTCTCCTCTTTGTTTATACTTGGCGAAAAAACAAACACTGAATACACATGCACTCAAATACGCGCACACACACACACACACACACACACATATAACATAACAAAATGTTCGATTGTCTAAATCGTGGCATTTCAGCGATTTTTCACATGTCTTCTGTCGGATAGGAAAAACAAATTTTAATGTTTACTCATTTGCCAGCGACGCGTCGTCATGTCTGTATGTTGCCCCTGGTACCAAGAGCTATACCAGAATTCAGTATTATTGCTACCATTCCCAAGTCTATCCCCTACACACTACAGAGGTTCATTGAATGCAGTTGGAAAAGTACATGGGAGCATTATGAAAAATCCCTTGGGCTGAACAACCCTCGTCGTGCCCTGGGGGAAAGTCAAACGACGCTTGCAAGATTTTATTTTTTCTCTCTCTCAGTTTCTTCTTCTTTTATTGCAATACCAAAAGCAATCCCCCAACCCGAATAGACTAAATCCATTCCCTCCCAATGCTCCACCAGACCAAGTATGTACTCCCAAGTCAATGCCACAAACGAAATAAACCCATCAACAATGAAGTGTCGCCAACAATTTAAATGACCTGTTGATGGACGTGAGGAACGCGCAGGAATCTATTTCAAAAAGTTCCTCAATAAACGCATACTCCTGCAGTTCTTACAAATAGTTTTCTGCTTTCTGCTTTCTTTTTTTGTTTCTAACCGAAAACTTATTGGGAAAATCTTTTAAAAATTTGTATATTCAATTTATTGGCCATTAAACTAATTTCTAAATTAATTATGGATACATTTTGTCGGCAAAACCAAATACATTGCGAACATCATCATCTATCTATCTAACTTATAAACGATTTCATCGACACCGATTCTTCTACTTTTTCTTTTCAATACAAATCTATTTTCAGTTTTTTTTTTTTTTTATTATATCTAAATTTCGTTTTCGATGTCCAATTAATCATGTTCCCAATGCAACTCGTAAAATCTAAGCACATCTGCCTAATACTACAGATGGAGATACAAGAACTACTATCTCTGAGATATATAGGTAATATCTAAAGTTCTTAGCATCCATTCACGCCCATGCAAATGTCAATCGTTATTCTAATTTTAACAACAGCAACAAATTCCATAAATTTATGCACATTAATAATTTTTTTTTTTTTCATATTGACACGTTTTGTGTTAGTCAGTTTATCAAATGAATCAATCAAATATATTGGAACACCCATAGGAAACAGCAAAGAAAGTGAAATTCTGTTATTAACAGTCATGACAATAACATTAACAGATTGCTGTAACATATTGTTCTGTTTTGGGAAAGAATTTATAAACTTATGCCAAAATCTATACAGATATAAAAACTATACATAATTATATAAGCTATTGGAAATTATAGTCTTAGAATCCAGATGGTAAATTGGGTAAACTTAAGTTTCGTCAATAATTTTAATCTATGCCTATAGCCATGGTAATTTTTATGTAGAAACTGAGACTGATAAAAATATAGATTTTAGTGAAGTTGTCGATCGAAATTCTATTTCTATTTCGAAACTCTAAATGTATCTAAATGTTTGATTTGATGAGTGTTTAATGTACGCCAGCTACAAGCCATAAAAGATGGAATACGCTATGTATTATAAGTAGGGATGCACATACACACACACATATATATATATATATATATATATATATATGTATATGTATAGGTAGTAGATTTTGGTTGGGGTCATATATGTATGTAGATATAGATTGTCAATCTGCTGCCATTTGGTTGCAGTGCATTGACACTGCACACCTTTCGGTTTTCTCAGGCTTTGTTTACATATTTAGTTGTGTGGCATGAAGGGAGTCATTAAAGCGACTGTTGTTGTATTTATTGTTGTTGCCGCTGTGTAAACAAGTGACATCTGGCCAACGATACATCCATCTATTCATCTAACCATCTATCCAACCATTCATACATCCATCTATACATCTATATAGCAATTCATCCACTTATGAGTGCCCGCCTCTGTTTATATTTGTGTTTTTAGTAGTTGTGACAATTGGCGCGGGTGTATCTATATCTGTATCTGTAGCACAATTCGTAGCTTTATCTATTTGCCGCCTATCAACGTGTATCTATAGAAACTGCAATGGGTAATAAATGGGTCTTTGCCTTTGTCTATGTCTCAGCCACTTATTAGAACTACTGTGAGCTGTTAGCATCTAATGGGCTGCTCTTGCATCTACATAACTTGAACGCCAATCTGTGGCATTCCGCGCAAGCAGATTAGGCAAGCAAATGGCATGGAGGCTAATTCTGTTGATGTTGTTGCCTGTTGTTTGTATATGTATATATATATATATATATATATTTGTTGCTGAAGCTAAAGGCAACAATGCGCCGCATCACAAATATTTAATTAAATGCTTAATTACGCTTGCCATGCCATAAATTCATCAAATGCAATTTAAGCTTATATACACGCGCCCCACGACAACGAGCATCCTATATACATACAGCACCCAACCCATCTTATCCTATCCCATCCCATCCACCTTCTACCAGCTACTAGCTACCAGCTGAATGCGTTAATGTGCAGATGCAGATACATGAACAGATACAGATACATTTACAAATACAAATACATTTACAAGTATCTTTTGTAACGAAGCAAACATCGCATTGCTTCAACAGCGAAACTCTCGTCTCATTTTCATTCATTCATTAAACTGAGTTCAGTTAAAGCTGAGTCGGGTTAAACGTTATGTGCCATAACTCTTCCAACTCGCCTAACTGCCATCAATCCCAGCATAATTCCTACTGCAATGTGAGACAATCGTGTGGTTTAATCTGCTTCTCCTTATTTATTATTTGACTCCTATTAAATGTGCTGCTTTAGTCGTGAGATATATCCAAAGTTTCACAGAGGGTTGAATAAAAATAAATATTGTTAAATACTATTAATTAATTATAAGTTGAATTTTATATAAATAAAATGTATAAATCAAATATTTACTGTGCAAATATTTTATATCAAAGAAGGAAGATTCCTTAGGCAAAAGTTGATACAAATAAAAAATTAACTAGTGATCATAGTCGAGATCTATAAACTTATTTTAAGTGCTACTTTTATGAATATCAAATGTACTTTAATATAGTAATAACAGTTACTGTAAAAATCACTTTTAAAAGTCACTGTTAATATTAATGACGTTAAAGTGAAAAACACTTTTTATGTCCAAAAGGCTTTTCTATAAATCTTGTGTACAGAACACCTCTCAATACTGAATCAGTGGTCAGGTCATTGTGTCTTCATTTTCATTCCATACCCGCGCACTCACACAGACACACACACACACACACAGGCGAATGAAGTACTATAGTTGCATACGCATGCACAGTACACGAAATTGACAAATTGCAGTGAAAATTTAGCTTTTGAAATGAAAACGAAATGCGAGCAATTATTTTTAATTGAAAATGTCAAACATGTTGCTGAAAGAGCTGAAAGAGTCGGCCAGTCGTCAAGTTGCCAGCCAAGTCTCGACCAGCAGCGACCAACTGCGACCAACTGCGACCGACTGCGTCCGATTGCTATTGCCCATCGCATATGTATCTTATAGATACATAGATACGCATAGCACAAGAAATGTTTCTGCAGTGCGTTCTTCATTTTGGGGGAAAAACGTGAAAACTTATTAGAAATATATATAGACACACACACACACACACAACACACATACATACATACATATATTTAAACATAAGCTATAGCACTTGAGGGCCATTTGAAGGCAATGGGACGCACCTTGAGCGGAAATGCGATAACCCTGAGCAACGGGAAATCGAACAAAAACAAAACAATTTTTACCAAAAATATCAATACATGTAGGAGCTACGCATAGGCACCCAAAAAAGGGGACGCACTTAATGATTGATTTGGAAATTTTAAAAGGTCACATCTTGGGATTATTCTATGTATGTCTATATATATATATATATATATATTGTAAGTTATAGTTGTATTGGGGTTATATGTAACTTGTAAGCTCTCACCAGATAGCATGGGCGCCAGCGCAATGCCATTGCTACTCTCCTGTTGCAGCTGTTGTTGTTTGGTTGCAAGCTCCTGTTCCTGTTTTGAGGCATTCGATTTGCCGGGCACACAGCTACTCATGGGTTTTTTTGATTTCCAAAGTTTCATCTTCTTGTCGATTGATTGTCAATTTTGTGTGTTGTTGTTGTTGCTGTTGTTTATTTATTTTGTTTTTGTTTTTATATTTGGAATCTATTTGTAGTGCAGTGACATGGTCTAGGGATAGGGTCGTTGTCGATCTATGCCCTTATTGGATTTTGCATACTATTTTTATAATTTATAGAGCTCTGCTCTTCGGCTGCGCATTGAATTGCTTGGATTCATTCTTCAATTAGGTTGAAAATGTATTAACCAAATGTTACGGATGCGGCTGCTGCTGCTGTGCTGCTGTAACAAAGTCCCGAATAAATAAATGCACCAGTCAACAACAGAGACCACAGAAAAATAATAATAAAAAAAAAGAAGAAAATGTAGAGCACAAACACTCGCACACACACACACACACACACACACGGGCGCACACACGGGCAGAGACCCGCGCGCTCGAGAATTCAAAATTCAAATATTACGCCTCGCGAGGGCGAGTTTTACGACGCGTATGACGACAACAATGTTACTACTTGTGGCAGTGGCACGTCCGGCGTACACGACGAGAAATTGCACAATGATTCAGAAGTCCGCCAAACGCCGGCGACAGCAATACCAACACCAACAGCAACAGCAACAGAGACTTCGACTGCGTTGGGTGCCCGCTAGTTGGTCGCGATCTTACAGTTAGCTGAGTTGCTTTGCAGTCGCAGTCGCAGCCGCTATCGCAGAGCGTCACGTCGCGTCGCACCACTTTGCCTCGCATGTATATCTTACAGATACGCAACAGAGCGTTCTCTCTTTCTCTCTCACCCACTCTCTCGCCTTCTATACATCCCTCACTTACGCTCTCTTCAACGGTATGCTAGACTCTCCCTGTGCATTTTCGCTTTCCCGACAATGAATTTTCATTCTATGCTTTGCCAAAACTCTCTATGCCACTGACTCTCTGCTGCTCTCCTTGTGCCGCTGCTAAGTGCCTTACGCTATGCCCCAAACACTTTAGCAGAATCATAAAATAAAAAGCAATTTTTTGGTGTTTCAATGATGAGATACCCTATTAGAATATATGAAGAAAGTACCAAAAGGAATAGTTTACTCCTCGCAAATTTATAATGCTTTACTATAACCTTACATCCTGTTATTATATGTCCTGGATATGTATAGCTATATAAGTTTATAATGTTAGAAAGTAAAAATTTAGTTCTAGCTCATTATATTGGAATAAATTTCAAAGTAACGCTGTTAAAAAGGAAAATATTCTTAACAGTAGTTTAGCATTTCATTTTTCATTCTATTTATTTATTTAATGTCAACTATGAGTACAAATTAAAAAAATTTAAATTAATATTTAAATATTAAAGATTAAATTAAATTAAATTTAAATTTAAAACTGGAAGTATTGAAAATTAATTGAATTGACAGCTTATAAAATGATTCAACATTTGTTGCAAGCAATTGGGAAAACCCAGAAAGCCCCAATTAGATCATCAATATTAGATAGAATGTAAGATATTGCTAATTAGAAAGTTAACGATTGGATTCTTGTTAGTTTCCAAGGGTAACTTGGCACTGAGAAGTCTGTAGAGTTGTTTATAATCAGAGCAGAATACCCTGAAAGGTTCATGCAATGACACATTATATTTTACTCATATCTATGCTTAATCCTTGCTAGTGTTTATATATATATTAAGAGATTATGCTATGTAAAAACAATATACTCTCTGTGGCATGTGTTTTGTAGGGTATCATAAAGAGTTAGACTCATATGAAACAGTGGCAGGAACGACATCGCATGCATAATTCTAATTGGAAAGCACTCAAATCAGTGCGGCTCGCTGATGTTAGAAATGCATGACAATGGAGCATCGGGACTCTTTTGGCCACATGGCTGTAACTGGCTCAAGGGATAGTCGCTTGAACCCACACACACACACACACACACACACACAGGCACCCACATACAAAGACCTCTTTTTTTTAACACACAAAGTCCGGGGCCTGCTGTCATGATGATGATGTCGCAAATTTCGCTAATTAGTCACGAAAACTAACGACTCGAAATGGTCAAAATGGCCAAAGTTGGCCAAGCGGCAATGGGACATTGAGAATACTAAAAACAAAAAAAAATTAACAGCAGCTGCACAACATCTGTTATAGAGGTCGACCTTTAACGATAATATAATACATTTAACATAATAAATAAAACAACATAATAAAAGTAAATTATTAAAACCAACAAGTTGTTTTAGTTCATATTATAAAAAAACTTTATAAAAAATGGAAATAATTTTAGAGTTTCCTTTCAACTCCATACAAATTAATTACAAAAATTATAATTAATGTTATATTCAGTTTACAGTAAAGCAAACAAATTTATGCCTCTTATTTTATCGAAGCAGAACTAACAACATTTTCCCTTTCTTTCTCTCTCTGAGTAGCTTAGATTACTGCAATCTTTGGCTAAATTTAATGGAATCCTGGACTTAGCCCAATATTAAAGGTAACTGAACCCTTATTAATCTTTGAGTTATGTTCTATATTCTTGGCCCAAGCAATACATTCGACTTTAACCCATTGGTCAATAGGAAGATTTTCAAATTGTAATGCCACCAAAGGACGCTGATAACCTGGCTGGTTAACATAGGGATAATAGAAGATAGGAAAACCTTGTGTAGGATAATAGCTAACACTTTCAATGTTTTTTCCATTCGTAGCATTAAGACAAGATATCCAAATTTGTTGACGTGTTTTAAGAGATTGATTCCTTAGATTCCATTGCAATTCTTCTGGCATAGCATCAATGGGCTCCTCATAGATCACTGGCGACCAATAGATCATTTTGTTCAGCTTAAGAAATATGCACGGTTGTCCAGTGCTATACCCAAAGTTATTGCTAGGAGAGCAAGGTCCAAATGCATTTACATCCACAGCACAAACATCCTTCGATTGTGTGTGTTCATCAAATGTACATTGCTTTAAGGATACATTGCTCGTAGCATAATAGTTTTCCTCAAAGAAACTATTAAGACTTTTTATCCAGTATTCATTTCGTGATCCATTTTGACTAACTATCATATAGGAACTCTCTGGTCGTATGGTCAAACTCGGTTGGTTGCCTATTAGCGATTCATCCAAATACCATTTGGGCAGTGTTCGATCCAGCGAAAATACCAGCCACTGCATACATATGGCAAAAAAAGCAGCAAGCACCATATAAAAGATACCATAAAAAGTGATAAGTTGAGACCAACTCTTGGCATTACGACCAAATATAAGTCCCTTCTCCGAGTGCTCCAAGCTTACATCGTTGCCACGGGAATTTGCCACAAAGATTGGCTTTGAATTGGGTTTCGCTGCTGCTTCTTCATTTGCTGTTTTTGCCATTTTATCCAGCTTTGCAAAAAATGTTGCTCGCTTTTACTTTTTGTTTCTTTTGGCCAAACAACTATAGATAAAAATAAATCTATAAAATTGGTTGCTACTCGGTTGGAGTAAATACTTACCTTGTCAAAGCAGCTTAGACACTTAAATATATTATTAGATTAATTAAAGGTTTTTTGGATAATTTTATTTTTAATATATGCCAAAAATTTGCCGCTACAATCAAAGCTTGGACGAACGAAACACAGAAATGTTTTTGCCGACTGTCCCTCAAATTCAGTTGCCAGTTTGCCGTTTTGCAGTATTTCTTGTGCGTGTTGCGCTCTTGCGACTTATCAACTGTTGCGACTCCCTCAATGGGCCTTACGCTCCCAGTATTACGAATATTTAAAAATTCTACTCTCTCTGTCTTTCTTTCTCTCTTCTCTATAAAAGTTTATATATATATATATATATTTGTGAGTATCATGGAAAAGTAGAAGTCGATGTAGAGGAACTGGTAAACATTTTGAATGGTCTTTGTTTTATTTTTACGTCATCTATTTTATACATTCTCTGTGTACTTCCTCTCTTCTTTCGCCATTAACTTATTATATATATGGGCTGGGCGTAGCGCTTTTGACAACAACAGACCAACTAATGCCTAGAATAGACTTTACTAATTCTCAACCCAGACTGATTTGACTAAGTTCGAAAGCACTTACCAATTTTATTTGGGGCTACTGTATACTTACTCCTATGTCATCTAATTTATTAAAGGATTCTATTAACTTAATATAATATATACATACGTAAGATTGGACTACTTGCTGCACGAAGACTTTAGTGGACAGCTGTATATATATATTCGATGATTAAAAAACTTTTTTTTAACATTATATAATTTTAATATTACTTACTACTACTGTAACAAATCATAATACAACAAGAACAACAACAACAAAATTAACGCCATGAGTTTTATTTTACTGTCAAATAACTGTTTTGACATTTCGAATTGTCGCTACATTCAGCTAAGCAAAGCAAATGCAACTGTACTTGCTACAATATATAGTGATGTTATGCTTTACATTGATATTTTAAGAATTTAATTTGGGGCAACATTGATTGTTAACAGTGTTGTATATTTTTTAACATTGATGTTAAAATTTATATACTAAAATTGAAACTACTGCAAAATGATAAATATATTCCTATTTGTCATACTTTTTTAAGTTTTTACCTAATTGCCAATATTAATTTTATTGTTTTTACTACTGCAAATTTTGTTGGTATATTTTATATAAAATACCAGACAATTTTTTTTTTTTGTGAGCTTAACATAACTGAAATGTAATCAATTTCAAAAAACGTGTTAGCGAGTGAAGTTGTCTAGCACTGGATTGCGTGACATGAGGTAAGAGAAAAAATTTAAAATCAACTTGAGCTAAAGTTTTGTATAATGTCCGTTTATAGTAGCAAAATGTCCAAACTAAAGCCTGATATCAATGAGGATCACGAACGTGAAAAGAAAGAGGTTCTTAATATAGACCGTTTTCAAACTCCCAAGAAAAAGGGCCTTATTGTCTGTGTAAATGTGGCATTGAAGGAAAAAAATTTTCACCTTGTCCAGGAGTTTACATCTTTTCTATACGAGGCTAATCATGATGATAAAGAGGTTATAAAGATAATAAAGGACGCACAAACAATGTTTAACAAGCTAACCCCAGATTTTGCTGATTTGGTTAAAGCACTCCTTTCGGTTAACTTGAAGAAACGTAGCGAGGAAGTTATTGAGGCCTACACTAAATTTAGTGTTGACGTGATAGTGGCGCATAACACTTATATGAAAGGTTGGATAACCAACTTAATTTTGAAGTGGGTACCCGGTGATCAAGAGTCGGCAGACTGGATTAATGGTTGTCCAGAGGAACATGTTAATGCTGAATTAGAAATTGTACACAATTTACTTAATCGAATATTGACTGAGGTTCCTATGGCGTTGAATGTGATTACGGAGACAATAACATCCATGTTTCCGGACTTTAAGAAACCTCCACATGTAACAGCAGGGTATATACACAACATTTTTTGGTTAATGGAAAACAACCCGATATTTGAAAAACCGCTACTACAGCTGGCAATTAAAACATTTTTAGTGTTAGATGCTAATGCGCCACGAGATGAAATCGAACCTTTAATAGAAAAACGCAAGCTTGAAAAAAAGGAAGAGAGTCTAATCCCTGGTGATGGTTATTGGAACAAACCGAAGCCGCCTCAACCTCTCGAACATCCAATTGGCCATACGCTAGATGTATGCCTCTTAAAGCTTTTTCAGTTTGTTGATAACAAATTTTCGAACAAGGCCTCTAGAAAACAACGAAAAGTCAGAAGGAATACTTTGAAAACACTTATCCAAGTCTTATTTGACATTGTGTTACCAAATCGTAACACCCATCACGTTCAGTTTATCATATTTTTTGCGTTCAACATACATATAGTTTATACTGAAGAATTTCTCTACGAACTTTGGATAAAGGTGCTAAATCGAAATGAATCTTCAATTATGCGTCATACATATTGTACCTACATTGCCGACTTTTTGGCACGGTCGAGGTTTGCGACAGAGAAGCTTATGGTGTATTATCTAAAACATCTGAGCAGGTGGGCATACATCTATGTGAAAGAGTCTGATTCCACTAAAAGCAATTCAGTTAAAACCAACATGGTATTCTACTCCGTTTGCCAAGCAATGTTTTATCTGCTTGGTTTTCGTGCACAATTTTTAGCCCTTTATGATACAAAAATGTCAAAAGTACATAACTGCGGTCTGCCTTACCTTGTCATGTCCCATTTAAATCCACTGCGCTATTGCTTGCCAGAGGTGGCTAATGCGTTTGGAGCTGTAAGCCGTACGTATCAGTTAAGTTATTGTTACCGTATTTTGTATCGTAATGCAAAACGTAGGCTGTCAGCTATCGATGGAGATGATAAACCGATCCCGGAAGAAACTCTAGAAACTATTTTTCCTTTTGGGGTGTATCTTCTTCCATTATCAAATCGGTATGTAACAGATTCCTATAATACAGACAAGTTGCCTGAAATGGAAGAAGAGGATATTTATCTGGAGAGCAGTGATTCAGAGATGGAAAATATCGAATTCTTTCTTCCGGCTGACAAGCGACAAAAAGTATGCGATCTTTTTGGAAGTCGGCAATTAGACAAATAATTCGCTGGAGTTTAATCAACAAGTTTCAATAAGATTTATATATATATTGATAACAACCTTGGATCTTATTGAAAAAGAAATAAACGAATATTCCATAAACCTTTTGATATCTTTTCTATAAATAGTGTGCTAAGTATACTTAACTGATTCCTTAAAGAAATCAATGTTTTTAAATTTATAAATTTTTTAGTCCCATAACCAAAATCTAAGGAAACAATTAAAGAACATATTTTATAGAAGTGTTTGTTAGTAAAAGGTTGATGCTGAAGCGACTTTAGAATTCTCTCTGAATTTCAGTTAATTTCGTTTTTAAAAAAATGTTTATTGTTTATTATATTGCATACTTCTTGCAATTTATAAAACTAATTTACTTTCATTTTGTAATTTTGTGCTGTTCTAACCAAAATAATATTGCTTGATCCCATTTTTACCCTAATACTATATAGACTTAAAATTCTACGTCTGATATATTGAAGTACAAAACCAAAAATATTTTTTTTTTTAAATTTCTTTCTTTTCTGTCTGTAAAGCTATTCAATCATTACTAATACAAGACTTTTGATTTGACATTTAACATAAGTTTCAAGGTTAAAGCTTTTTAAAAGATAATAATTTTAATGCAGAAGCTTAGACAGAAAAGAAAGAAATTTAAAAAAAAAAATATTTTTGGTTTTGTACTTCAATATATCAGACGTAGAATTTTAAGTCTATATAGTATTAGGGTAAAAATGGGATCAAGCAATATTATTTTGGTTAGAACAGCACAAAATTACAAAAAGAAAGTAAATTAGTTTTATAAATTGCAAGAAGTATGCAATATAATAAACAATAAACATTTTTTTAAAAACGAAATTAACTGAAATTCAGAGAGAATTCTAAAGTCGCTTCAGCATCAACCTTTTACTAACAAACACTTCTATAAAATATGTTCTTTAATTGTTTCCTTAGATTTTGGTTATGGGACTAAAAAATTTATAAATTTAAAAACATTGATTTCTTTAAGGAATCAGTTAAGTATACTTAGCACACTATTTATAGAAAAGATATCAAAAGGTTTATGGAATATTCGTTTATTTCTTTTTCAATAAGATCCAAGGTTGTTATCAATATATATATAAATCTTATTGAAACTTGTTGATTAAACTCCAGCGAATTATTTGTCTAATTGCCGACTTCCAAAAAGATCGCATACTTTTTGTCGCTTGTCAGCCGGAAGAAAGAATTCGATATTTTCCATCTCTGAATCACTGCTATCCAGATAAATATCCTCTTCTTCCATTTCAGGCAACTTGTCTGTATTATAGGAATCTGTTACATACCGATTTGATAATGGAAGAAGATACACCCCAAAAGGAAAAATAGTTTCTAGAGTTTCTTCCGGGATCGGTTTATCATCTCCATCGATAGCTGACAGCCTACGTTTTGCATTACGATACAAAATACGGTAACAATAACTTAACTGATACGTACGGCTTACAGCTCCAAACGCATTAGCCACCTCTGGCAAGCAATAGCGCAGTGGATTTAAATGGGACATGACAAGGTAAGGCAGACCGCAGTTATGTACTTTTGACATTTTTGTATCATAAAGGGCTAAAAATTGTGCACGAAAACCAAGCAGATAAAACATTGCTTGGCAAACGGAGTAGAATACCATGTTGGTTTTAACTGAATTGCTTTTAGTGGAATCAGACTCTTTCACATAGATGTATGCCCACCTGCTCAGATGTTTTAGATAATACACCATAAGCTTCTCTGTCGCAAACCTCGACCGTGCCAAAAAGTCGGCAATGTAGGTACAATATGTATGACGCATAATTGAAGATTCATTTCGATTTAGCACCTTTATCCAAAGTTCGTAGAGAAATTCTTCAGTATAAACTATATGTATGTTGAACGCAAAAAATATGATAAACTGAACGTGATGGGTGTTACGATTTGGTAACACAATGTCAAATAAGACTTGGATAAGTGTTTTCAAAGTATTCCTTCTGACTTTTCGTTGTTTTCTAGAGGCCTTGTTCGAAAATTTGTTATCAACAAACTGAAAAAGCTTTAAGAGGCATACATCTAGCGTATGGCCAATTGGATGTTCGAGAGGTTGAGGCGGCTTCGGTTTGTTCCAATAACCATCACCAGGGATTAGACTCTCTTCCTTTTTTTCAAGCTTGCGTTTTTCTATTAAAGGTTCGATTTCATCTCGTGGCGCATTAGCATCTAACACTAAAAATGTTTTAATTGCCAGCTGTAGTAGCGGTTTTTCAAATATCGGGTTGTTTTCCATTAACCAAAAAATGTTGTGTATATACCCTGCTGTTACATGTGGAGGTTTCTTAAAGTCCGGAAACATGGATGTTATTGTCTCCGTAATCACATTCAACGCCATAGGAACCTCAGTCAATATTCGATTAAGTAAATTGTGTACAATTTCTAATTCAGCATTAACATGTTCCTCTGGACAACCATTAATCCAGTCTGCCGACTCTTGATCACCGGGTACCCACTTCAAAATTAAGTTGGTTATCCAACCTTTCATATAAGTGTTATGCGCCACTATCACGTCAACACTAAATTTAGTGTAGGCCTCAATAACTTCCTCGCTACGTTTCTTCAAGTTAACCGAAAGGAGTGCTTTAACCAAATCAGCAAAATCTGGGGTTAGCTTGTTAAACATTGTTTGTGCGTCCTTTATTATCTTTATAACCTCTTTATCAT